>JAEQBH010000033.1:600000-1165000 GCA_016808115.1 Tetrastigma voinierianum | reverse complement strand
GGTATAACCCACACCCTCATAAAAGAAAAGACCAGTCTTGTGATTTAATGATTTAAATAAGACACCTTGATCAGTCTTGTGAATGTAACAAATGATTTAATCTCCACTAAATCGGATGGGCTTGAAATAAGACACCTTGATCAGTCTTGTGAACTTAACAAATGATTTAATCTCCACTAACAAGGTATAACCCACACCCTCATAAAAGAAAAGACCAGACATAACATTCTTCAAATTCTCCCCATATTTGGAAAGCTTTGACTTAGATCATCCCAACATCATACCAAAAAAAATCTAATAAGAGAAGGGAGGAGTGAGAGAGCACAATTGTAATTTTCTTTTTCCATTTGTATTTCTTCAACATTATTAATATAGTTCAGAAAAGTTCATTAAAGAGTGTCTTCTAAATGGATGATTTGGTTTCTTACTTTCAATAATGTTGAAACCAGAACATATGCATTGTTCAACTGCTCAATTGGGACCTGGTGGTTGAATATGTTTAATAAAACGTGAATTGTTTGGATTAATTGATTCGAGTTAGTAAATTGGGTTGCTTGTGCCATGCTTAGTGTGTATGAAGGGAATGGTTATTGTGTTTAAGCTTTCATCGGTGAAATGGCATAGCAAACACTGATTAAATCCAAACAATGCTAAGAGATAAAAGAAGAGTGGGCTTCATTGAATTGAAGTAAGAAGTTTCAGTTTTAGTTTGAATTAGGTTTAAATTACAGAATTTGGAAAAAGTATACAATTGAAAGAACAAATAAGATGATTGAAGTTGTATGTGTAAACAATAAATCAGTACAAATCTTGGAAAAACAATACACATGATCAAGAAAATTCTTACAACATTGAGAGGGATTAGAAACATCTTCTGGGATGATTCACAATCAAGGGTGCAAGGTCCTAGAACTTGTTAGATTATTGGTCAAGGCAAAATCGTAGGTAAAAACAACTAACAAGAAGTGATATAGACCATCTTTGGAAGTTTGAACCTTTTCAAACCTACCCTCATTATATGCAAAGGCATACACTATAGTTCCATGCTTTGAGCCAAAAATGCCTAATTTCTTCTAATAGCAAAGAATTAGCTCAATTCTCCCTTACAATAATCCTTCAAAGAAAGAACCCTAAATTACCTTGCCATAATAAGAATGTTTAATCGTACGTAAAGGAACAAGTTTGGGGAATATATTTCTTTTTGATTAAAAGCATTGATTTAGGAAAATAAATTTAAGAAATTTAGAAAAGAAGAAGTTGAAAAGGAATAAGTTTTGTCTGCGGGCCTATCTCTCAACAATTGCTCGTAAGGGTGTTTAACACCTAAGACCCTAATGTCATCAACTCCGGTACGGGAGTTTCTAAACTTCAAAGTTCTAATAAATGATAGAAAGCCTAAAAAGACAAACCATTGCACTATTCCATTTCTTTGACAATAAAGGGAAATGAAAAAAGTTCAAATAAAAAGGAGCTGAGCTGATAAGTTGAAATTGGAAAACAAAGGAGCCATAACATCCAAGACGACATGCAAAGCCTAGTTTAGGGGAGTTTGCATTACAATGAAGGAAAAGGATGAAAGATGAAGGCCATTATACAAAAAGGAATAGTGGAATCTGGGTGATTTGTAGCCTAAATTTCCAATTGTCCACCCAATTACCCAAGCCTGACTTTATAAGCCCAAAAGACATCTTTGATCTTGAAGGTTGAATTTACCTGCATTAGTAGAGATCAATATGAAAAACAAGCCTATGGGACTTTTTACTAGTTTTCTAAGGAGACCCCCAGAATATTAAGTAATCCAACAAGAAGATGAAAAGGAAAGAAGACCTACACACGCTCACGGAACAAGATCTATTGACTGAACTGTTTTCATGCAGTATTCATCAATTTATTTGTAATAGAGGTTGGAAACATTCTTTTTTCTCAGTTGAAAACTAAAGTATGAAATAATACTGCAATCTTCTTGTTCAAGTAAAGGGGTGGAATAAGAAAAGATTGTACTGTATAATAGAAAAATGTCCTTCAAAATAAAGTTCAATTGTTTGAGGAGAAACAAATGTTTCTTCTTTTCTACGACAAGCAAATTTTACTTGGAGAATTTGATGAGCCTAAAACTCATTGAATTTTTGAATTTTTCTCGATCTTTATTACAAAGTAATTGTTTTTATGCGTAAATATGTAATATTTACCAAATTATGTTTTCATAGATATTTATAGCATAAATTAAAATTTCAAGAAGGATCAAGTGAAAGCGCTTCAACGCCAAGGTGAGGTCGACAGAATTGAGGTCCTCACTCGTAAGTCATACTATACTCGAATGAAAGTCATGGCGACAAAAGAAAGCCATCGAGACAAAAAAAAAAGGCTTAAAGGAAGGATTTCATGTCACAACACCATCCTGAGGTCGCTACATCGGAGGAAGACAACTATGGTTGCAACAGAGAATTAAGGTCGCGACTTATGAATGACTGATGACTAAGCTTACAAGGTCTCTACCAGGCAATTTAAGGTTGCGACAAAAATATAAGTTGGAGACATACATTGAGGTACTTTTAATAGTTATATATTTCATACAGAGGACATAGTTAAGGTACTTTTTTTTTTCTTACAAATATAGATAATACTATTGGTTTTACATACTATCCATTCATCCAACTCTAGTACGTAATTTTGGTTCAAATATACTCATATTTAAAATACAAAAATAAACTATCCTGGTCAAATTCTTATACTCACATGCACAATATGAGTTTCTAATGTGGATACTTAATATATAGAGACACTACTTTTAATTATACGTTTTTAATTTTCTCTTATATGACCTATAGGTATATATATATATATATATATTCTACATAGATATTCCAAAGCTTGAATTGATTAATTACTTACACACAACCCCACTTACTTTAGCTTTGACCTTGCCCTTTTTAATCCCGTGATTTTTTTGAATTTATAAGCACTTCTATTTTAATACCTTAATATAAAAAGCTATTGTTTTAAATTTGTTTTAAACAATTGATTGAAATAAACTATTTTCATCAATTCTTTTCCATTAACACTCCTTAAAATGAAATACTTTTATTTTAAGAATTTGACTAGCATAACAAGTAACACCGATAAATCTGTAAGACCCGAGAAATTCCTATTTCTGGTAAAAGGGCAAAATCGTAATTTCGGTTACGAAATTGTAATTTCGGTTAAAAATCCAAAATTTATTCTTTCAGATCTCGACGATCGAAATGGATTGCACCGCTGAATCGTCTCGCGAAAATCTGAAGGCTAGCACGTCGACTTCACAATTTCGAGACAGATTTTAATTTACACGCTTTTCAAGGCATCGCTGTTCGGTGTCGTAAACGACGAGATGCGAAAAAGTCACATATAACACGTACTCATGCGCCATAAGTGGCATGAGTAGAGAAATGATGAAAATGGAAGGTCGAGATAGTGCCGAATGTCAAAACTAGGAAAAGGAGGACATAATTGGTATTAATGGAAAAGTTTAAATGACACTAAAGGACAAAATGTCCAATAGTGTCGTCTCTTCAAAATTCAAAAAGGGGAGAAAACATGAGATAGGGAGCAGAAAATGACAGTAGCCGAGTTTTCATGTTTTTAGAGAGAGGATGTCCACCTTCTCTCTTGAACTATAGGAGATCCGACGGTCGGAATTCGTCGGGACAAGAAAGAAAGCTACTCTACGCGTAGAGGGCTTCGCTTGGGTACCAAATTTAAGGAGTTTTGACAAAATCCTTGAGGTAGGGGTTTCTCCCTACTTGGGCTTTTATTCTTATTTAAGATTTCTGCTAATGTTTGAGTTGAATGGAGGTCGTGAGGGGCCGCTTTTGACCGCTCCAAATTTTGAACCGAGGCGTTGGATTTTGAAACCCATAGGGACAAGCTCATGATCAGTTCCAAGGGCTGAATTGGGTTGCTAGTTGTTCAATCATGTGTTAATGTGTGCTTTGATGTGTGTGAGGCCGGAAATGGCCATGAAACCCGGGTTCACAAAGTGAACCTATGATTGGTGATTTTCCGGGAATACTAACCGAGGGTTTCACTATTCCCAAGAATAGTGTTCACAAAATAATTTTTGTGAAATAATGTGTTTGGTTTAGTAATTCAAATTGAGTTGCTCGTGTTTGATCATTAGCCCACGTGAGCTAATTTTGATGTAATTGATGGTGAAATTATGACATGTTTGTGTGATTTAAATTATGTGAATATATGCATGATTATATATTTGCATGTGTTATAGAATTGAAATGGAAATGGCATCACGATTCCATATGCACGGGCACCCTAGACGATAGGAGTGAGTGGCGAGGTGTATCAATTCTAGAGAGAATGGTTTCGGAGGGTTGTCTAAAAATAATAATGATCGGAGGGTAGTCCATACTAAAAATATCAATCGTCAGAGACGGCCCAATTGATATACATCGGAGGGTAGTCCGTGTACAATATCAATCGTCGGAGTCTACCCACCGATACATGGCCGGGAGGTTGTCCACAAACAAATAAAAACTAAGGTTCTCATACGTGGTTTAGGCAGTGTGTGTGGGGAGTCCCTAGAGGACTCGATATGAGATGATAAGTTAGACATTCAAGTAGGATCATGCATTTGCTTGAATGTGTGTTTATTTTGGAGCGTTGCATATGCACTTAAGTGGAGAGTAGCCCATTTAGGGTGATTCCACTACTGAGCATTAGCTCACCCTCTCGAGGGAACATATTTTTAGGTGCATGGAGCACACGAGGAGACGGCTCATCCTAGAGGCCGAGTTTGTGAAGAAAGTTGTGTTGTGGCTTTGATGATTTTAAACATGTATTAGAACTCTATAAGTTTGATATATGTTGTATAAGAGTAATTTCTTAACTCTTGTAACTATGGTAGATAGTTGGTATATTGATGAGTATTGGTTTATGGGCCCAAGAGGTCGTTTTTATTCATATATGTATCATGTGATTGATGTTGGGACAGGTGATGTATCTGGGTAGAGCTCTCCGTACAAAGGAGACTCTGCCCTATTTTCGTGAGTGTCGAGTAGGTTACCCGACATCCACGAGTATTCCGCAAGTTGAAGGGTAGTCAACGGACCCCCGGGAATTGGGGCTTCACAAAATCAACTAACTAAAAATAACATGACTTAAGTAAGTAAAAATATAAAGAAAAATATGTTAAAGTTTAAGGAAAAATCTAGCTAGTCTCATGACTTTTCATTTTCTACTTTTTTTTAACTTTTTCATAAGCATATAATGTTTTAACTCTTAGTTTTGACCTTAATTTTAATTTTTAACTTATAGAATAGCAGAATATATATATATATATATATATATATATATATATATATATATATATATATATATAAGATTTCTTTACAACCGAGAACCATAGAAGCCCACATCTTGTTTTTCACCTAAAATCCCACAAGTTTATCCACTGACATAGATGGGGGCCATAACATTTGGTAGCCCCTCATAGAGGACGATCAGTACCTTTTAACTTACACTGTGTTTAGTCGTTTAGGTTATAAAACCCTTAACAACCAATAACAAATAGTTTGCAACACCAGGATAAGACAATCAGAAATTCAAGTCACTTTTTGTACCTTGTGATCATTGTTTTTATATACAATATTTAAAAATGAAAAAAGATGAAATATTTTATTAGGATAATGCATTTTGAAGTTATCAAAAGAAGTGAACAAAAATATAATATATATATATATATATATATAGTATATATATATATATATATATATATATATATAATTGAAATTAATAAATAGTTCTCATCCACCTAATATGTAGTGATCACAATGATGATATGGGGAAGGTAAATATATGAAGGAAAAGTTAACTGCAATAATGTGTTCTCGCCACATGGCATTCGGATATCATCTTTTAAGAAGACACAAAAGGTAAAGAGACTAGTACTAACATAGTAAGAAGCACAAAATGCAAAGAGACTAGCACTAACACTGTAAGAAGCAAAAGAAACCATCGTGAAGGCATGTCCTTCTATTTCTTCATTTGTGTTGTGTAGATATCTAGATTTTTATCTTCAAAAGCCTAACATGTAGTGTTAATCTCCCTCCACCATCAAAAATTTTTTATTGCATGAGTTGAATACCCAACCTAATTGCTAATCTCAAGTAATAAAATGAAAGGCAAACGATGAACATTGATTTTTTTAATAGTAATGTGCAAGAATCGTATGTTCCATCGAACAACCTCACATGAATTGTTGTAGATGCAAACATATAACATAAATTAGAGAGAAAATCAAAGATAAAAAGACATAGAGAGAGGGAGACAGAGTCGTGAAACGATTCCTCTTTGTTGTGATTGTTCTCTTGGTTTTGAAGTTCCTAACAGTGAAATGTTTGCAGAGCAAACAAGCTATCCTGTTTTGAGAGGATTAGGGAAATAGGAGTATATATAGTACTTCATTAGAGAATGACTTTTATTTCACTCAACTAACCTTGACTAATATTCTATATGTGAACTTATCCATAAAAACTACATCTAACATGTTTAAATGTAAATAATAAATTTTCTTGACTTAAATGTCTCTGACATGGTAGACATCTTATAAGTCAAACTTGATCTTGTAAATTTTATTTATGTCATGCTTGCTTTCCCAAAGGCACATAAGTCGTCATTGTCATTTGAAATAAGAAACTATAACATATATTGCTCATATGTAAGAAAATTATATGTTAAGAAATACTCTTTTTTCTTGTAGTGTTTCTAGCTTTGACTAGAAGCCTAAAATGATTACAAAACTTGTTCATATAATTATTAAACAGAAGTATCTATTTCCCATTCAAAATTTGTTAATTTAACACTTATTATTAACATTAAATGTGATCAGGAATCTTTTTTTTTTTTGTGTCATAGACGAATTTCCCCAATCATAGTGGAGGCTTATATATTTTACATTACAATACTGGGTGTGCTCATGCAAGTGATGTTCCAAGGAAACAACGATGTTTCTCCATTGTTTGAGAAATATAAGGTTGTTATATCAATTTTTATAGTTGTTATAACCATCCACGTTGGAGCGGTTATCGTTGGGGAAATTTTTCTGACATGGATTGGGGTTGGGATTAGGATTGGTATTAGTGGGGTCATTAGTCTCCTTTTTGGTTTCCTTGCCCTTATTTTGTTATTATTGATTTTACTTCCAATATTTGGATGGGTGCTTCTTGGTTTTTGGGTCTTACTCTTAGCAAAGGTTGCATGGGACTACAAGCAAAGGTGTCACAACTTCCTTGGCCAACTACTTCTTCGAGCATTACACACATTTAACAGACTCATGAATCATACTTTCACACCGCAAGAGCTTCCAGTTTAGAGACTAGATACGGGACTTACCTTATATATATATTATGATGTTTTTTTGTTTGTTTGTTTGGGTATTTCACACGTGTAATGTTGCTTTTCAAGTTGATCAAATTAAAAGCGATCAACTATGATTCGGATAATTTGGATTTTATTGTATTTGATATGGAGCAAACGCTAAAATGTCATTTTTATTTTGTTGTTATAGTATCAAATCACATGTTACTTTAATTCTGATTTTACATCCCATCATCTATCAAAAAATCAAAGAGAAAACAATAGGATTCCCTGTGAAAGAACGTGTTGAGTTGGGAGACTAATAATCGTAAGATTTATATTATCTTCTATTATGGCTAACCAAGTATGCTTCCACTTACTATAAAATTGATAATTTGAAATGATTTTGGATTTATTTATGATGGTTTCGTTGATAGTATATTTTCCTATAGATCTTAATTTATCAGATCAAATTAATCTCTCTAATCCTTAACTTTTGCCTTGAGTTCATCGATCCATTTTAGACACCTTTCCGGCAAGAAAAATAGGTTATAGTGATAATGTTAGTCGGGGTCTCAGAAACCGAAAAATTCAAATTTTTTTTGAAATGGTAAAATCAGTTGCTTTCGCTTGGAAAACCTTAAAATTTGTAGATCTCGATGGTGAAACAGACTTGGACTGCTAGCATCTCAGAAATCTAGTTACCCAAGATAATTTCATCGACTCGAGACGCTTGGAATTTTGGGTTTACAGCAAATGTGTCTGGTGACACTTAAAGCATGTGACACATGGCACATGATTAATGGACTATGTGATGACACATGGCCATGAGAGAGAGGAGGAAGGATCACTTTAGGATAGGAACAAAAAATAATTAAATAAATATATAAATCAAAAAAAGGAAAGGAGAAAGGGACATGTGGAAAGGAGGAGGAGAGTAGGAAGGTGGGAGGAAATTTCCCACTTAGACCAAATCGGTAAGGGAGAATGAGAGGAGGAAAAAGAAAAAAGGGGAAGGGAGAAGGAAAAAAGGGGAGAAAAAGAGGAAGAAAGAGGAAGAGGGAAAGAGAGAATTTCCCGATTTTCCGATAGTCGAAGTTCGACGGTTCGAGAATTAAAGTCAATCCACGTGAAGAGAGCTACTCGAGGGTACCAAAATCAATGCAGCCATTAAACTCTAAGAGGTGGGTTTTCTCCCCACTGACTTATTTCTGCTTAAGGGCCATTTGTATTATTTGGTGCAGCCTAAGTGTGGTCGGGCACTGTGGTAGTTCAAAATGAACTGTGGGTGATTTAAGACGTCTGTACTATTTCTCGGAGCTATTGTTTTGGGAACTAGGTAAGAATCAGGAGGTTGGGGATGTGTATAGCCGGAAAATGAAATAAATTGATGGTTCGAATCATAAAAGTTCATAGTTGTGAGGGACGGAGTAGTACCTTATTTTATGGATCCAATATCTAGGATCATTATGTGTGTGTCATTGCTACATTTGAATGACAAATGAAATTGTGTTGTGAATGATGTTAATACATGCTTTTTTGAGATATATTAACATGAATGGGTTACATGATGGATATAAATTATATGCAGTAGATATAATTATCCATGATATGTAATTGTTGCATGTAGCTCTTATTGTGTATTGAACATGAATGGCATTGCTTGTGAACTGGGGCATCGCGTGAAATGGGTGTGAGGGCATGACATGGGCTTTGAATGGATAATATCAGAGGGTTGTCTAATAAATTATATCAGAGGGTTGTCCAATAAATTATATCAGAGAATGTCTAATAAATTATATCAGAGGGTTGTCCAACAAATCTTATTAGAGGCTTGTCCAGCGGATTTAATATTGGAGGGTTGTCCAATGTGTGTTGATATCGGTGGGTTGTGCAATGGGTTTTGATATCAGAGGTTGTCCAATGAGTTTTAAAAACAAAAAGCTTTTTTTTTTTAAACAGTTTTCTTACATGGCAAAAGCATGTGTAAGGGAGTCGACGAGGACTCGAGACATGGGGCATGGCATGTAGACATTCAAGTAGAAATGTTCATGTTTTAATTGAATGTGTGTATATGTGTGAACATGGCATTGCTTGTGCACTTAGGTGGGGAGTATCCCTTGTAGGAGATTTTCTCTACTAGGCATTGCTCACCCTATTGTGACAAAATATTTTCAAGTACTAGAGGTACACCGGGAGATGAAACACATCCAAGATCTTAGTTTTTAAAAAGGCCAAATTATGGTTTATTCGTGCATTTTGTAAAATTCTAGACAGTTATCCACTTTCTGTTAAATTCTGGATAGTTGATGAGTCTAAAAACTCATTTGATTTTTAATTCATATACAGAAACCTGGGTAATTTGCTCAAATTTAATTTTAAAAAATACACTGTAAGCGAAAATCCCAAAGAAAACTGAAGAATTCACCCGAGAACAAAAAGGAGGTCGCAACAAGAAAAATGAAAGTCGCGACAAGGAGTTTTGTTCAAGATTTCCGTGTCACAACATCACCAAGACCAAGTAATGAGGTTGGCGAACAAGAAAATGTGGTTAAGACAAAAGAAATTATTTAAGGCAGAAGCTGAGGTCGCAATGCTAATCTGAGATCGCGACGTTGATCCGTTGAAGAAGCCAATACGATGAGGTCTCGCAAGAAAATTCCGGTTGCAACCGGGCTTCAACGAAGCGACCTGACTGAGGGTCGTGACGCTATCTCTGCGGTCACGACATGGAATTGAATTGGGAGTCACAACAAAGAGATTTGAAGTTGTAACTACTTTGTTATCCAAGGAGCCCAAGGGAGGTCGCGACCAATCACTGAGGTCGTGACCTAAAGAAACACTGAACATGACAAAGCCATGTCGCAACCTAATATTGTGGTCGTAACGTGAAACCTCGCCAACGAAGTCTTTACCAAGCAAAGGGGAGTTACGATAACTTAATCAGTCAAGAACCTCAAAGGAGGACGCGACTAATCACTGAGGTCGCGACCTGAATAGACACTAAGCATCAACATCCAGGTCGAAATTATGTTTAAAGCAACTAAGACAACTCAGAACCGCAAAAGGAGTAATGTGAGGTCGCTACACACACAAGTTCATGACCTGCTTAAAGGTGTGAGGTCGGCCGCGTAGTCGCACCAATTATTGACGTCGCAACATAAATTATGACTATATCAAAGCAAAAGACCAAAAAGGAGGTCGCAACCTGAAAAAAAGAAACTCACGACCCGAGGTAAGACAAGAGGAAACAAAATGTGGTCGCGAACCTTAAAACTCGAGAGGTCGCGGACGCAAAGTGCCAAGGAAAGGAAGTCCCGACCAGCAACCAAAGTGGTACCACTTCAAAAGGAGGTTGCAACCCCAAAACCAAAGTCGCGGATCATACTGTTGGTGTAAGGAATCCACAACAAGGTTGCGACTTGAGACTAAGGTTGCGACATCAACTCCCTTAAGAACAACTGAGCCAAAAAGGTCGCGACCACTAATCAACGAAGCTGAGAGAAACCGGGTCGCAATTGAAGAAACCTGGTTGAAACTGAATTGGGGCAAATAAAGGGAATCTAGGTCGCCACATGAGACAGTAATCTGGGCTTTTTCTTTTAGGAATTATACCTGGATCTTTGTGCATTCGGCCCATTTTCTTATGACATATATAAATAGACAGTGTGAGAATAGTAAAGTAACCTCTAACTTTTTCACTCTCGACACCGAGAAATGGAAGAGAAGAAGGGTTCATTGTATAGTTTAGAGTAGATTTTATTTTATTTTCTTTATTTTCTTTTTCTTTTCTCGATCTGAATCTGCATTTAATTCAGGTCAGGTGTAAAACGACAAAGTTTCTGATTTTATTTATATTTTCTTTAAACACCTGCATGAAAATCAGGAAATCTAGACAAATTTCTAGTAACTTTATTCTCACTTTACTTCAATTACAAAGGATGTACTTGACCAATGTTGTACTATATTCATAATAAAAAGAATTAACCAGCTCACTTTGATTCGACATAATAGTTATAGTCTTTTCTGCAAAAATCTGGAGAGAATTATTTGGGTTGTCATTTATTTACTTGGTGTTGTTTTTGAATCTATAAGTTCCCAATGGTAGTACCAAATACCCGTTTAAGGATTGTATCTTTCTCTGATTTCCAGGATGCCCTCTGCGTGACACATAGTTGGAGATTCGTGATAGCTAAGAGCATTCACTTATGGGTATAATATATAATCATTTAACACAACTGTTATTTGAAAATTGAGTTTCGATAAATCCCCCATTCTCTTATAATTGAATTTGGAGGGGAGTATTTCTCAATATAAATAATCATATATAGATTTCACCTCAATCTAAAGGGAAGCTCCCAACCCTGTGTTAGCTCAGATCTATCATGGAAGGAACCAATATATCTGGAGATGATTTGCCCCACTCAAGTAGAAATTCTCTGTAGAATCCTGAAGAAAGGTGCCTGCAGTCATCAAGAATGGTGTAAGGATTTGAGAAAGAAAAATACCCAGATTTTGCAAGAAAATCATAAATACAAGTAGTTGGTTCGATCTTGACTTCGAGAGAAGCAAGGGTTTCTAACCAGTGAATATTAAGAAATCCAACTGCAATATTTAGGCAATCTCGACAAATCCGCATCCATACAAAATAGAGCAATGTATTTTCGTAGGTATTGACCCGATTCATTGTAATTCTTTGATAGTTTCGCTTCTCAGGAACAGATTCGGTCCAATATTTTGTTCCTTTATATTTTTGGTCATCTGTCATGTTATTTCAATATGTTTTGTTCATAATCAGACTTTTATTTTCTAGATAAAACTTCCAATCATCAATTCTTTCATTGCAACAGTATATAACTTTGTAAGAGTGAGGTAGTTGATTTATAATTCTTGGCTTAACTGGGAAGATTCCGACTTGCATTCAGATTTTAATACTTAAAGTATTCAGAGACTCATAGTTGTCATAGATTAGACCATTTAAAATCTTGAACAATTAAGAAGATTTATTTAATCAAACAAGCTAAACCAAGTGACATGGATGCAAGAAGAGTGTAAGACTCTTTCAACTATGTGAATTTGAGGGGTTTTTTAGTCTATATAGAAAAAGGCAAACAAGTTTTATGGCATCGTTGTCGGGAATTGAAAGGATTGGTTAAATCAATATTCTATCAAACGAGGTAAATGCTACTTTGGACATTATTCTAAAATGTTATAAAAGAAAAGATCAAAACAGTTTATAAGGTTATGATAATTGTCACCTGACTTTAATGTCATGTTGAAATAAATTTTTTTAGTTCCTCTAATCCTCTATTAATCCGAGGTCACCCTCAGAAATCCTTTAAAGCATAAGAAATGTGATTCCGCATCATACAACAAACACTGAATTGGAAAGAACACTCAGAAGGTTAAGAAAGACTAAAAGAGAAGAGAATGCAACCATGGAAGATGGAAGACATGGCCAGATAGAGGAGCAAAGGACAGTAGCCAGAAGGCCCCCTATGACTGACACAATGGAGGATTTCTGGAGGCCCATCATTCAGGAAGAATATTCTCGTGAATCGACAAATTTTACCGTTGATGCGCATACTTTGAACATAAGTCGCCTTTCATAACAATGGCGCAACAACATCGCTTCACTGGCCACCCCACTGGCACCCCAACGAGCACTGGTAGGTTTCTGATGGCAACACATGTTGACGCTGGAATGGTTTGGAGGCCAGGTGATAAAGCTGCATCTCTTCCATTTTCCTTAAGAGATATAGCAACCACATGGTAATGAAATATTACCATAAGGTTCAATGAAACTCGAAGAGTCAGGAAGTATACTGCGGTGTTCTTTCCATCTCCACCTCAGAGAGAAGAAGACAGATCATAGTGTTCCAATAGGGGGAAGATGAGAACCTATACATAGTCTGGGAAAGATTCAAGAGGTTGCTGAAGAGGTGCCCGATGCATGGAATTGATTTAAAAACTCAGATGGATATAGTAAATCATGACTTAAATGATACATCTAAGGGCATCATTGATGTCTGCGCCGTGGAGCATTCAAAAGAAAATGGGCCAAGAAGCTAGGATTCCATGAAGACCCGCCAAGTGCAATATGAAGGCTCAACTGAAGCCAAGGAACAATGTGAGGAAAGCGGGTCATGAAGTCGAGTAAATGAAAGCTATGGAAGCAAAGTTAGATGCCATCATGCACAGGATGGACAAACAGGAAAGAAAAATGTACACTGCTTATGAGAGAGGAGCAATGGAAAGAGAAGCAATGAGAAGAAGTGTTGAAGTACCAACATAAGAGGACTCTTATGAGGTTGAGGAGGCTAAGTACGTGAATAAATCAAGAAGTTACTATTTCAAGCCAAATCCTAACATGTCTAATAAACTACAATCCAAAGATCGAGGAACTATGAGAATTTCTCACGCTTGAGGGGCGTGCTGACAAGGCCCAAGGTATTGACAGAATCTCGAATAGGATATCGCCAGCAATTCGTTGTCCCGCTAGCAAAGATCAAGGGTGGAAGGCAAGAATGACTATCAGGGTCATAGGAGGACCCAACCATTTGAAGAACAAATGCTATAGTTCATGGGGGACAATAGGAGGCTGATACAATTCCTTGAATAGAAATTGTCTAACTAGGAAGCTTTCAAGTCTGATACTCAAGTGTATCAGAAGAATACAAGTGCCTTATTGAAGAACATGGAGACACCAGTAGGGTAGCTGGCCCTTAGTATGCCAAATCAGAGCAAGGGTACATTCCCTAGTGACACTCAAAAGAATCCAAAGGACTCCGCATGGCACCAGCTTAAGAAGTGGGAAAGAAGTGGGCAACAACAGAAAGAAAGAAAGGAAAGAAGAGACTGATGCAGATCAAGAAGAAACTTGAACGGAAAGAGAGAAGAGCATGCCTGAAAAGAATACAGAAGCAAAGAAGAAGATACAGATTGAATAGCCTGAAGGAAGTAGTAAGTAGAAATAGAAAGAGAGAGTACCGGCTTATACACCTACAATGGCATTCCCCTAGAGGCTTCAGAAATCAAAAAGGGAAGAGCAGATTTCTAGATTCTTCGACATCTTCAAGAAGATAGAAATCAATATCCCCTTTGCAGAAGTAATCAACCAAATGCCTAATCAAAATTTCGATGAGATACCGAATGTTGAAAAGGAAAATATGAGGAAGGAATAGTGGAACCCGATCAAGCATTGATAAAGGCATGATAAAGAAAATGAAGGACCTAGAAGTTTCAATTTTATCGTTTCCATGTGGAATTATGAATCATTATGGCTTTGTGTGACTCGTGCTAGTATAAATTACGCCTGGTCGCTGGTGCAAAGACTCCAGTTCGGGGGAACTAACCCCAACAAAGAATAACATTGTAAATGGTCGACAAATCAATGGCACAACCAGAATAAATCTTGGGAAGATGTGTCATTAAGGTGGGAAAATTCATCTTCGTCTCGTGGTATTTCATATTATGGTGACGAGGAAGACACCTAAGTTCCTTTGTCGCTAGGGTTAATCTTTCTTAGTAACTGAGCGCTTTGATAGATATAGAAAGGTGAATCGACTTAAGGGTGGGAATGAAGCAAAGGCACTTTAATGTTAATAGGAGTTTGGAACACCCCGATGTAGATTCAAAAAGTTGTAATTATCAGAGAAAACAATAAATTTTATTTGTTGAATTGAGTTATGACTGTACTCTTCAACATTATATCAATGAAATTGAGATGAATTTTCAGTATCTTGAGAGTATTGATTGTGAAATATTGCCTTCCAATATGTATAACAAAGAAATGGGGCCTCGAGCATGAATGAAAAACACCAAGATGATGTATGCGTACTGTGACGTAAATCTACTGAGCAGGAAATTAGTGCATAAGGGTTAATTTTGAAGGAATTGCCCAGTCATTTGAAATATGCTTTCCTAGAACCAAAAAAGTGAAAACTAGTTATCATATCAGCTGCTTTAACTGAATCTGAAGAACAGAAGTTGCTAGAAATTCTAAGAAAGTACAAGGAAGCTATTGCTTGGTCAATTGAGGATCTGAAGGGTATGAATCCCTCTATTTGCATGCACAAAATATTGCCTAATGATAATGCAAAAGCTTCTATTGATCATCAAAGGAAGCTAACTCCTCGTGATGAAAGAAGTTTGCCGTAAAGAAGTTCAAATGGTTGAATCTGTGTTTTATATATGCTATACTATATAGCTTCGTGAGCCCAAGACATGTGGTTCCTAGGAAAGGTGGATTCACCGCGGATCAAAAATGAAAAGAATGAACCGATTCACAAGAACTATGACAGAATGGAGGGCGTATCGACTACGTAAAACTAACACCGCAACAAGAAAGGATCTATTTTCCCCCCGCTTTCATCGGGACGATGTCGGATAGGTTGTTGTGACACCTCACTATGTTTTCTCGATGGATACTCTGGATATAACCAAATTTCCATTGCACTTGAGAATTAGGAGAAAACTACCTTTACATGCCCATTTGGTACTTTTGCTTTTAGAAGAATGCCATTTGGTTTGTGTAATCCTCTTGGTACATTCCAAAGGTGCATGATGTCACTATTTTATGATTTGGCAAAAGAACTTATGGAGATCTTCATGGATGATTTCACGGTGTATGCATCTAGTTTTGAATAGTGCTTGCATAACTTGGGGATAGAACTTAAAAGGTGCCAGGATAAGAATCTAGCTTTGAATTGGGAAAAATGCCACTTTATGGTGACAGAAGGAATTGTCCTAGGGCACATGATTTCGCACAGGCTGTAAGGTACCACAAAGTTTCAATTATAAAA
Source organism: Tetrastigma voinierianum (assembly GCA_016808115.1). Classification (NCBI taxonomy): domain Eukaryota; kingdom Viridiplantae; phylum Streptophyta; class Magnoliopsida; order Vitales; family Vitaceae; genus Tetrastigma; species Tetrastigma voinierianum. The sequence continues at coordinate 1,148,849 of JAEQBH010000033.1, read as the reverse complement.
TCGATGCCACCTACACAAATAAGGAAATTAGAAGTTTTCAGACATGTCGGATTTTACAAAAGATTTATCGAGATTTCTCAAAATTGCTAGACCACCGAAAGATACGTTCACTCTCATGAATCCGTAATTCTTTTGAATAGATCAAATCCAGACTAGTTGAAGCTCCCATCATGGCAAAACCATATTGGAACAGAGAATTTGAAATCATATATAATGCCAGTGATTTTGCAATAGGAGTTGTATTGGGACAAAAAGCTGAAAAGGTGTTCAAGGCCATTTACCATGCTAGGAAAACCTTCAATGAAGCTCAGGAAAATTACTCTACTTCTGAAAAGGAGATGTTGGCAATAGTATTTGCATGTGAAAAATTTAGGCCGTATATTTTGGGGTCCCATTTATTATACACACTGATCATGCAGCAATTAAATATATAATGGCAAAGAAAGAAGCAAAACCAAGACTGATTAGGTGGGTATTGTTATTACATGAATGTTATCTAGAAATAAAAGACAAGAAAGGTTGTGATAATGTGATAGCAGATCACTTGTCAAGAGTAGAAAAACCTGCTGTACAAGAAGAAGAAAGGGAAATAGCAGAAAATTTTCCAAGATGAGCGCTATTCCAATCACACTCCAATCACCTTGGTATGTCGATATTAGAACTTCTTAGCATGCGTAATTATGCCACCGTATTCCGCTAATACCGACCAGGCACGCAGTGATCCTAATCAACAATATTTATATCCTAAATTCCTTCCTATTGTCGTATAAAAGCTACTTCCGCAGATAATCTGCTCTAGGCCTAACACGTGGATGAGTTTTCTTCATACAAATGATTTATAGTGAGGTTCAAAAATAGTGAATTTCAATTTGGATTTTCAGGTTTGGTAAAAACAGTGAGGTTTTGGGGTTTAAAACCGAAAATAAAAACAAGTTAGAAAATGTAAAATAGAATTCCTTATAGTGTTAGGGTCATTGTATCGGGGTCCTGAGGCGACCGAGGTTCCAAGGTCTTTTCTCTAAGTAGAAGGATGACATATAGTCATCTCCCAAACCGCTTCTTCATTTAACTTAAAACCGAATCTCTAAATAACTATCTTTAAAAATTGGTATTTGCCTCTCATGGTCTCTTGACAAGGAATAACATCACCCGACTCAATTTTTCAACAAATTTAATAAATGATAACTAATGAATGTCATCAGACTAACAATAAGCATATAATTAACCCTAAAAGCTTACCAAGTATTGGCTACTTACAAGGAACCCGCGGGATCAAAACCTAAAATTTGGGAAAATAAAATATCTCTTGAATAGCCTATCAATAACCCATAGATTTATATAACTAACTGATGTCAATGGATCTACCAATAAGCATCCAATGAACCCAGCTTATCAAATACTACTCATTCAAAGCAACCCGCGGATTAAAGCCTACGTTTGACTCAAACCATAAATGGTAGAAAATACGTTCGTTAAAACATGGAAAAACCCTCAGTTGCCTTCGATCCCATGCCCAAGAAATTATCCCACTGATGAACTTAAAAGTCATATATTTTTAGTCCATTTTTCTATTTTATTTTCATCCAAAAGGAATGAACACATAAATATGAAGAACGCACCAATCGTTGCCATGTGAGCGTGAAAGAAAGAAGAAAAGAAGTAGAAAATTACAAACACCGAGGAGTAAAAGTGCGTAAAATGGCAAAGAAATAGAACAATCGTTAATTAATGTTGTACAAGGTTTGCATAGTCCGCTATGACGCTTCTGACATCAGAAAATTGAAGGAATTTGATGCGTGTCGCGACAGGATCACAAGTCGCACCGATGATTAAAAGAGACTTAATGAATGATGTCGCTGACAATTTCGCCGTGGATGTCGCTGACAAAGGTCGTATGTCGCTGACAAGGATGGAGGTCGACAAGAGAAGCGCCGGAAGCCATCACAGCCAAAAGATGAACCGCTATGACTAATATGTTATCACGATAGAGACCATTGTTTTTTGACAACGCTAAACAGCTTCTGAAAGCTAGTCGCAAAGACATGAGCCGATGTCGCTGACAAGAGCTGATGTTCATGTATGAAGACAATGTTTGAAAGTCATAGAAGACATGAAACGATGTCGCGACAAGAGATTGATGTCACGACATCAGAACGACCGTTAAAAGATGCAAGCGTATAAAGATGTCGCTGACAAGGATTGATCGCCGCGACACAAGAAGACACCCGCCCATACCGGGCAGAGACTTAAGTTGATGTCGCGATTTGAGATCGATGCCATGCATGGAATGATGTCGCGACAAGGATTCGAGGTCGCTAATTCAATGCACATGGGCCGCCCACTTGGAAATCCACAAAAGAATGCATCGGATAGTGGACCAACAGAAACCCCTATAACAAGCGCCTACCCAGAGAAAAGGCAAGTCGCAGCGGCGGCGGAGAGATCCGTAGCCTAAGGCTCTTTCTTTCTTTTCTTTTCTTTTCTTTTCTTATTTTTCTTTTCGTGTTTCCGTCGTTTTAGATTAGATTATTTTTCATCTTTCTTTATTTTCGTTTTATTTTCTGGATCTGATGTTGGTCGTTTTGAGCGTGTCGAATGCATCTAATTTTTCAAATTACCACCCGAATGTTGTCTGCATTAAATTTCTCTCGAATTCCGATTTTTCCAGCTTCAAATTGCGCTTATTCTTATGATCGTAGGAATGTCGTAGGTGTGTGATTCAAGAATCGAGAAACTCCAGCCTTCCATTAAGTGAATGCAATAGTCAAAATTTATCTTTCCTGTAGTTGTTTCCAGTGGCTTGCGAATTTCAGTTTATGAATTTACTTCTGGTTTTAGGTTTATTGTTTTTGATCCGACACGCTTTCTTGTTCGCTTACAATTTTCATTGTTTCTCGAGATCAAGGAAGTCCTCTGAAAGGGACACGTAGAAGACATTCCCGAGAGTTATGAACATTTCGGAAGGTATATTAACTCGCTATTAGAGATCTAATGAGCTTTGTAAGTTTATTTCCGATAAATCCTCTTCTCACTTGAAATCAAGATCGAGTTGAATGAGTTATCAATTTAAACAAACAGAGAGTTCAGCCTAATCTAATAGTGAAGCCAATCTCGTGTTACGAGATCTAATCAAGGAGGGTGATCTATTTTAATTTCGAGGAAGAGTAACTGAAGTTGTATAACTTGCTTGACCGGGAGCAACTTAGGAGCTTAAGGTTTATACCATAAATGGGTATGAAGTATTGCAAAAGAAAAATACCCAGATTAAGGAAATTCCCAATTAAAAGTAGTTATCTAATTCCTTGTCTTCGAAAGAATTAGATCAATTGGACCAAAGAATTCACAATGACTCACTCATGGAACAAGGAGTATTGCCTTATCATGGGAGTTTGGTCCTTGTTCCATGAGTGAGTCATTGTGAATTCTTTGGTCCAATTGATGAAGTAGTTCAAGCTTGGCTTCTATGAAGGCAAATCTATCTTCTATTGAATGTTCCTCCATAAGTACCAACAAATAAGAAGAAAAACAAAAGAAAATAAAGATAAATAATAAAATAAAAATTAACTAACAAACAATTCACAACAAAAAAGATAAAAATAAAAATTGCCTAAATTAGCAAATTACCCGTTCTTCAAAATGTCAACTTCCAATGAGAGAAAGTGAACCGCGCCAATCCTCGGCAACGGCGCCATAAAACTTGTTGAGTGACCAAATAACATATACAAATTTATGACACTATTACCAAAGGACTATTGTCTAATCCCTGCTAGCCATAAAAACTTGTTGAGTGACCAAATAACATATACAAATTTATGACACTATTACCAAAGGACTATTGTCTAATCCCCGGCAACGGCGCCATAAAACTTGTTGACGTTCTACTATATAAACCAAAAATCTCCTAGAGTAAATCATTTTTTAAATTCGGTTTTGGCCTGTTATTCTGCAAGTGCACAAGTCCACAAGTAATAAAATGGATATAAGTCCAGATATCGATCCCACAGAGATCTCAAGAATTTTAAATCAACTACTCCCGACTACCAAGCTCCATACTATTCGGGACTATAAATATATTGTGGTCAAATTTTGCAGTTCGAAAATATGCAGTACAAGAAAAAATCGAGCGATCAAATAAATCGAATATAAAGAATAAAGAATAATGAATAGTTAAGAAAAATAAATGGACATCGAATAAGTATCTTTCGAGGACAATATCAAGAATATCGCTATAGTGAAGTATCAATTCTCGTAGATAACGCTTTGATAAAATTTTCGTATTTCGTGTTTTAAAATCGCCCGCTGGGCGCGAAGATACCGATCTCTCCACACTCCACACATTTCATTATCTAATTTTCCCGATTCTTTCAAGACAGAATTAGATAACTACTTTTAATTGGGAATTTTTAACTGGGTATTTTTCTTTTCGTAATACTTCATACCCATTTTATGGACCGTAACCTTATTCCTGCCATCTTGGCCAAGCAAGTATACAATCCTGTGTTACTCTTCTCGAAATTAAAATAGATCACCCTCTCCTTGACAGATCTCGCCCAACACGTGGATTGGCTTCACTATTCGAATTGAGGTGAACTCTCTGCTTGTTTAAATTGATAACTCATTCAACTCAATCTTGATTTCAAGTGAGAAGAGGATTTATCCAAGTAAACTTACAAAGCTCATTAGATCTCTAATAGCAGATTAATATACCTTCCAGGAAATGTTCATAACTCTCAGGAATGTCTTCTCTGTGTCACTCAGAGGACTTCCTTGAAATCAGAGCAATGAAAGAATTCTTAAACGGGTATAAGAAACTGATATTCAGATCAAAAACAATAAACCTAAAACCAGAAGTAAATTCATAAACTGAAATTCGCAAGTCGCTGGAAACAACTATAAGAAAGATAAATTTTGACTATAGCATTCACTTAATGGAAGCTCGGGTTTTCGCTACTGAATTACAACACTACAAAAGATTCCGACGTAAGAATAATCGTAATTTGAAACCGGAAAATCGACTCCGCAAATTTGTCCGAACTTCAAACATTCCGTAGTAATTTGAAAAGAATACCCCGCATTCGCCGCTTCAAAACGACAATATCCGTATCCGTAAAATAAACGAAAATAAAGAAAGATGAAAAATAATCTAATCTAAAACGACGGAAACAAGAAAAGAAAAATAAGAAAAGAAAAGAAAAGAAAAGAAAAGAAAATGAGTTTCAGTTACCCTGATCTCTCTCGCTTCGCCGCGACTACTTTTCTCCCGGTAGTCATTATTTATAGGTGTTTGGTTGCCCTAATCCCAATGTAATCTTTGCGGGATTTCCCGCGGATCGCCCATGCCATCGTTCGTGTCGCGCGACCAATCCCTTGTCGCGACATCATTCACGTCGCGACATCGATCTCACGTCGCGACATCAACTTAAGTCTCTGCAGCTATGAACTGGTGTCTTCTTATGTCGCGACATCAATCCCTTGTCGCGACATCACTTTATGCTCTCGCAGATCTTTCAATCGGTCGCTCATGTTGTCGCGGACATCAACTTTGTCGCCATATCAGCTCAGCGTCTTCTCGCGTTTTCAATCGTTGTCTTCTTCTGCCGCTGGCATCGCCTTTGGTCGCGACATCAGCCTGTCTGCAGCTTTCAATCGCTTAGTTTTCGTGTCGCGACATCGCCCTCTTCCGTCGTAATAACATCTTAAGTCATAGGAGTTTCATCTTTTCAAACCTGTGATAGCTTCCAAGTGTTCTTCGTCAGCGACCTCCATCCCTTGTCGCGACATTAACCTTTGTCGCGACATCACGAGGTTGTCGCGACATCATTCATTAAGTCTCTTTAATCATCACGCTCGACTTCAGGTGGATCCCCCGTCACGACTGCATCAAATTTCCTTCAATTTTCTCGATGTTTTACGCTTTCATAACTCGACTATGCAAACCCAAAAATGCAACATTAATTAATCCGCTTGCTTTCTATTTCGCCCCGCCATTTTCTCGTGACTTTTACTCCTCCAATTGTCGTGATTTTTCATCGCTTTTTCTTCTTTCTTTCATCGTTCGCTAATAACAAATTGGTGAGTTTCTTCCATATTTCGGTGATATTAATAATTCCTTTCGTGATGAAAATCAACAAAAATGGACTAAAAATAGATGACTTTTAAGTTCATCAAACTCCCCCAAACTTAAAGTTTTGCTTGTCCTCAAGCAAAGGAGAGAAAGAATTGTTTGTCCTCAAACAAAAAGGACATTTTTCTGTTCTGTTTTGCAGTAGCAATCAATTTGATTGAATTACAAGGAATGCATTGTTTTCTGTTCATCTAGCTTCAAGTCCAGTTCAAGGTTAATCTCTACTTTCTCCAGTATACAAAACCAAATTGTTGAAATTATTTTACAAACAGTATAGTTACTTGATCCTGCTGAAATGCAAGTTATTTTTCTTTCTCATTTCCTTAATGAGTCAATCAACCATTAGAGGATTTTCACAGTTTTGATCTTTTCCTTATTTTCCAAATTCCATAGGCTTGTTGTTCATATTGATCTCCACTAATGTAGGTGATTACAACCTTCGTGGATCAATCGCCTGGGTTTGTAATTTTAGCTTAGGTGCGGGTGGTGATGGATGGGATTTTTAGGTTTAGATTACCATTATTCCTTTTCCCCTTATACTCACATACTGCCCTTTCCTCCTTGTATTTTCTTTAAATAACTCCCCCAAACTTCATGTTTGGGATACCACCTTGATTTTCTTCTATTCAAAAATGCATGCTCCCAATTCTCTTCTGTAATTCAAACTGGGGAAATTTTCCTTCTTATCACCATTCAGGAATAGTGCTATGTTTTTTGTCTTTTTAGGCTTTTTAACACTCTTAGCGAACTTTGGGTTAGTAGCTCCCATACCAGATGACATTAGGGTACTAGGTGTTGAAACTCCCCTAAGAACTTAATTGTTCAAGAGAGTTAGGCCACAAGACAAAACCTATTCCCTTAAACCTTCTTTTCTGCTATATTTTTCTAATTCAGATCCTTTTCTTTTCAGTCCCTTTTTCTGTATTTTCTCCTTGAGTTCCTCATAATTTAAACTCCCCCAAACTTTATTCCTTCCTTTCTTTTTTAATTCTCTGGTAATCACAGGTTCTTTTGGAGGGTTGCTTCTTTAGGATGGGTTTGTAAACCTTACTGGCTTATTTTTGAGACTAAGGCTTGTTTGCTCAATTTCTGAATAAGGTATATGCATCAAAGACAGAAATAGGTGGTCGGAATGGCTCAAACTTTCCATGATTGGCCCGTGATCATTTGTTGGTTGTATCACCTAGGATTTCGCCTTGATCAATAATCTAACAAGTTCTAGAATTTGAGTTGATTAACTGTTATTCACCCTAAGGATTTCTTGACTCATATCAGTTTATGAGAATTAAAAGATGTTACTTCCAGCAGGTTTCCTGACTCACTGTTCATACTACAAATTCAAAATAATTGTTTTGTTCCGTCAATTGTATAACCATCCTTATTCTGAACTCAGCAGCCAAATTTCCATTCAATTATGCAATTTTGTGTTTTAATTAAATTGCATTATTTTCTATTCAGCACTTATTCTGCAGTTTACATATTTATTCAATCTACTAATCAACCCAGAAACTAAAATGAAACAGAATTAAAATTCATAGATCATGAACAACAAATTTGCAAATCAGAAGGAAATTTATTTAACTATCGCAAAACACCGATCTTACAACTGCTTTTGCATCTACTAACCGTATCTAAGTTCGAGAAGAATCCCTTATTTCTTTACCTAAATTCCTAAATCTTCTTCGGAAGGTTGTAGTCCCTGCTTCAAAATTTGGCTCACCAGACCTTGTGCTCCTCCAAGAGTGATTCGGCCGTTAACAAGGTCGTGCAACAAATTGGGGCTGCTTCTCCTTTTTCTTTGGAGCTTCTTATTGATGGGTTCTAATTAACCCTTCTTCCTATTCCCTTCCCATCAACCGCTCTCTGGATGACACCATATTTTATGGAACAAAGAATGGAATTGGTTTGTTTTCCGACTCCATTCATTCCATAAAACTGTGTTTGCAATCCTTGGACTCTTCTTTTGCTCTCATTCTCCCTTCTCTTCATTCTTTTTGCTTGTTTCTCTTCCTTTGTTCCCATCCTTTTTATAAAGGATTTCATGCCTCTTTGGGAAGAACAAGGTCTTTTGTTATTTCCTTCAATTCTCGATGAGAAGATTAAATGAGATTCCTCAATTTATGCTCTTCTTATATTTTCAACTGAGATTTGTGGCTTTTATTGAGAATTTTGATCGTTTTTCTTGAATGTCTTAACTTCCCTCTGATTATTCTCCTTGAGACCGAGAGTATTCCACAATTTGGTTAGATCAAGATATAAGTTTCTGTCTCTGCATTTATGACCATTTATTCTCGCAAAATTTGAAAGGTTTGGGGGAATTGTAGTTCCATGGATTTTGAATGAGACTAGACACTGGGTTTAATGTTTCGACATTGCCTTTTCAAGTCAATACATTAACTAGCGGGCCATTAAGTCAAGGCATTAGCTGCTGGAAGTCACGACTTCAGATTTTTAAGTTGTGACCTGAAAATTTGAGTCATGACAGGGAATGTTCTTTCCTTCTTATATTTCGGTTATGACTAGAATTCATCTTTTTCATTTTCTTCTCCTCTTTTTATTCTTCATACTCTAGCTTTCATGGTTAACTCTTCAATCAAGAGTTAGGGTCCCAAACAAAACAATCCACTCCCACAAGAAGATCAAAGTTATTCAATTTTCACTCAAAACGACTACCACTCACTATTTTTATCATGCAAGAATTTGACAATTTCATTACTGCCTCATATTCAATAGTTAAGATTCAACACAAGATAAAACTCCCCCAAACTTGCAATCATGCTATATCAAATATAAAATTCTAACAATTATTTCAAATCAAATACAAGTAAAATAAAAGAAAAGAGAAAAGAATAAGAAACTCCCCTTTTTGATTCCATTCATGTTATATCAGTTGTCCTGAAATGTGATTTCAGAGGTTCTTGTTTTTGTACAATCTTCATTCTTTCCACAACTCAAGCCCATTTTTAGTTTTTCCTAGTTTGACTTTCTGTCTATCCAATGTCAATGCATCCAAATTTGGGCTCTATGACTCCGACAACTTGTTCATCATTCATTCCACTCTCTTTAGCTCGCTTATTCCCCGAAGATTCAGAGTGACAATGTTGTATTCAAGAAGATCCTTCCAAGCAAGATACATATCCTCATCTCCCCATTGCTGAATTAGTACTTCTTTTGTTAAGAATATGGATGGGGGAAAGAATCTCGCGAAATAAGCTCCCACGCCTCCTCCCCATGTGTTAACCGATTCATATGGTAGTGAATTAAACCATGTCGCAGCCCATATTCGTAAAGAGAATGGGAACAATCGCAACCGGATAACTCTTACCACACCATTCAACTTAATTGAATCGCTATTTTCGTAAATCGCCCCGCTTATCGATTTTCAGTGAATGACTAAAGTGAATTCGGCTCATGGAACCATGGTGATCGTAATGGCTTGAGCTTAAAATTGTTAGTATCTATTGTCGTCGTTTCATCGCGCAAATATTTATCTCGATGAATGATTTCATAAAGTCCTCCATGTTGTTTTGCTCTCAGGGTATCTCTCGTCGCAAATTCCCGGGTCAGTCGTGACCGCTTAATCCTTCATTTGCCGCAGCGTCATTGCTTCAGCTCTTGTCTTTCTTAAGATCCGTTCTCTCCACTCGTTGTCTCGCTGAATCGTGATTGCATCCCTATTTCCTATGCATTAAAGGTCTTCCTGAAATCAAAGAAAACTCAGATCAATAGGATTAGTCTGGTCAAAAATATTTTTCAATATGGTTTGTTAAAGGTTAGTGGCTAAAAATAACAACTGCTTGAAAAGCTATTTTTGTTATTTTTCTTCGAAATGTCCAAATTAGCATTTCCTTCGTTCGTCTGAATATTGAGTTAATATTTAGTTAACCCATAGATGATAACTAACGGATGTCAATGGATCTACCAATAAGCATTCAATGAACCCAAAAGCTTATCAAATACTAATCATTCAAAGCAACCCGAAGGGATTAAAGCTTACGTTTGAACGAAACCATAAATGGTAGAAAATACGTCGCTAAAAACATGAAAACCTCGCCTGCTCGATCCCATGCTCATTGCCTCCCACTCCAAGGAAAGGGTTTTGTAGCCGCTCATCCTCCTCGAGTCACATCCCCGAGGGTGTTTGGCTGTGCCTGTGCGACGAAAAGGAGAGAAAGAAGAAAATGAGAAAATTGAAAAGCGTCAAAACCTTCCGCCCCAAAATTTATTGATTAAGTGATTTTCTTACGTGAACTCGACCGAAATATATAGTGCTCTCGAGCAAGGGAAATTACAAACAAACCAAAACAAAAGCTATTACAAGGGTTAAATAGGGAAGAAGCAAAAACTTGTAACAAAAGGCAAAATGTGTAACTCAGAAAGGCAGCAAAGTGGCTTATGGGGTGAACAGCTGCATGAGTAGACCAAGCAAGACAGACAATTTCTCAAGACTCCAATTTGTGCTACGCACCATTTTCTTTTGTATTTTATGCTCTTCTTTCCTTATAGTCTATAATTTGCAATGCTAGTTTGACTCGAATTCTTCGTGCTTGGATCAACTCAACAATTGCGGCATAAATAGCTTGCAAAAACTATAAATTAGCCGTTATGCGATCGTAGAATAGTAGAGACCTTAATGTTCAAATTGGTTATCATGCTAATTAGTACGCAAAGTGTCAAAAACTCGTAATAAATGTGGTTCAAAATAGCACTTTGAAAGCACTAATCACACTTCAACTCCACACATTGCTAGTCCCTTAGCAATGGAAGAATGAAAGAAAGAGCATACAAAACAAAATCAAAATTATGTTCACCAAGAATGCTATTTCAAAAAGGTTGTCAATGAGTAATGCCTAACGCTAAGTAAGAATCATCAAACCATTGCCTAATAACTATCTTGAGAGAATGAATGTCATACAAAATTGAGTATGAAAAAAGCCTCCTTCTTAGTGAATCAACCATAGACTTCCACCAAAATCTAAGTGTTTGTTTGATTAGATCTCAACAATAAACTGCCAAATTGCACTTTCCCAACTGCCATCGGCACAACCCCAAGATGCTAACTAATCCTAAATAGATCAGACCCACTTTATTCCACAATTCTTTTTGTGTTGTAGGGTGCAATGCCGAGGAATTGACTTCACCAAAGTCATGTAATGGGGATTTGCCGATGTCTCCCAACCAGTTAAGGTTTAGGGCACCAAGCCATAAGGATTTCAACCAAACTCTTCCTGTGCTTCACCTTCAACTCCAAATGATTTCGAGACACCAACACCTACAACTGCCAAACCCTCGCCCATCCACCCGTGTAGCAAACACTAAGCTCCAGGCTCCCAAATCATCGCTCTTAGTGGCACTGTGCGAAAAGTCTTTCACCATAAACCCTCGCACTCGCTCGTGTTTCACGTAAAGGCTTCAATTTTATTCTTCTGCTTTTTTTTATTTTTCTTTTTGGAAGACTCATTGGCCTTATTTTCAACAGGGGTCTTTAACCTATTAAAGGTAGTAAACGACACTAGGATAGGTTTTGCAAAGTAAAGGGGGTAATGCAATTTTTCAGCCTATTATTGAAACCTAATGTGCTCGGTGTGTGGTTAGATAAAGGTGGAAGAAAAAGGTTAAATAAAACAAGAATTCAACTAATCAATCACTCAACTAGGCATGGAACCAATCTAACAATGAAATAATTGGACAAAGTTTCAACTTTTCAAACTGTAGGATAGGAAAAACACACAACTAAAAAAAACAAAAAAAAAAATGGTGCAAATGAAAACTAACAAAGTAGTTCGAAAAACAAACTAACTAGCAAGACATTAACTAAACAAAAAGTCTTGCTCAAAACATAAACAACACTGCCTTCCTTAACTCTCCCTCCAACCAAATTCGACATTGTCCTCAATGTGGCCATGGAGTGGAATTTTTAAGAGAGGAAGGACACCTCTTGATGAGAAACAACAATTTTGGATGTGGAGACGCCGCAAGTTTCCGAGAGACCTTATTCACTCCATTTGGGCTTAAGATGAACAAGTTAAGAGGAAGAAAAGAGAGGGTGGCAGCCAGCTTGAACATTTTGAATATTACTCATTTTTCAAAATGTTAAATGTGTTATTTCTGGCCATATTTAGATTCTACACTCTCTAAGATTTCCAACGAGATGAAATTCACCGAAAAACGATATCAGATGAAAAGGTTATGTTCAAAACAAAATCATGAGGCAAAATAGGAGAGAGGGAGCGAAATTTTCGCTACAATAGCGAAAATTCCTCTATTTTTCCTGCTTTTATGATCTTCATTCCTATTTCAAAATTTTCACACAAACTGCAAAAATTAATACAAGAAAATTTTAGAAAAATTGCAAAAAAGTGAGAAACAAGCTAGAACAAAGATTAACTTAAAAATTAGAGAAAATCTAAAAACAAAAATTAAAGAAATCAAAATAAACTAAAATAAAACAAAAAAAAAAAGAAAAATTAAAAAAAAAATTGGGGGAGACTGTGCTCCCCCAAACCAATTCCTTGCTCTCGAGGCTACTGAACCGGCTGAGATTGCGTTCGCCGAGGCTTGTGTGCTCCATGTCCGAACCTCCGCACCGAACTATCCACTATGCCATGCAAGCAGTGAGCCGTCGCCATCATCTTGGATAGTGATCGAAGGCTCGAACAATGGCCACTAGCTTCTCGAGGTTTTGCGTATGGCATCAGAGATGGATGACCTTGGCTGGGTGCTTCAGGGGCTGGTCAGGCATGCAGGTATACACTAGATCAAGAGAGGGTGCTTCTGGCAATGGGTTGTTTGTGGATTAGGCAGTGGACTTCTGGGGCTCTTCCATTTCTTCCTTTCCATTACCCTCCTCAGTCAGCATTAGGGAGGTTTCTTCTTTTTGCTAATTACATTGCTCATCAACTGTGGTGTCAATCAGACACTCTTCTTCCGATTCACTCTCTCGTGAACACACAAGTTTCGGGCCGATCGGGTGAGCCTTGAAATGGAGCATCGCAGTTGTCAAATTTGATGCTCATTTCACTCTTTGAAGTCCATCAATTCCTCTTGTTTACATCGCTTTCCATAAGGTCAATTTCCTATGACTTAATTGAGCATTGATTGTCTCAGGCGCTTCCACAAAGTTACTCCACTACTGTGAGGTTCAAAGATGACTTCTTCCATTGGATTCAAATTCAACTTTGATTTACAATCTCTAACCCATTGGAACTGACCAAGTAAAGAAGACAAAGGCACAAGCCTACAAAAACAATCCCGCGGTAATTTATTTATTTTTTTAACATGTTCGAAAAAAACGGTAAAATGATAAAAGCTGAGGGCTCACGAGAACTTCAGATGAGGATCACAAGGTTCAACACCATCGCCTGAACTTAGGCACCAACTCTGCAGATCGGGCGCCATTTGATCTGTACACAATAAGTGATTCAAATAAACAATATTTATATCCTAACTGGGCTCCTCCCATCGCTAAGAGCAAAGTTACCGCAGTGATACTTATTCTAGGGTCAACACATGGATGGGTGTTCGTAATAAATGATCTACAAAGTGAGGTTAAAAATGGTGAATTTCACTGATTTTCGTGTTTGGTAAAAACAAAGGAGGTTGGGGTTTAAAAACTGAAAATAAAAACAAGTTAAAAAATGTAAAATAGAATTCCTTGTAGTGTTAGGTCACTGGGGCAACTGAGGTTCTCCAGGGTTTTTCCTCGCATTGGGGAGGATGACATATAGTCATCTCCCAAACCGGTTCTTCATTTAACCTAAAACCGAATTCTAAATAACTATCTTTGAAAAATTGGTATTTGCCTCCCATTGATGGTCTCGGACAGTGAATAACATCACCTTGACTCACTTTCCAACAACTAATGAATGTAACTGTATCTAACAATAATCATACAATAAACCATAAAAGCTTACCAAGTATTGACTATTTACAGTGAATCGAAGGGATCAACCTAAAATTTGGGCAAAATAAAAATATCCTTGAATCGCCTTTCAATAACCCATAGATGATAACTAACGGATGTCAATGGATCTACCAATTAGCATCCGATGAACCCGAAATCTTATCAAATACTAATCATTCAGCAACCGGCGATTAAAGCCTCACTGGCTTATCTAAAACCATAAATGGTAGAAAATACCTCCGTTAAAACATGGAAAAACCCTCAATTGCCTTCGATCCCATGCCCAGTGGCCTCCCACTCCATGGAAAAAGGGTTTTAGTCATTCATCCTCTGAGTTGTCATCCTCGGAGGGTGTTTGGTTGCCCAAAAAGTGACAAGAAAATGAGAGAAAAGGGAGAGAAAGTAGAAAAATGAGAAAATTGGAAAAAAGCGGGCTGAAAGCTTCTGTGCCCCAAAAATTTATTGGTTAAGTGATTTTCTTACAGGAATTTGACTAAGCTTATATAGTGCTGAGAGCAAGGGAAATTACAAAACAAACCAAAACAAAAGCTATTACAAGGGTTAAAATAGGAAGAAGCAAAAAATTGTAACAAAAAGGTAAAAGCGTGTAACTGCAGGAAATGTGAATAGTGGCTTATGGGATGAATAGTGCATGAGGTGAACAGTGCGCACATAGACAATTTCACACCCAATTTGTTCTACGCTCCATTTTCTTTGGATTTTTTGCTCTTCTTTCCTTCTGGTCTCTGATCATCAATGCTGAGTTTGACTAAAATTTTTCGTGCTTGGATCGACTCAACAATTTCGTCATAAATAGGTTGCTAAAACTATAAAATTAGCCATAAAATGCGATCAATAGAATAGTAGGGACCTTAATGTGCGAATTGGGCTAATTACGCTGATTAGTATGCAAAACGTGCTCAAAACCTGTAATAAACAGGGTTCCAAATAGCTCTTTTCGAGCACTAATCATCAACAGAGAAAAAAGCTAAGGACTGACAGCAAGTACTACATATGGGATGACCCACTGCTGTTTAGAAGAGGAGCTGATATGATCATCATAAGACGTGTACCAGAAGGTGAACAAAGTAAGATTTTAAAGAAATTTCATGCATCACCATATGGAGGACATTTTGCAGGAGACAAAACAGCCCACAAAATTCTTCGGGCCTCGATTTTATTTTGGCCTACTTTTCAAGTTGAATCGCTTTGAACGGGTGGGTCAGTGATCAATGCCAAAGAATGGTATCAGCAAAAGGCATGAAATTCCCCTGCAAGGTATCCTGGTGGTGCAACTATTTGATGTGTGGGGAATAGATTTTATGTATTCTTTCCAAATTTTCACTGGAATATATACATACTCCTAACTGTAGATTGTTATCCAAACAACAGGCAACATATTGTCCCAAAAATTATGCTAACAATAGCTATGATTTTACAAAGAAATATTCAAAGAGATTTGGGACAATCTTAACTATAATCGCGATAGAGGAAGCCACTTTGCAAATAAAAGTGTTTTACAAACTCATGGGTAGATATGGTATCAAACACATTACGAGCTCGGGTTTATCACCTCAAACAAATGGTGGGCAAGATGAAATTTCAACAACAGGGAGATAAAGAAATTTTTAAAAGATCAGAAGTCTGGGGCCAGAAGAGATTGATCTCTTAAACTTGATGAGATGCACTCGCATAATAGACTCGTTTTTAAGACTCCCATCGAATGTCCCCATACAAAATACTTGTAAAACCTTGCCACCTACCTCTTAAGATAGAATATAAAGCTATCTGGGCCATCAAGAAGCTAAATTTTTATTTCAAAGTCAAAGAAGAGAGGCTACTCAAATAAAATGAATTGGAGGAGTCGAGAATGAAGCCTATGATAGTGCCGTAATCTACAAGGATAAACGACAAACGGGCATGCTCAAAGGATTTTCGAGAGAGACCAAAGGTGAGA
This sequence comes from Tetrastigma voinierianum, assembly GCA_016808115.1. Taxonomy (NCBI): domain Eukaryota; kingdom Viridiplantae; phylum Streptophyta; class Magnoliopsida; order Vitales; family Vitaceae; genus Tetrastigma; species Tetrastigma voinierianum. The sequence goes on along the minus strand of JAEQBH010000033.1, from coordinate 1,132,865 downwards.
TTAAGTCTGCGATTATTCAACCCGCATCAAGACTTCTTTCCAGTGGGAAGCTAACAAAAATGGAGTGGACCATATACAGTAATATCAAGTACAACCTTTGGGGCAGTGACACTTGGAACCAGCAATCATGAGGAATTCAGAGTTAATGGTCAAAGATTAAAGCACTACCTGGGAGGAATGCAAATGGAAGAATGAATCCTAGTGCTGAATGAGAAAATTTGAAGAAACATAAATATAGTAGTAGCAAGTCCAGCTAAAGACTAAAAAATGAGCAGCTTTGTGGAAGGCAATCCACATCAGTTTGTTTTGAGTTTTCCCCTTATACTTTTTGTGTGAAAGTTCTTAGTAACTTTGTGTAGTTTAGCATTACTGCTTGAAGATTAAGTAAATTTTTTTTTTTAGTTTTGCAGGGTAATATGAGAGTGCAAAGGAGGAACATCTACAATCAAACTTCCAATATGCAAAAGAGACAAAAAGGGGCAGTATACTCTTCTTGAATTTATTTAAATTTTGTCTCTGATATAGAATGATTGAAAGTCTGGGGGGAATTTTATTTTATTTTGCTTAAATTTTTGAATCCGATGCATGAATGATTTGTTGAATATTTGAATGATGAAGATGAATTGAATTGTATTTGTTTTGATTGGATTTAGTTAATTGAAATTGGTGTGAATTTAATTGTTCAAGGAGACCTGAATATTTTTTTGGTCGTAGCATCAATTATAGGTCATGACCAAGAAGCTGTACATTGAAGCAATAAGTTAGAGAAACAGGTCGCAACAGTGAGATTGAGGTTGTGACCACATCGCAAGTCGCAATAAAATTTGTAGGTTGCGACCAGAATTGTCCAAATCTCAATAAAAATAGGTTTTAAACCTTTCATTTTGGGCGTTCCAGCATTAAAGATTGAATTTATTGAATATCATTAATTAAGAGGATCGAAATTTAATGTCAGGACTCACTCCATATCAGAAGCATGACATCGAGCCTAACTTCCATTCCAATTTTTATCTTCATCTTTAATTCATTCCAACTTTTCCACTCCCGCATCCATCGCTTTTGGAACCCCGAATTAAAATATTATTAATATGAACCGTAACCCAACTTCGAATTAAAAGAATCGCTTAGGTCACAGAGTTTCAAAGAAGAATTCAAGGAAATTCAATGCCTTCTAGAGAGAAATGATCAACCGCTCTTAAGTTTTCCCTCTTCAAGCCTCCTCGTTGAAAAATAGCTGTGGTGCTTGAATCCAGCACTCTCATTTAATTCATTCATTGGAAATATTAAAAAGAGATTTAATAGCTTCTTTGTTCCCAAGAGGATCAAGGTCACTATAAAAGGATGGGAGAAACACAGAAAGAATAAACAATGAGATTGAAGGAAAAGGAGAATGAGGAAAAAGACAATTTCCAAAGGTGGAAATGCAGAGCGTATGGAATGAATGGAGTCTAAAAACAACCACCTGGCCATGATTCCATAAACGACCAGAATCAGAATGATGATTGGAAGGAATTGGAAGAAGGGTTAATCGTAACCCCTATCATCCGTGAGGAACTCGTACTGCAGGAGGCAAGGAAAAGGCTCACCTTGTTGAATTGAAGCTCCGCTTACCTAATCTCCCTTTCCTTCCAAATAAATTATTGACAAGGGAACCGATAGCAGAGAGCTATAGCTCTTTGTGGCTGAAGGCATAGGGTTTTAGATCAAGAAATAGATAATTTCCTTTGGGGTAGATACAGTCCTATTTGTAATTTTTACATTAGTTTTTTTTATATATAGATAGATAAATCAGATTGTACAGCATGGAGATGTTTGATATTTGAATAAATAAAATTCCAGTTTATTAACAATTTGATTGTTTTGGGTTCATGAATTGATATGCTGAATTGTGTGGTTTGTTTCACCAATTATTTTCATGAAAATTATGAGTGCCTTGTCTATACAAGTATCAAATTACCAATTCAGTTTTTATCCCAAGAACAAAAATGCAGGAAAAATAAGGGCATAGACTAGTAAACTGGAATCAGGAGTGCAACCTGAATGTTTAAATTAAGTTAGATTGTAAAAGAGAAAAAAAGGGATAATACTGAAAGAACAAATAAAATGATTGAAAATGTGTAAATAAATAGTGAATCGGTACAAGTATTGAATAAACAATACACTTGGTCAACAAAACTCATGAAACATTGAGAAGAATTAGGAACATCTTCTGGGAAATTCTTGATTAAGAGTTCATGGTCCTAGAACTTGTTGATTATCGATCGAGGCGCAAATCTTAGGTAAAAAACAACCAACAAGAAGTGATGTGAGGCTATCCTTGGCGCTTTGAGCATTTCCAAGCTTCATTCCTCAATATATGTTAAAGAGACAATTCTAGTTCCATGTTTGAACCAAACAAGCCTTAGTTCTTCAAATGACAAGAACTCGAAAATTCGAATCCTCTTCCGTAATAACCCCGCAACGAAGAGCCCAAATTATCCGCCAACATTTAAAGGTCTACTGTATAAGAAGAAACAAGTTTGGGGGAAAAATATTTCCAAATATTACAAGGTAGAAGGATAAGAAATAACATGAAAGATTAGGGAAAAAGTACAAAATTTGATGTGTGGCATGTTTGTCTCAGGGCTTCATCTCCTTTGAACAATTAAGCTCGCAGGTGCTTTAACAATCAGTACCCTAATGCCAACTGTAATGGAGTTGCTAGCCCAAAGTTCTCTAAGGGTGATAGAAAGCCTAAGAAGACAAAACATTACACTATTTCGATTCTTAGAAAAACAGAAGCAAAAGAGTTCTATAATAAGGGAACTGTCCTGATAAGGTGCAAGTGGTAATCAAAATGCCATAAAAAGATTTCAAAAAGATAAACAAGGCCAATATTAAGGAGGATCTACAGTACAAATAAGGAAAAGGATGAAAGCTGAAGGCAATAAGGTAAAAGAAAGAGTGGAAACTGGGTAATTTGTAAACTTAAATTTTCTCATTATCTACCCAATTACCTAAGCACAACATTACAAGATGAAAATACCTCTTTGATCTGGCGCTGAATTCTAATCTTACATTAGCTTAAAGATCGGGAGCATGAAAAACAAGCCCATGGGACCTTGACCGCTTTTCTAAGGAGACTTTAAGATTAACTAAATTCAACATGAAGAGGAAAAGGATTGAAGACTTGCACACACACACAGAACAAGACTTGTTGAATAAACTGTTTAAATACATTATTTCATCAAGGATTTTGTGATAGAAGTGGAAACCATTCCCTTTTCTTAAACCATTCCCTTTATTACAAGATAATTGTTGATTCATATACAGAAAACTGGTTAATTTGTTCAAATTTAATTTTCCAGATAAATACAGCAGAAGCGAAAATCCCAGCAAAAACTGGAAGAATTCAGCCTGAGAACAAAAAATGAGGTCGCAACTAGGAAATGAAAGTCGGATAAAGGAGCTTTGTTCAAGTATTTCCTGTGTCACAACACGCCAAGACCGCTTAATGAGGTTGGGACCAAGAAAATGTGGTTGAGACGAAAGAAATTATTCAAGGCAGAAGTTGAGGTCGCAACGCCAATCCGAGGTCGTGATGTTGATCCATTGATGAAGCCACATATGAGGTCTCTGCAAGAAAGTTTGAAATTACAACCAGTTCTTAAATGAAGGACTCAATTTGAGGTCGTGACATCATCTCGAGGTCACGACATGGAACTGAATTGGGAGGCACAACAAAGAGATTTGAAGTTGCAACTACTTTGTTATTCAAGGACCCCAAGGGAGGTTGCGACCAATCACTGAGGTCGCGACCTAAAGAAACAGTAAAAATGACAAAGCCATGTCGCAACCTAATTTTGAGATCGTAACATGAAACCTTGCCAACGAAGTCTTTACCAAGAAAAGGGGAGTTACGATAACTTAATCAGTTAAGAACCTCAAAGGAGGTCGCGACCAATCACTTAGGTCGCAACCTGAATACACACTGAGCATCAACATCCAGGTTGAAATTATGTTTAAAGAAACTGAGACAACCTGCAACCAGAAAGGAGTAACGAGAGGTCGCGACGTCATATTGAGGTCACGACCTGTTTAAAGGCAAGGGGCTGTCAAAAGCAGTGTCAACCAATTATTGAGGATGTGACATAAATTATGACTATATCAAAGAAAAAGACAAAAAAGGAGGTCGCAACCTGAAAAAAAGAAAGTCACGACCTGAGGTAAGATAGTAGAAATAGAAATGTGGTCACAACCTAAATCAAGGCGACGCGGCAAGCAGTAAGATGAAGGGAAGTCCTGAATCGTAATCCAGTGGTGACTTACTAAAGGAGGTTTCAACCTAAAACTGAAGTCGTGACTCATAATTGCAGTAGAAAGGAATGACAACAAGGTTGCGACGTGAGACTAAGGTCGCGACATCAACTCTTGATAAAAACTTAGCCAAAAAGGTCGTGACCACTAATCAATGAAGTTTAAAGAAACCTAGTCGCAACTGAAGAATCCTGGTCGCAACTAAACTAAAGCAAATAAAGGGAATCCAGGCCGCGACATCATCTCGAGGTCGCGACATGAGACAGTAACCTGGGCTTTTTCTTCCAGGAATTCTACCTGGATCTTTATGCATTCGACCTATTTTCTTATGACAGATATAAATAGACAATGTGAGAATAGTAATGTAACCTCTAACTTTTTCACTCTCAACACCGAGAACTGGGAGAGAAGAACGGTTCATTGTATAGTTTATAGTAGATTTTATTTTCTTTCTTTATTTTCTTTTTCTTTTCTGGATCTAAATCGGACAACCGTGCTGAAACTATTGAAATTGGATTTTAATTTATGTTATTTTCTTTTTAACACTACTGTTTGAAAATTGTGAAATCTAGACAAATTTCTGGAATTCATTTCTTCCTTTTCGCTTAATTTTCTATTACAGCTGATGTACTTCGACGATAAGCCATTGTTAATCGTAATGCAATAATTAACGCAGCTCACCGATTCGGATGAAGGCTAGTTACGCTCTTTTCTCGCAAAACTGAGAATTATTTGGGTTGTGATTTATTTACTTGGTATTGTTTTTTAATCTATAAGTTCCTAATGGTAGTACCGAATACCCTTTTAAGGAGTGTATCTTGCTCTGATTTTCAGGATGCCCTCTTTGTGACACAAATTTGGAGATTCCTTAAAGCTGAGAGCATTTAATTATGGGTATGTTAGACTACCATTGATGAACTGCTGAGCTCTGAAAGTTCATTTTGATAAATCCCCCATTCGCTCATAATTGAAGTTGGAGGGGAGTATTTATCAATATAAATAATCAGAGATTTCACCTCAATCTAAAGGGAAGCTCCCAACCCTGTGTTAGGTAAGATCTAATCAAGAGAAGGGAAGAACCAATAGATCTGGAGGATGAACCACCAATTAAGTGGTAGAAATTTTGCAAGAATCCTGAGAAGGAAAGCAAAAGATCTGCAGTGATCAAGAAATGGGAGTGAAGTATTGAGAAAGAAAAATACTCAGATCTTGCAAGAAGATCAGAAATACAAGTGCTATTTGATATTGACTGTAGGAGAAGCAAGGGTTTCTCAATCAAAGGAATGTGGAGAAATCCAACTGCAATATTTAGGCAATCTTGGACAAATCTAGATCCATACATAAAACAGAGCAATGTATTTTCGTGTATGAATTGACTGTTTCATTGTAATTCTTTAATAGTTTTCGTTTCTCACAAGGAACAGATTCGGTCCAGTATTTTGTTCTTTATATTTTTGGTTGTTTTCATGTTATTTCAGTTTATGTTTTTAGTTCATAATTCATGACTTTATTTTCTAGATAAAAACTTCCACTCATCGCTTCTAGGTCCAAATAGCATAGAACTTCGTAGAAATAGGGGCAGTTGATTTCTAATTCTTGTCGATCTATGTGGGAATGATACCTGAACTTACATTCAGATTTTACTACTTGTATGACCTATGCACTTGCAGTGTCATATACTAGACCCATTTTTAAAATCATGAACACCAATAAAGATTTATTTAATCAAGCAATCTTAACCAAGTGACATGGATGCAAGAGAAGTGTAAAACTCTTTCAACTATGTGAATTTGAGGGGTTTTTTAGTCTATATAGAAAAAGGCAAGCAATATTTTATTCAGTTTCTTTATATGTAATGAGAAAGAGTTATAATAAAACTCTTTTTTTTATGATTTATGTAGTCTGGAAACTTTTTCCTTAGTTTCGGGTGGTTTCTGTAACAAAAAGACCATTGCAGATGGAACTTTACTTGTTTTACCAAGGGTTGAGGTGCGTGAGCGTAGCGGCTAATGCAGTTTTAGGTTTACACAGGACTCCTAGTCATGACATAGTTTTTCTTGGTTTGGGTCGCGACATGGGTTTCCTTGGTCGACAGAGCCTCCCGGTCTGCACAGTCGCGGACATGGGCTCTCGGTCGCAACATGGTTCTCGCTTCTTTGCTACGTAAAAATGTCGCAACATTGCGTTTCTTTGTTATGATAGGTTTGGTCTTGGTTGGGGATTTCTAGGTCGCGACAGAACTTTTTTTATCCCGATAGAGAATCGTCAAGACTAATGGTTTCTAGGTCGCGACATACATTTTTCATGCCGCGATAAGGGCTTGGTCGTGACCAAGGAAGTTTATGTCGCGACAGAGCAAAAATGATGTTGCAACATAGTTAACTGCTGCTGGAAGGGTTTATTATCACGATGGAGATCTTTGTATCGCGATAGAGAATAACTACTAAGGCAGAACCCATGTCGCGACATAGTTTTTTTATGTCGTGACAGAAGGTGTTGGATGTTGGAGCTTTCTATGTCGTGACATAAGGTTCTATGTCGTGACAGGGAATGGCCACAATAAGGGCTTTGCTGCCGCTACAAAGCTAGCCACGATAGAGGCGCTCTATCATCCACAACAGTGTTGAGCGCGCCAAGGCTGGCGCGCACGTCGTCTCAGATGATAAGCTATGGAAATGTCGCAACATGACTTTCCTTATTGCAACAAGATTTCGGGTTCTCTGTCATTACAGTGTTGCAACAATGGGTTTTGTGTCACGATAGAACTACGTCTTGGCAGGGGGTTCCTAGGTCGCGACATGAATTTATTTATCGCGATAGAAGATCGTCAAGATTGAAGAGTTATATGTCGCGACATAAGGTTTTATGTTGCGACAGGGGTTAGTCATTGTAGGAAGGCTCATTGTCACGACAAAGAATTTCATGTCACGACAGAGCTTGGTCATCAAAGGAGGTGCCCATGTCACGACCTGATATTCTAAGTCGCAACCGAAGCTCGGGGTCTTGACGCGGAGGTTGTGTCGCGGATGGTACGCCCGAAATGCGGATGCAGCCGCACGACAGGACCGGCATGCGCAAGACAAGGCCCGAGAGCACGATGGGACGCAGCGAAAGACAAGTGAATTCTCGCTGCGACAGAGAAATCTCTGCCACTACGACGGATAGCGATTTAAAACAAATACCCCCGGGATTTGGGGCGTCACAGTATGGTATCAAAGCTTAGCTATACAAAAAATTAGGACTCGATGGGCAAAGGTTTAGATCATGCATCCATTGTGCATTTTGATAAACTAATATATGTTATAGGTTGCATGATACTATGTTGTATATTGTATAAATCATATACTTGGTAAATAGTGTAATGAAAATTTATTTAGATTATATTAGTGGTGCATATGGAATTAATAAACAATAAAGAATAGAAACTTCATTTTTCATTCGATATGTAAATTGGCAGTCTATAAGGGGCCAGAGGTCATTCATACGAGATAAACCCACACCCACTGTTGACAAACAGCCTTTAGAGAGGCCATGGGTGCCATAAATTAAGCCGCCATTGCAATGTGCTAGTGCAACTGGGGTTAAAAGGTGCCAATTAACAACCAAAGGTTTATGGCATATCATCCTCCAACATTTAGGGGAGGATGGGATCCGATGGTAGTCGACCATTGGTTTCGATAGGTTGAAAGGGTTTTGGAGGCTATGGAGATCACCATCAACACCACGAGGATCAGGCTAGCTGCATTTCAGCCAGAGGGTGAATCCCAAGTATGGTGGGATTGGATTAAAGTCTCAAGGGATCTGAAGACGATGACTTGGGGAGAATTCCGAGAGCTTTTCATGAATAAGTTTTTCCTGGCATCTGCTAGGCATGCAAAAGCCCGAGAGTTCTTTGAGTTGAAATAGAGAAATATGATAGTACTCGAGTACGTGGCTAATTTCGTAGAGCCTATCACGCCTAGGATGACGCGCCACAAACATGGCCAATGTGGAGAAATTTTCGAGATGGTTTGAAGGTCCATCCGAGATTATGGGATTCCTCCTACAAGCACATAAACTTATGTTGGGGACAAATGGCGGCATAGATGAGATAAGATGCACCTGAGCATCTAAGATACGCATTTCTAAAGGATGACCTGAAAGGATGGTCAGCCTTCTTCTAGTTCGGGAAAGAAGAGGAAAACTTCTATTCCATGAGGATTTCAGGGACGAGGCCACAACTATTAGGGCTAAGGCCGAGTCGGGGCTTCTAACTAGATCTGGCTACGACATGCTATCATTATATCACCTCAGTAGTACATGAGATGGATCCACAGAGGTAAGGATCCTGTGGTTATGGGAAACTTCAAACCCCAGCCAATGGGACGTTCAAAGACTAAGAGATATTCCTTCTTACCCCAAGACAGCCAGAGGAACCAAGATTAGTCCCAAGGTGTCAGATAGCACTTTCATCTTACAGACATGCCGTAGAGGCCAGAGTGATGGGCTGATGTCGATACTGTGGCCCACAAGTCGAGATTCTCTGTGGACCTAGGGGCATGTCTATGCCATTACACCAAAGATCCATGACACGCCTGTGATTTTATGTATATTTATTTTCGCTTTATTTCCATAATTATGAGCCTCATTTTAATTTACTATTTTGCTTCTCGTATTCTACGATGGTTTGGAAATCATTTATGGTTCGTGTGATTCATAAACTATTTTGCGTGAACTTGTGTATAATCTAGGAAAATTTTAATTTTTCTGAAAAATAGCAAAAACAGTATAAATTTTCGAAATGGTTCAGGAAAGAAATTTGTCTAGATATTGGCTGACAAAACAGACTTCGTTGTTGGATTCGTCTCACGAAATCTAGTTACCCATAAATTTTTTGTCAAATTTCAAGATACTCAGATTGTTTCACGATTTTCAGTGGTAATGGTGCCTAGTGACCTCAGATCGAAATTTTAGAGAAATCTGGGTTAGGAAATAACTCATAAAATTCATTTAAAATAAGTCAACTTGAATCGAGATGAAATAAATTGTTTCGTGTGGCATAAATGTATTCGAATGAGTAATGGACATGGCGCCAATAGGCCATGCCTCCAAACTCTAAGAATTAAGTTAAACAAAAAGGTTAAAATCGCTTATGGGAAGAAATGAGGGATTTATAGCCGAGGCGCTTTGAGTATAAGAGAGAGAGAAAGAGATATCCACCTCTCTTACGACCTATGGAGATCGCTTGGTCGACTTGTCCGCAGAACGAAAGTTCATATACTCGACGAGCACTATGCGTGGGTACCGAAAACACGGGGTTTCACCGAGTATTCAAGCGAGGAGTTTGGGAAATCAAAGGTTTCGGGTTTACGAAGTGTCCACGGGAATTCCTAGAGTTTCTTCTACACTCCAAGAGGTAGGGATTTTTCCTACTTTGGTTTATTTTCCATTCTAGGGGCTGTTTGGTTGAGTTTTAATGGGCTAAGGGGCTGTTTGTCCGTTTTTTCCCTAATGCAAATTAATGGGTTATGAGAATAGTGGCCTGTTTTGACCCTATATGATGTCAAATTTTTGGGACTGATTTTAAGTTACAAAAAGTGAGAAATTGGACTAGTATCCTTAAAGGAAATTGTATCGCTATCTGAGAACTTCATGTTAGACTTTTGAATCACCCAAATTGGACCTCTATAACCCAAGTTATGGTCCATTTTCCGGGACTGCCATAAGCTACCCTGTTTTGGCTTAACCTACTGTCCTGATTTTTGGGTATGATTTTCGATTGAGAAAAAGTGAGAATTTGGACTAGTATCCTTCAAGGAAATTGTAGCTCTATATGATAACGTGATGTTAGGATTTTGAAGCACCCAAATAGGACCTCTATAGCTCAAGTTATGTTTCATTTTCCGGGACTGCTATAGCTTAGGCTGTTTAATGGTTTGTTTCTAGATTTTGGGACTGTTAGAGGACTAGTTTTTGAACTGAGTTCGGAACTATTCTATGATCTATTATGCTTGTTGTTTGGAATTTTTTGTGGGCATATCTGATTAGTGCCAAAAAAGTACTATTTTGAGCCCTAATCAAGATAGGTTATGGATGCTTTTTGCGCACTAATCATATCAATAAAGTCAATTGAGGTGTTCAGGTCCACTTAGTATCACTTATGCCATTGCAAGGTTATTTGGTTATTTCAGAGGGTTTTTGCATGCCTTGGCCATCGTTCTGAGAAATTGATATCGAGATATGTGCTTAAACCATGAAGATTGGAAACTATTTTTCAGCCATAAAATATCAAGATCCAAGGAAGAAAATGAAGGCAAAGTGATGAAACAGGATGCAAAGAGAAGAAGTATGCTATGGCAGTTGAAGCAAACAGCAACCCAGAAATTTCGATATGATTGCGAACATTTCGCCGATTGCTAAAATTCACAACATACGGCAAATTTCAATCCTAGCGAAATCGGGAAATGAAGAGCACGCCCGCCATCTAGCGAAATTCACTATGCCTAGCTTAAATTCAATTACTCGCTATCTCTCATATTTTTCGCTAGGCTAGCGAAATTTCGCTAGCTAGCTAAATTCACTGTAGATAGCGAAATTGGGAAATTTCGCTAAGCTAGCAAAATTCACCATTTTCGCTATCTCTCATATTTTTCGCAAAGCAGCTAAATTTCACTACTAGCTAAATTCAATCGGGATGTTTCTAAATTTCACCTATTATCTCGGTACTTCGCTAGGCTAGCTTAAATTTCGCTTAAGCTAGCGAAATTTTCGTTATCCCAGCAAAATTACCCGTATAGCGAAATTCCCGCCCGTTAATTGTGTAATTGATGCCAAACCAATTCTTTTGGTGTATTACCACCTTGTCCCTTGTATGAGCCAATATTTTAGGCTTTCTGTATTTTTCATACTGGTGGTCTGAGATAAACTCCCATGGTTTCAGAATTTAAAGCAACTTTTGGCATTTGAATAGAAGTCCCGCAGCCTTCGCTTTTTAGGTTTGCTTTTTCTTCTCTCCTTCTTTCATTTTCTAGGCTGCCAAACACCTCCCTTGAGGATGACAACTCAAGGGATGCTTGGGCGTTTTATAACCTTGAAGTTATAAGGTTGTTAGCTTGGTTTCTGGGAAGTTTGCAGGTGGTCCTCATGTTTTAAATGTTACAGGTACTGTATTTATGGCTCCCAACTTTTCAAACTAGGGTTTAATACCATTTAATGTCATTACATTGCCCAATACTTGCCATAAAGTGCATACTTATTGTTAGATGCACTGTTATTCTTTAGATGGTCCTTACGAGCCATTGAAATGAGGTCAGAGTATTAGGTTTTAAACCAAAGGGCCGTGGAATGCATGTTACCTCGTGTTGACTCAAATAGAGGTTCTGGTTAGGTTTTCTAGTTAAACAAAGATCCTGCTATGGCTTGACTATAGGTTGCTTGCCATAACGCTGAGGATATAACCCGAGGACACTTGTTTCTCCCATGTTATCAGTTAGTGACCAAACCCTTCATAGTTACCATTTCACACTTTAATTCCAATGACATGCGAAGTAAGTAAACAAACAACCTCCACTCTTTTGAAACAAATCCTGAAATCCAATCAAAAAGTCTCACCATTTTCGAACACTGATGCAAGTCATTCATAGGATGAAAACCCATCCCCGTGTTCGACCCTAGATCGTCATGTCAGCAGTGAGTTTCGATCACGCAAAGAGGGAGGAACTTAGAATATAAATTCTGCTTGATTCCGCATCACCCTACCATGGCACGAATCAAATGGCGCCGTCACCAGGGATGGTGCCAAACTACGGATGATGAGTTGAAGTGTACTGTAATCACCACACAAGTGTAGGTGACCCTTTAAACCTCTTTTTTGAATTTCTTCGCCAGCTGTAATCGCAAGTTTTCACTACTTTGCGCCACTCACCGTTTCTTGTTTTTTTTTTTTTTTTCATACGCCGCTTTTTATTTAGCTAACCCTAACCTTTTTTCCAAGTTTGTTGCGTTTTGTCAGTTTCTAAATCAGGTAAATGTGTCTATGCACCAAATGATGTAGACACTTCCGTAGACTACAGAGAATCAGTACACCAATTAAACAAGGTTGTGAGGTCAGTGTACACAGTGAAAACATGGAGCCCCTGCCTGAAGAGCAACAAAGTCAACCGGGTACACCAGTGAACCTAGCAACTTACAGATCGATGAGGGACCACATAAATCCTCCTAGAGCGGCCTTCCCGCATCATACCTCCCGCCAAGATGTAGCAATGGTGTCTCTACCGGTGCCCCTACCCCCAGCTATCATGGTATGGAAAATGAAAAACCCGCCACTCATATTAGGGATTTTATAGTGAAGGAATAACCTTCAAGGAAGGCGCGACGTGACATGGATTTGCCGTCAGTTACTTCACCGGCCTCAAGGACAAGGCCAAGATATACTCAAACCACCGAGGCCTGCAACCATCGAAACAGGGTCGAGTCAAGAAGCATACCTTGAAGAAATTCTTTAGTGCCCACAAGACCAACAATCTGAAGAGACAAATTTATACATTTGCTGCCCTTGATAATGAAAGGTTTTATCGGAGCTGGGAGAGATTCATGGAGACTATAAGTGCTTGTCCACATCATGGCTTTGACACTTGGATGCTAGTGAACCACTTCTACGGTGGTATGTCTCCTGCCATGAAGCAGTTATTAGAAACCATGTCTGGGGGAGATTTTCTGAGCAAGCATCCTGATGAATCCATGGATTTTTTAAACTATGTGGCTGAAACTTCCAAGGGTTGGGACGAGCCAAACCCAAGAGAAATGGAGAAAATGAGGCCCCTCAACAACCTTGGGTGGGTGGATGGCGCACCGCCGTAGAGAATATGGAAATGAAAGCTAGAATTTCAACCTTAGCTAGAAGGCAGAGGAGCCAGAAGGCAACCCGGCCTACGGCGCAAAGTGCTGGATCGAAAAATCCTGCACAAGCCAATCCAAGCACCAATTTCCCAACCCCCGTCTACCCGTAAGAACAAGATCCTGCGGCCCCTTCGTTGAAGGATTTGATGTCGAATATGCAAATGCCGTGAGGTCAATATAAAGTCCACAACCCAATGCTCCATACGGAAATACCTGCCAATTCAAATCGAGGAATCACCCTAACCTCCCTGAAACCCAACCCCCGCCATGTGCCCTCAGTACAAACCACGCTTTGGTTCCACCCTCAATCCACAACCACCACCATCCTCCCCGTGGAACAAAGCCATAACACCTGAAAGTAGCGGTAGGTAATTTTGTGAAGAACAAAGTGATCAACGTGCAACCCGGGCACAAAGGATCACACCGTAAAGAGCACACCGAACAAGAGAATAGATGGCCCGAGAGCAAATCTAACTTAAAATTGACAACCTACAGTATTCAATCACAAAGATCAACATGGAGGTATAGGAGAGAGGAAGGTTTCCTTCCCAAACACTGCCAAATCCAAAAGGAGTCCATGAGGTAGGTTCATCTAGCAATTCGGGAATGGATGAGGTGAAGGCAATAATCACCCTGAGAAGTGGAAAAGAGGTTGATCGGGCCATGGCCAAGCCGGTTGAAGAAACCAGGAAAGGAGAAGAATTGGAGCCAGAACACATTTTCCTGAAGGAGGGCTCAATGAAGCACTGCATGCCACCTCCATTTCCCCAAGCACTAAGAAGTAAGAAGAAGGCATCCCAGCAGGTAGGCATCTTAGAAGTCCTAAGGCAGGTGAAGGTCAACATACCTCTTTTAAACATCATCAAACAAGTCCCCGCTATAAATTCTTTTTTTAAAGGATTCTGGTACAATCAAGAAGTGGATTAGCATCGAGAAGAAGGCATTTCTAACCGAACAAGTCAGTGCCATAATCCAAAAAGAAAAACCCTTAGCCAAATACAAGGATCCGTGATCTCATACCCTCGGGTGAAATATTGGTGGGAATCTTGTATAGACAAATCACTTCTGATCTAGGAGCGCTGTGGAACCCACGCCATACTCGCGTACAAGCAGCTAGGTTTGGGAGAGCTTAAACCAACCAACATCACTCTATCATTACCGACGACGGTGAAATCCCTAAGGGGATAGTTGAGGATGTGTTGGTCATGTAGACAAATTCTACTAAAGAGACTTTGTAGTGCTTGACCGAGCCAATAGAGAACGGGCCCAATCACGTACAATTATCTCCGGGAAATAATCATTTCTCACCGCCAACAATTATCAATTTCCTAATGTAAGTCATAAAGCTCACATTCGGCAAATACGACAGCTGGAGCGAAACATATTTCACTTGAACAATAAGCACAAGCTGGTAGAAGATGAAACTGCTGCGTGAGCGGCAGCCTACCGCCGTAACGTTAAGATAAATGTCCAAGAATCGCAGAAAATGTACCAACCAAGGTGAAGCTGTGGTTTTGGTATTGCCATCGCAGCCACTCCGCAGGCACTACCAAGATAAATTCGATCAAAGGAGAACCAAATCAATAAATGGAAATCAAACATCAATGATGTTGTACAAACCACTTTGCGGGTTGGAGTGTAGATTCTCCTCTTCGGAATTCAATCTATGAGTAATTTTGTAACTTTCGGGTCGGCTCGGGTGTTCTCAAAAACCAAATTGCGCTAATAATTTTTGCTTTATATTTTAATTTGGTCACTCTAATAATTTCGCTATTTTTAGTAAGTTTCCTTAATTTAGTAGTTTCATTTTTAGCAACTCTTTGTAATTATAGATTATATTATCTTATATTAAATTTGAAGTATAGTTTAATATAATAATTTATTTCTAATTATTTGTATTTTAAAGTCAAAATTCAACTTTCAGGAGAAGCAAAGCTGAAAGTGGCCGAAATTCGCTTATAATAGCGAAAGTGACCGGTCATCGTCAAAACCTTATAAAAAGTGGCAGGGAGGGCTCTTTCAAGTTCATTTCATCTTCCTCTTTCTAAATGAGCTCGCTTCCTATAGTCGAGCCCGCCACCAAAGACGAAATACATCGCCGCCTCGAGCTCCCACGGCCGCCACGCCCGAGCCCCGACCGGAGCCACGCCGAGTTTAGGCACCATCGCGCTTGCCCCCGAAGCATCGCGCTTCCGCTGCCTCGAGCCATTACACCGTAAGCGCCACGCTCTCTATCAAGCGAGCATCCAGAGTCCTGGTCCACATTCACTCAGAAGAGGTCTTTACACCAGGCCCAGCGGCCGCCCTCCGCCCATGCCCCGACCCTCCAAGAGTCGCCTCCGCACGCCCGCCGCCTTAGGTTAGCATCGATCACCAGCCCGCCCGGCTCAGATCCTTTTCACCAAGAACACAGGTCCACTGGCAGGTGGGTCCCGCCGCACCGGTCCGGTCTCGCACTCGAGCCTGGGAGGAGCAGCCCAGCCCAGCCCCGGCTCAAGATCCCATACCACCCCCCCAGGCGCCCCCGAGGAGCCTTAGGGGTTCAGAAGGTACCAGACGCGGATGGGACCCTGGGCCCCTTCACCGCTGCTACTAATGAGATCTAGGAGGGACTCGCCTCCGGGCGGGCCCCATCAGTCCGGAGTCTTCATCCTCTAGGGCCTTGGCCGTCGCTTTCCACATCGCGTGATCGAGGCTACCTCATCGCCCCAGCTTATCGCCCGTCGGAGTGATCCGACGACCTTTTAATCCGACTGACACGGAACGCCGACCTCCGAGCCGTAGACTTTCATCAGAGTCGTATCACTTACGTCCCGACGCCGATCGGGGCCGACCCCATATTCAGACTCGAAGAGGCCGATCGAGCATTACTCATCAGCCGCCGCTCACGACGCCGAGGCTGTTTGATACCCCGTGGTTCTACATTTACCATTCTATGACTCCTCCCGGAGCGCCTGTACCCACTCGAGTCTGTGCTCACTATCGATGATCGACCTTTATGCTTCCGAAGCAAAGGACATATCAGTTTATTGGCCGCGTACGCGGCGTGCCAACACCGGAGGTTATAGATCGGGCCTCACCCGACTCAATGGAGATGGTCCGCATCCGCCCTCGAGACACCACACCGGCCAGATATTCGAGGCAAACATCGCCGATGTCAGCTTCAATCACTTGTCGCGACCAAATTATTCCCACTCGAAGACTAATGGCGCGGTAGGGGGCCATCCCGGAGGCTCAGACCATCCTCGTGGGAGACCGGTTCTCCGAAGTTGCTGATGACCGCCGCTTCGCATTTCGAGACAAGGTCCACCTGGCGGCCCGGCCTCGAAATGAGTGTATTCCTCACGATGCCGACCGGCTTAGCCAGGTCCTTGAGCACATGGGCTTTCTAGAGGAGCCCCGGATAGAGAGGAGGATTCGATGCCCTCAGGTCCTGTCGATGGAGAGAGCGATGGTGATTCCTATATCTTTTCTCCTCCAGCAGCAAGACCAAGAGGAGGTACCGGACCAGATGCAGGACTCCCATAGGATGATTTTCGCCTCGAGCCTCGAGGTGGTGGAGAGAAGTCCAGCCTCCACATATGTCTCCTCCGGCCTCCTCCGCATGCTACACCGCAGCTCGCCGATACTCAGCCCATCATTTACATCACGAACCTAACGGAGTACGCATACGTCGCACCCGTGGAGCCAGTAGGAGTCATGGATGTCAGATGTTCGTTATTTCTACCTGTGCAAAGACAGACCGTGAGGTTGGCACGAGCCGAGGCCACTGGTCATCACACCCACGCTACAAATAGATCATGACACACCCGGGCATTCCACACGTTCCCGACTCAGAGATGATCTTGACCTCGCAAAGAAAGAGCCTCTTTGGATATGTTAAGCTGAAGAAGAACAGCCTATTAGACTCCACCACCACCGTGCGTGAGGTGGTTAGTCTTTTATGTTTTTGTATAGTTATCGCATTATCAACTCCGCCTAATAATTTTGTTTAGATTCATGTATTAGCCATAGTAGGCAAAAGGATACTATTGTATGTTTTAGCTTTCAGGTTCACTGCATTCAGCCATTTTGGCTATATCAAAAGCTATACAAAGGTTATATACAATATTACACTTTGCATATCACTCTCAGGCCTCCACTTTTTGTATTTATTTTTTGTCTTCAATTGAACAATTGAATTGCTTTTAATTGGACAATTGAATTGCCTTTAATTCACAAATTGAAACCCTGTAGGTCACCTTAATGCTAGAACAATTCCATATATGTTTCGGTTTTTGGTCAATTGAAATTCTAGCATTTTCAACTTGAACATTCCCCCTTAAGCTAATTCACACACTACACACCAGATTGTACCAATGGGCTGTGAGATTATATACCTCCTTTCACTTTGCAAAGCCGGCCTTAGGCATGTTGTCAACCCATGATAGGTTTGTGTTACCCATATTTGAAGACCAATGTAGTCTTCCAAAAAGGAAAAGAAAAGGAAAAGCAAAAGAAAAAAAAAGAAGAAAAAGAAGAATAAAGTCGTGACACTTTGCCTTGAACCCGAGCACTGGCCCGAGGGGTATATGGCTAAAGCCTTGGCTTCCCGATGCCCTAAACCCACTGGTCGGGAGTCATCGACTTAGTGTTCGTTACACGTGAATGGGCAGGGTTTAGCGCATTGTAGGTGCTAATTTCAAGTCATTCTGAGTCCCGGTGAAGCCCAGAGTTTGTGGTCGTGATCCTTTGTCTGATGCCCTAAACCTTACTTGCTGGGGAGTCACCTGTGGACCCCCTACACCTGACTTTGTGAAATCGGGTTTTAAGCATTGGGTAAAAAAAAAAAAAAAAAAAAAAAAAAAAAAAAAAAAAAAAAAAATCTAATCGTAATCAAATAAAGAAATAAAAGTGTAGCTATCCCTATCTAGGTTGTTCAACAGCTTAAGGCCATGCTAGTAGCTAGGTTGGGGGGAGGAAATAATTTTGCACTTTAGTGGCCCAATCTGGTTACATTAGGAACCATTAGACTTTGGTGGAAATTCAGGCTGAGAATCATAGATCCGATGTTGACCTAAAACTTGCTCTTATATGGTTTATGTTCTCTCATGCCGGTTTTCAAACTTGGTATCAATTGTTCATTTTAAAGGTAATGCTTATTTGTATATACACCTTTTTGAACCATAAACTTTTTGTAAAATCACTGCATGCATGTCCTTATTATTTTTGCATTGCTAAGGGACTAGCAACGTACTATTGGGTGTGATTAGTGCCCAAAAGTACTATTTCGGTTCTAATCAAGATAGGGTTTTGGGATGCTTTTGTGCACTAATCATATCAATTAAGCCAATTGAGGTGTTCCTCAGCCACTTAGTATCACTTATGCCATTACGAGGTTATTTTTGGTTATTTTGCAGGTGTTTTGCATGCCTCGCCACGGTTCGAGTTCGACATCGAGATATGTGTCAACCATGAAGATTGAAACATTTTTCAGCCATCAAAATATCAAGATTCAAGGAAGAAATGAAGGCAAAGTGATGAAATAAGGATGAGAAGAAGTATGGTGTAGTGAAGCAACAGTAACCTGTGAAATTTCGCTTATGATTGCGGCAGCCATTGATTGCGAAAAATTTCGCAATCATAGCGAAAATTCACAACTTAGTGAATTAGCCACAGTTAGCAAATTTCGCTTATCTAGCAAAATTCACCGTGCCTAGCGAATTCACCATTTTCGCTTATTCCTCATATTAAGTAGTTAGCTAAATTAGCTAGCTAATTTTCATATAGATAGCGAAATTTCTTGACTCGCTTATCTTCGTAATTTCGCTTAGTTAGCGTAAATTTTGCTAGGCCAGCAAAATTTCGCTATCCCAAGAAATTACCCCGCATAGCGAAATTCCCGCCCCGTTAATTTTGTGTAATCGATGCCAAACGACTCCGCTTTCAAATATTACCACTCATTCCTCGTATGAGCCAATATTTTAGGCTTTCTTGTATTTTCATACTTGGGGGTGGTCTATATAAACTCCCATGGTTTTGTAAACAAAGCAACTTCTTTTGGTTTGAATAGAAGTCTCAAGAAATTTTCAACATTTCTTAGGGTTTGCTTTTCTTCTCTCTCCTATTTCTTTCATTTTCTAAGCTGCCAAACACCCCCTTGAGGATGACAACTCAAGGATGCTTGGCTGTTTTATAAATTTCTAAAGAGAAGGTTGCTAGCTTGGTTTTGGGGAAGTTGCAGGTGGTCCTCATGTTTTAAATGTTTCAGGTACTATATTTATGGCTCCCAACTTTTCAAACTAGGGTTTAATACCATTTAATGTCATTACTTTGCCCAATACTTGCCATGCTTTAGGGTACAATGCATACTTATTGTTAGATGCACTGTTATTCTTTAGACGGGTCTTTACGAGGCACGAAATGAGCCTGAGTGTTGGGTTTTAAACCGGAAGGTGTCAGGAATGCATGTTACCTCGTGTTGACTCAAATGTGGAGTGGTTCTAGGTTAGGTTTTCTAGTTAAACAAAGATTCGCTATGGCTTCAATTATAGGTTGCTCGCCATAACGCGAGGATATAACCCGAGGACACTTGTTTCCCATGTTATCAAGCTAGTGACCTAAACCTTCAAGGTTACCATTTCACACTTTAATTCCAGCCATTACAGTTAGCCAGTAAACAAACAACCTCCACTGTTTTGAAACAAATCCTGAAATCCAATCAAAAAGTCTCACCATTTTCAAACACTGATGCAAGTCATTCATAGGATGAAAACCCATCCCCGTGTTCGAATTTAGACCGCTTATGCCGCAGCAGCTTCACTGGCCAAGTAGCAGGAGGAACTTAGGAATATAAATTTTGTTGATTCTACATCACCCTACCGTGGCACGAATCAATATCTATGGCACAACTTGTCTTGAGGATCAAGTTGTCATTGCTTGGCTAAGAGTGACATGTTTGGATTTTAATGTGTGTGCTCTAACATGTTGACATGTGATGAATTGGTGTGTGCAATGGCCATGACATGGCCTGATTGTTAGTGTGCCACTACTTGAAGGATGTAATGACTGCTTCGATGTCAATACGAGTGCTCCAACGTATTGACATGTGATGAACGGTTATGTGAAGTGGTCATTTACATGGCTTGCTTATGTGTGTGTGTCATTGTTTTCATCACAAGATGATGTTGAATGAATGGGCTGGAGTATATGCTCGTGATAATATAATAAATGAATGAAATGATGTATGGAAATTATATGCACATAGATATAGATGCATTGGTGATATACATGAGTAGAGTTGTCCATGTAGCATTCATTGTGCTTGTGACATGATATAACATGCAATGGCATCTTGCATTGCATATGCATGGGACATCGGATGACATGGGTGTGAGTGCAAGGTAGAGATCGAAACTATGTTTGATGTTCGATGGTATATCGTGAGTACATGGTAGATCGACACTATGTTTGGTGTTCGATGGTGGAGCTCGATGGGATTTGACAAACGTCGAAATGGGTCTACGAGTTTGCACGAAAAGGAAATGAAAAATACGTGTGTTGTGTATAGCAAGAAGGGATAGATACCCCCTCTAGTGAAAAACCTGGTATTCTTGGTTAGACATATGTACTGGAGCAATGAGGATTGTGAAAGTGTCGAAGGCGTCAAACTAGGTGAGACCAGAAAATTTGCTACCCACAAAAAATACACGGAACTTTGTAAAAACAAGTTTATATATGAGATTGTCCAATGGATTGTGATTTATAAAACAAAAATATTTGGTTTATATAAATGGTCATTGATGGAACATAAATGACGGTTTTCACACTTGGCATGTGCATGTGTGAGGGAGTCGGCAAGGACTCGAGACATGGGACAGAGTGAGTCACATTCTCATCCATGGTATGTAGACATTTGAGTAGAAATGTGTATGCTTTTACTTGAATGTGTAAAATGGCACTGCACATGCACTTAGGTGGGGAGTAGCCCTTGTAGGAATTATTCTCTAATGGGCATTGCATACTTGCTCATTAGGGACCCCTTCCCGGGTATATGGGGCAGTCTTAGAAGGATGAAACTCCTTCGAGGCGTGAATTTTTGAAGCCAGGATGTGGCTTTGATAAATATTTCATAAACTATATTTAACAAGCTAGTTTTAATATATGTACCGTATAAGATTGTTGTAATAAACTCTTATGGACTATTGTGATATAATTGTATATTGTGGATATGGACAGATGGGCCCGTGTGGTCATTACTACTTCTGTTGAGACCCTTGATGGGTCGTGGATATATTGTTATATGGGTTGTATATTTGGTAGAGCTCCTCAAACAAAGGAGAATATGCCCGATTTTTGTGAAATTATGGATCCCAATAAACGGGACATAACAGTACGGTATTGGGTCACCCGAAATCCAAGAGTTTTTCGCCGGTTGACAGTTGGTCAACAGGACCCCCGGGTTTTGGGATGTCACAACTTGACTCAAGGAAAATATATATTGTTGGTGGCTTAGTTGATAGGAACCCGTGGAAAGGGATAACAAATATTTTCCTTTGACATTTTAGAGGTGAAATATTTCAAAATTTAGAGGTGAAATTTTTGCAAAATTCAATTATTTTTCCCTCAGTGCTCATTATTTTCCTCTGGTATGTTTGTGTTATTTTTAAGTTCTATTTGGGGTTTTTTTATTTTTTTTTTTCCTTTGAAATTTTTCCACCTTTCATTTTCTTCTTCTTGCTTTTATCTCAATTTGGGTTTAAAGTAGGCAAGAAGAAGAAAAATGATACTTTCACTTAGACTTATTTTGATAAGAAGCTAATACTTTCAAATTTCTACTTTCTTTAACTTATCTCAATGTATTTTTATATTTCATGTTGAACTTTTTTCTTACATAAACCTGAGCTTCAACTGACTGATAGGGATATCTTGTAAGTTTCTTCAACTCAATAAGCTTTGATTTATTTTATTTTATCTTTTTGTTCTTCTTTGCTTGCAGCTAGACTCTATTTCCCTTAGAGTTGAGAGGATGTTGTTTCCTTAGCATCTAGTACTTAATTGTTCTTAAGTGTGTTGGTATTGGTAAAGCAAGGTAATCAATAAGTGTTACAATTTTAATGAAGCATCGAGCAAAATACTAAGAAAGTTGTGTTATAATCCACTAGAGAAATAAATGTCTGTTTCTAGACTCTGAATTTCATTATTGGTTGAGTTGGGCGATATTATATTTACTAGATAATGGATAAAAAAAAATTATATATATATATATATATATATATATATATATATATATATATATATATATATATATATATATTATATTTCTAGACAAATTATAGCATTAAGATAGTTCCAATGGTCCAAGTTATGATATAACTGGAAGAGTTTTGAGACAATGTCATGTTTTAATCTTTTGCCTATTTCGATAGAAAGGGTTTGGAGAAAATAGAATTGAAATTTTAACATTATCCTCTTTACTTCTTTAATAATTCCAGTTATATCCTTTTTCACACTTAACTATTAAATTTCCAAAAAAAAAACAAATTTGATTTCCATTATACCCTAAACATGTCATAAAACTACTAGGGTATAATTTGGGGTGTTACAAGTAGACTCGAGAATATAAGAAGAAGTACTAGCTTTATTCATATATGAATTAATGATAGTCATTAGATTAAGCTTCTACATGCCATCACTCATATACCCTTTTTCGACATACATTTCACTCTTTGATAAAACAAAATTTTCTAACTCAAACATAACCAAAATCCATGACCATTCAGCAATGAATCAAACAATAAGTTCTTGTAGATTTCAGGTACATACAATACATTTGTTACAGTCAACTCTTTTCCAAAAGTCATCTTTAAGACTACCTTTCCTTGGCCTTTGATTTCAGAGGTGGCCGAGTTTCCCATGTACACCTTTTCCCTAGTCTTAGTTGGTTCAAATGTGGAGAACATCTTCTTGTTCGAGCACACATAGAAAGTAGCACCCGTGTCAATCCACAATTCATTGGGATTGGATCCCACCAAGTTTACCTCAGAGATTACTATTGTAAGGTCAATGTTAGACACATCCTTAATAATGCCATCAACCACATTGGCTTCCTTGGGTTTGTTCCTTTTTGGCAATCAGCAATCCGAAGATTTGCGACCTTGCTTCCCACAATTGAAAAATTTCCCTTGGAACTTCTGCTTCTTAGTGATTCCCCATTTAGGTTCCAACAGCCTTTCCCTTTGTTGTTGGCTTTCTTGAAATTGGAACCTTGACCATGTTCCACAAAGTTAGCCTTGGCCTCACTCGGATTGTGTTCCCCTTTATTCTAAAATCCCATATTTTCTTATTCGATACGAAGTCTAATAATTAGATCTTTGATGCTCATCTCCTTCCCTTATGCTTGAGGTAATTCTTAAAGTATTTCCCAGTTGAAGGTAGCTGTAAAACCCAAGAAAATTCTAATTTTCCGAAAAGAGTAAAATGGTAATTTTGGTCAAAATCCAGAATTTTTTCTAGATCTCGGACGACGAAACGGACTTCACCGTTGGAATAGTCTCACGTCGAATTTTGTCGAATTTCAATACTATCGTCCTTTCACGTTTTTGAGGCACCGAGAGTCAGGTGTCATGACGGTTTGTGAGATACATGTGATGTGACAAAAGTCACCTATTACATGTACCCATGTGACACATGTTGCATGATTAGTGAGATGATGGAGATGAATGATTTAGATTATGCCATGTGTCAATAATCAAAACTAAAGGACAAAATAGGAATTAATTGAAAATATTAAATGAATCAGACAAAAGAGACTTCTTCTTCTCCATTGGAACAACAAAAAACGTGCAGTAGGGCTGAGAACCAGTTTTTAGAGAGAGAAAGTGTGACTTCTCTCTAGATTTCCCGGCGTTCGGACCGTCGGTTCTCGTCGGACCAAGAAGCAAAGTTGATCTACGCGGCAAGGGCTACGCTTGGGCGCCAATTTTGTGTAGTTCTGACAACTCCAAGAGGTAGGAATCTTTTCCTACGTGGTTTATTCTTTGGCTAAGAGCCATTTTAATGGATAGGGATTTGTTGAGGCTTGGATAACCGTGTTTTCGATCTCAAAATCTTTGAACCGAGTGGAGAAAATCCCTATTGTGTGGCCGTGAACAGTGCCGAGCTTAGGGTTCTACTGTTCACGTGATATGTTGTGTGATTTTTGTGTTGTTGGGTGATTCAAAACGAATTGCTTGGATTGTTATTAGCCCATGTAAGCTAATTTTAGTGTTATTCGTTGTGAATTGAATAACACGAATAATGTGAATTAAATTTTGTTAATATATACATGTAAAATATATTAGCATGAATTCTGTGGAAATAGCATAATGCATTCCATATGCACCGGGGCACCCTAGGTGGTAGGTGTGACTGCATGACATGAAAGAAAATGAAAGAAAAATGAAAACGGTTGTGAAAGGAATTTTACAACAGTTCATCTTGGAGGCTAATCCATGACTGTTTCGAAGAATTACCCAACAATTCACCTCAGAGGGTTGTCTAATATATTTACCAATACTCGGTAGTAAGTTTTCGAGAACAAAAACCTTTTGTTTTGAAAACTGCTTTTTTCTCACATTTAGCTCAAGCATGTGTGAGGGAGTCGATAAGGACTCGAGACATGGGATTGGTCATGTAGACATTCAAGTAGGATCATGTATTTTCTTGAGTGTGTTTAGTTTCCATTTCATGTGCACTTAGGTGGGGAGTAACCCATGTAGGAAATTATCACTACTAGGCATTGCTCACCCTGTCAATGGATCATTATTTAAGGTACAGGGAGTGTACAGGAGGACGACGCTCACTAGAGGCCGCGTTTTAGAAGAAAGCCGGATTGTAGCTTTGGTATTCATTTTGTATAATATGTATTAAAACTTTAAATTTTGATATATGTTTGGTTAAAATGTCTGTAACTCTTAAACTATTGTAATATAGTTGATGTATTTTTTAATGAGTATTTACATGTATGGGCCCAAGGGCCATTTTACTCTGTATAGGTCTCATAATATGAGACACGGGTATTCCTCGGGTTTGCGGGTTGCCAGCGAGACACCACAGGATCGGAGTGTCACGGTAGCTTCTCGATTGTGCTGTGGCAAAGTTTTGCTCAGCATCATTTCCTGGCTTGAATCTCATGGAGGATTACCGGAAGTTCTTGGACTTGTCTGATCATGATATTCTAATCTACCATTTTGTAATCAAGGAAACGATCCACGAGAATCTTCTTGGCCCCAGCATCCTCGGGTTTATATTTTTTGTCTAGAGATTCTCATATCTCATTTCCTGAACTCTTAGTATAATAAACATTATACAAAGAATCAATCAACCAATTCAAGACATAATTTTTACAAAGAAAGTCTAAATGCTTCAAATAATCTATCACACTGATGACTTGGATATCGTTCTCATCCTCTTTGAGTTTAGGAGCATCTTTAGTCAAGAATCTCGCAAGATTCAAGGTGGTAAGGTAAAATAACATCTTTTGCTACCAAAATTTAAAATTAAGTCCATTGAACTTCTCTGGTTTTTCTTCCAAGTGAGACAGAGATAGGCACAATATTAGGCATCATTCGCGCTTGTGCCATAGTAGGGATCACCACTTGGGTAGATGCAAATGGAACAACATTGTGTGAATCAAATTCCATTTCTCTGCAAAAATGCATAAAATTTGTCAAATTTTATTTTCATTAAAACAATTCTCATAATATTTGAAAATAACATGTTACGAGTATTCCCAAGAAAGACTTGCGGGGCATAGAAATTCGAGCCGACCAAATATTCAGTTCTTAGAAAAAATTGGAGAGGTCACAAACGGTCTCGCTAAAGATCCAAACTCATTAGACAGAACTTCTCAGTTTCATAATTTCCAATTTCCTTAGACCAAAAAGGAATTGACACAAATCCACAAAGTGAGTGTAGAGTTTAGCCTAATAGGCTTATCTCCTTAAGATATATTCCTCGCAAAGAAAATCACAACTAAGTGTGTAGCCTAGTGGTAAAGTATTATCTTTTTGAATGCTAGGTTATGGGTTCAAAACTCTTCCTTGTACTTTTGTACTAGGATTTTCTTTAATAAACCAACAAACCATTGTTTGTTTGATTATTTAATTTTTTTTTTTTTGTCCTTCCCGAAGGAATAAAGGAACAACTTTCTTTTCCTTTTTTTATTTTAACCCTTTTATCAAAAGTTGGCTTAATATTAACAAAAAAGTTTTTTTCCTTCCTTAAACTAACCCAAATAAAAACCATTATCCTTTAAGAAAACAAAATTTTCACTTTTGTTAAGTAAAAGGAGATAGTTCTTTCTTTTTTTATTTCAAAACCCAAACTAAAAGAAAATTTGAAGATAATTGTTTAAAAGATCGTAAAAAAAAAAAAAAAAAAACTCTTTTTCCCTCATTTGATTTCCAGAAAACAACAAACAAAAAGAAAAACCTAATTGTTAAACAAAAAACCCAAAAGGATAATTATTTAAAAGGAAAAAAATTTACAAGTTTTTTTTAGTTCCTTAGGAAACAATTTGTTTGTTTTTTTTTTTTTCTATTAAACATTTGTTGACAAATTTTTGTTATCCTTATGAAACAATTTTTTTTTTCCTTAAACTTTCCTTTAAGGAAAGGAAATTTTCCTTTTCTTTTTTTCCCTACCGATCACCTCTCTTTTCCGATCACCTTCTTTTGCTTTTTATTTTTTTGACACTTTTTTTCTTTTCGATCAGCTAGAAAAAAAAAATCAAGTCTTAGTCAGAGATCGAAACGCCAAGTCTCGTGAGGAGTCACGATCTCCTTAAAACAAATTCACCGTCTCCTCTGTTGCTTGGAGAATATCACACTGGCGTCTATCTCCTAGAATGAAACGACTTGATGAATGGTTGGCAAAGCACCTTGCACCACTTCGGTGAACTAGAACAGGTTTGCTCTATCACTGATTTGTATTATTGATGAGAGAGATAAGGAAGAATACGACTTGGGTTGGGTAGAGTGTTGTGGCTAAGATCCTGACATTTATAAATAGTGCATAGGAAGATGAACAGAAGAACAAAAGAACAATGAAGCTCTGACTGTTTATGTTGGGAAATTTAAATAGGTCATAAAAAGGTAATAAAGGATTTTAATTCATTTATCTAACTGGTTCCAAACAAAATCAATTTCATTCAAAAACAGATAAGGATCCAACAAACAATTTACTACCTTGAATTTAAAATTTAATAAAAATATTCATCTCTTAATTTCTTAAATAAAAAATCTATTTCTCAAATTTCCTAAACTAGGAATCATATTTTCTAAAATCCCAAATCAAAATTTCATTTTCCATAATTACCATCTTCAACATGATTTAAAAAAAATAATCCAAAAGCGTACTCAATTCCATAATTTTAGTAAACTTGAGCCTTGTGGAGTTGACTCATCTGCTAAATAAATGGGCTTTGGTGGAAGTTCGACATCCTATCATTTGATTAATAACTTGACACTTGAATTATAATTTGATTTTCTAATTTAATTATGAATTATTTTTTATATGTTATTCCACTAACCTTGTTTTTTATTGATAGAGCTTTCGATTCGTCGCAAAGATACTCATTTAACCGTGCTTGTTATTTATTTACTTATTTATTTGTTGTATGTGCTCTCGTGTATTGTTGATTTATTGGTGTTTATTTCTTAGTATCCGAAATAAATTAATTGATTGTCATAATTTCCTAAACTTGCTTAGTAGAGACCGTTTAAATAAGGGATTAGAGGTCTCAGACTTACTATCCTATTACATTCGTCATAGAGTAGCACGACTACTCAGGACTTAAGCTCAATTTTCCTAAACATCTTTTCTTTTTAGAAAGTCATTAGGATGAATTTTTGCTTTCTTATTTTGTTCCCCCCTTTAAAATAAAATAAAAATAAATTTCAAACCCCTCTATCTGGAAACCTAGTCACCTCTCTCCAGGTTCTCCCATTTAGGTCTTTGTTCAATAGAGATGATGGGTGATTTTTTGGTCATTCTTGAGTTGAAATCACCCCTTCCATCGTTTTCTTTCCTCATATCTAGGTTTCTTTTCCAATAAAGTGGTTTTTTTCCACATCAATCTAGTTTGCCTTTATTTGTTTCTCTATTTTTTCATGTTTTTTGTCGTCGACCTTTTGCGATGTATTTTGTTGTCGAACTGTTGCGGCGTGTTTTGTCACCGACATTTTGCGGTGGGTAGTTGTGTTGCCGACAATTAGCTTGTTCATGTTTTTCACGTTGATAGTTTAGATGACAAGGTCATCAAATCAAATCTCATTCGTTAGTATGTTGCAGATCTGGAATCTTAGGCATTTTAGGCATTGTTAGATTATCAAATATGTAGGCCTTTAGTCGATATTTTTTGCTATTAACATGGATGCTGCGTGTTTCTATTTATGATATGACTAATCTGAATTAATAAATTTATCTATTTAAAAAAAATATTTTTTCAAAAATTTAAAATTGAGTCTCGCCTTTTAATAAGAAATGTATCATAGTCAAAATGCGGGATCCATAATATCACATAACTTCAATCACTAAATTTTAACAAATTATATAGAAATTCTAACAAATAATTGAATTATTAACAAATGTTTATATAATTTGTTTTGTTCAAACGATATAATCTCCAGAATCTACGTACTTTTATCTAAAAATCAAATGAATGACACATATTATTTATGCACTCTTCTTTATCTTATATTGAATGACTCAATAGTATTTATATGGTCTTCTTCATCTTAGATTGAAAGGTCTTTTACACTTTTACTTTTTGAAAGGAAATATTTTATTGATTCAAAGTAGCAATACATTGATATATATATATATATATATATATATATATATATATATATATATATATATATATATATATATATATATATAAATTAACTAAAAATCATAAGGGATAAAACAACACCGATGTTAATAGCATAATAAATTGACTCAAAGTCTACAAATTTGATAATATTATTATGATTAGAATACCTATTACTACAGTTCTACAACATATTGGACGATAATGATTTGTTATCTCTGTCTAATTGGATATGCTTTGCATGTCTGAATCATTCATACATAAATAAAACGTTGTATCAAAACGATGAAAAAAAAACGTTAAAGCTGATGACAAAAAACCAAACGTCATAACAAGACGACAAAATCATGAAAAAAAAACCGAGATCTGTATCAAGCAAGAACCAATATGACCTTCACCAATAAGTATATTACCCCTTATGTGACGCCCCAACTTTCGAGGTTTTTTTTTTTTTAATAGTGTTCGTGAACAATGCCCATGATCAGTAACTCAACAGAACACAACACCGTGCATTGAGTCGAAGTCTATGGCGGCGCACGGGCCGCGCGCCGCGGCACGCCGCCGCGACACGCCGCGGCGGAACCGTCACGCGCATCGCGCGCGAGGTCGGCATGGTCGCGCGTGCGCCCCGCATATCAGCGCGAGGTCTCGCACTGGCCACACGCCGGCTAAGTCTTATGTCGACAGATGGAAAAGGCGTTCTAATGTTGTGCGCCTCGACTGCCCGCCTTAGACCGTGTTGTGACATAAAATCTATGTCGTGACACGAGGCCGAATGATCCATGTCACTAGAGAGAATTTTCTGTTGCTACAAAAAACTTTAAGAAGTCTGTCATGACATAACTCATCTGCCACGCGCACTAGTGCACACCCGTCACACCACACTGTCACGACACAAGGCCTCCCAACCTTGACCACATCCTATCTCAACACCGCCAATCTGGCCGCGGACACGTGACCGTGTGATTTCATGCACAAAGAAGACCTTTGTCGCTACCCATGCCACTTAATCCTAGCCTCAGACCCTGTCGTGACACGATAGTACTGTCACGACACAAGACCGAGAGTCTCTATCGCACGCTTGTTTTAGTTGCGTGCACGTGCCTCGCGCCACCCGTGTCCGGGTCGCGGAGCCCGGCTAGCGAGCCTTGTCGCGACACGTGGCCGGAAGAATCCCTCGCTGACAGTCCCTCCCTAGTCCTCATACACCTAGTTTTCCATTTTTTTTCTTTTTTTTTTCCTTTCCTTTCCAAAGCACCCTAAATTCAATAAAATTTTGTCTTTTCATCCGAAGACAATAGGAATTCTACAAAATTTCTAAGATATATAAATCATATAGAATGAGTTTAATTACAACTCTACGTTCTTTAATTAAAATTACAGAAACAGGGTTTTCCACCCAAAATTTACATAATACAAAAACAAGGCAAAATATGGCCTTCCTTCACACTTGTTGTCCTGGATGGACTTCATCCCCTGTGCCTCCCAGACGAAATTATTTCCCACGAGAGGGTGAGAAATACCTAGTAGTTGAATTTTCCTACAAGGGTTACTCCCCACCTAAATGCGCATGCAATGGCACATAAACATCCATTCACATTCCATACAATTGCAAATCTTTCATGGAGTGATTTCATGATATGCATCAGATGAGACTCCTCATGCTCACAACCCGAGTCCCGACCATCTCCCTCACACATGCAATTCCAAGTGTGAAAAACCAGTCATTGTTATTTCAATCAATGACTCAACTCATTGGAGCGACCTCCAATATCCATTTGAATATCATCAAATTCACGTGTTTATTTATGTAACGCTATTTTTAAGGTTTGACCGAACGTCGTATGCCTTTGACCTTTTTACTTAGCCACCGGCTTGGTGATCATGTCTAACCGCATGTGTAAATTTGGGTCTTTCACCGCAGGGGGACCTACCCTAACTTTCTACACCCAACACACGTATATATATTTGTTTCGTTTTGAATTCATACCCCTATGAGTCTGAATGTTGACGCTATCCATTTTGAGCTCACCGCACATTCACCAAAAATGGTGAATCGACCATGACCTTGCACCCATACCCTACTCCACATGATGTGATCGTGCATATGAATGCAACCATGCCAATTCATGTATACACCATTCATGATTCAACGTTGTATTTTTCTATCATATAATTCACATCATTCAAATACTCCATGTTAATACATCAATTGAGAATGCATTAACAACATACTTTCACACAACCAATCATGTTATTCAATATCACAATACACACATAACCGTACACATGGACAGTCCGAAAAATCAGTTTCACAATCCAGCTCCGAACTGTTTGAAAATAGTCCCGGAATTTCAGTTTCTAAGTTGTTTGAAAATAGCCTAGAAATCTTTGGGGCTAGAAAGCATGGCCATTTACGGCCTCAAAACACTAAAACCATTTTTATGGATTTTAAACGAGAATTAAACCAAATAGGAGGAAACCTCTACCTCTTGGAGTATGTTGAAAATCCCCGATTTCATTTCCTTCTTGCTCCAATGGGAACCGATGGTTCGATCGCCGGAAGATCTAGCGAGAAGGTAAAGCTTCTCTCTCTACTTCTTATTCTCTCTTCTTTTTCCCCTCTCTTTTCTCTCTCTCTTCCTCCACCGATTTGGTCAAACATGATCAAGTGGGAGTGTTCTCCCTTGCCACATGTCAACTTTCTATTGCCTTCCATGGATTTTCTTATCTCTTATTCATAACTTTAAATTTCCTCTCTATCAAGTTGTGACATATGTCACACATGGGTCCTACTTAGACTTGTGTTTGACTTGCTCTCCATTTGACATGTGGCTCAGTGAGCCACTCAACACGTGTCATATGTCACTCAACACATGTCATGTGTCACTCAACACGTGTCACGTGTCACTCAACACATGTAACGTGTCACTCAACACGTGTCACGTGTCACGTGTCACTCATCACTCTCGATGCCTTGAAAGACATGAAATTCCGATTCTCGAAATTCAACGAAATTCGACGAGGTAACTAGATTTCGCGAGACGATTCCAACAGTGAAGTCTGTTTCGTCATCCGAGATCTAGAAAAATTTCATATTTTCTCATTGAAATTTATTGTTTTACTCTGTTCCAGAAATATTGAATTTTCTCGGGTTTTACATTCTTCCCCCCTTAAAAGGATTTCGTCCCGAAATCCAACACACATCCAAATTAACTCACTTAAATATGTAATGTACATAATCTCATGCATGTAAACTAGTAATTTAATTACTAAACGACTAAAACCACGTACCTTCATGATTCGTGCCACGGTAGGGTGATCGGAATCAACAATATTTTGTTTCCTATGTTCCTCCCATCAGTCAGAAGTCAAGGTTACCGCAGATAGCGTCTAGTGGTCGAACACGATGGGCTTTTCATCCCACGAATGATTCGCATAAGTGTTGGAAAATGGTGAGGCTTTTTGTTTGGATTTTTGGATTTGGTTAAAAATAGTGGAGGTTGTTTGTTCACTGGTTAATTGTAATAGCTTAAATGAAAGTGTGAAATGGTAACCTTGAAGGTTTGGATCACTACTGATAACACGGGCTATTAAAGTGTCCCTGTCATTTCGCATTAGGGCAAATGACAAATAGTCAAAGCCAAAACCGGATCTTTGTTTAGCTATAAAACCTAACCCTACAACCACTCCTATTTGAGTCAAATCAAATACTAAGCATTCAAAGTCCCATTCGGGCTAAACCCCCAAAGATTTAACCTCATTTCAATGGTCGTAAATGCCATTTCCATAGAATATCACTGCATCTCGTCATTAAGAATGCATCGAACCTCAAAGCATGGCAAGTATTGACCAAAAGAAAGACATTAAATGGCATTAAACCCTAGTTTGGAAATCTTGAACCATAAATGCATCAGAATATTTGTTACGAGGACAACCCGTAGAGTCCCAAAACTGCTACAGCAACCCTCCTCTTGAGTTGTCATCCTCAAGGGGAGTGTTTGGCAGCCGAGAAAATGGGAGAAAGAAGAGAGAGGAGAGAGCAAATAAAACCTATTTGAAAAGCTGTGGGAAAAATTACATAAATGAAAAGTTACCTAGGGTTACAAAGTTGTAGGGGCATATATAGCAAAACCCAAAGTGTTAAAATACAAAAAATGCCTAAAATATGAAATTACATAAGGGATAAAATGGTAATATATCAAAACGTGGTCGTTTGGAATAAAAAATACCAAAAACAAAGGTCGGAAAGCACTCGCTTATGCAAAGAAATTTCTAAAGATAGCTTAAAATTCTCTCGCTATGCTAGCAAAATTTCGCTAGCATAGCGAAATTCCACATAGATAGCGAAATTGAGAATTTTCGCTAGGAACAGTAAATTTCACTAGCTAGCGAAATTTCGCTAGCCTAGAGAAATTTTGCTAGGCTAGCGAAATTTTCACATATATAGCGAAAATCCTTGGTTTTCTCCTGCTTCCCTATTTTGCTACTGCATCCTCCTTTCTTCAAATCCACTTCACATTTCTTCATTTTTTAATGATGAAAACATTGTGAATCCTCAGCATTCAACACATATCTTGACATCAAACTTGAACTAATTGGATGAGGCACGCAAAAACCGGCAAAATTACCAAAAACAAACTCAAAATGGAATCGGGCAGACTATGACCCGCACACATCAATCAAGCTTAATCATATGATTGGCCACAAGAAAAGACTTCAAAAACCTATCTTGAATAGGGCCTGCACAAGACTTTCTCGGGCACTAATCACACCCCCCAACCGACACGTTGCTAGTCCCTTAGCAATGATAAAACAATAAGGGTATGCATGCAGT
The DNA here is from genome assembly GCA_016808115.1 of Tetrastigma voinierianum. Classification (NCBI taxonomy): domain Eukaryota; kingdom Viridiplantae; phylum Streptophyta; class Magnoliopsida; order Vitales; family Vitaceae; genus Tetrastigma; species Tetrastigma voinierianum. Next base: position 1,099,020 of record JAEQBH010000033.1, on the reverse strand, counting down.
GCTTTCACAAAAAGTGTATATGGTTCAAAAAGTGTATGTACATATAGGATTACCTTTAAAATGAACAATTTACACCCCGTTCGAACTGACATGAAAGAACAAAAACCATATAAGAACAAGTTTTAGGGCAACATCAATTTCAAGGAAGTCAACCTAAACTTCCACCAAAATCGACCGTCTTTAATGTAAACTGGGCTTGAGCCAATAAATTGCAAGTTATCTCCTCCAACCTAGCTATCGCTATGGCCTTAAACCTGTCACCAACCTAACAGGACTAGCTACACTCTTATTTCTTTATTTGACTATATTGTAGGGTGCAATGCTAAAAACTCGACTTCACCAAAGTCCGTGTAACGGGGGTCCACCGATGACTCCCAACAATTACGGTTGGGCATCGTCGAAAGGATCAATTGACCACAACTCCAGGCGTTTCTCACCCAGACTTCGAATGACTTCAAAATTAAGCACCTACAACACGCTGCAACCACCCATTCGGCCGTAGCTTCACAAAGCCGATGACTCTAACCAATTAAGGTTTAGGCATCTAAGCCAAAGGGTTTCGCCGATATAAATTTCTAATCATACTGAGTTTCAAGGCAAAGCGTCACAACTTTTATTTTTCTTTTTCTTCTTTTCTTTTTCTTTTTTCTTTTTCTTTTCTTTTTCTTTTCCTTTTTGAAAGACTACATTGGTCTTCATATATAGGTAACACAAACCTATTATGGGTCATCCACAGATCTAAGGCCGACTTTGCAAGGTGAAAAGATGTACATAGCTCCACAACCTATTGGTACAATCTGGTGTGCAGTGTGTGAATTAGCTAAAGGAGGAATGTTCAAGGTTGAATATACTGAAACTTCAATTGACCAAAAACTAAATCGTGCATGGAATTGTCCTATCATTATGGTAACATACAGGGTTTCAATTTTCCAATTAAAGGCAAGAGTAGATACCCAAAATGGAGAAACAAAAGTGATTTTCAAATTAAAGAAAAACAAAATTGGACAATGCAGGACATGTACAACCAGTAAACCTAAATTCCAAAAATATGAAATTTACCTCTAACTGGATTGGCATGGAAACGCAAAAATTAATGGATGGAACTGTACCTCCTCTTGTGGCTGGAAGAGGGGCCATTCCCATTTGTTGGTGTTACTGCAGTTGTAAACACAAAGTGAAATCAAATGCAAAACTCTGATTGCTACCAAAAATTTTAAACAAAAAGAAGTTTAATCGAAACTAGACAATGAGACCAGTGGCTTCTAGGACCAAGCAGCAACCACCCTTAAATTTGTAGACTGTGGGACTCAGGGGGGATCCATAAGGAGAATTTCCTCCCTAACGGTCTGTTGCACAACATAGGGCTTTACCCTCTGTCCATTGACTTTGATCACCCTATTATCATTTGGATTAAGTAGGTCCACTGAACCATTGGGGTATGCTTGCTGAACTATAAATGGACCCGTCCATCGTGACTTGAGCTTGCCCGGAAATAGATGGAGTTTGGAGTCATACAGAGGACTTTTGTCCCAGAATTTGTTGAAATTCTGCATTTATCATTTGATCATGCCATTTTTTTATTTTTCTTGTAATCTCGAATTCAAATAGTCATCATTTCGTGCATTTCTTCCTAACTCATCGAGATCATGAATCTCTTGACTCCACTACTTAGATCCATGTTAAGCTTCTTGATTGCCCACCATGCCTTGTATTAAATATCCACTAGAAGGTGACATGCCTTACCAAAGACTAACCGATAAGGGGACATCCCAAGGATTGTCTTGAAAGCTGTTCTGTAGGCCCACAGCGAATCAAGTAGTTCATGGGATCGCCTTTTCGCTGCTTACCACCTTCTCTATTAGAAGTATTCCTTAATCCCCTCGTTTCTGAAAGTTCTACTTGACCACTTGTTTGAGGATGGTAAGGGGTGGCTACTATGTGTTTCACACCATATTTAGTCATGAGGTTTTCAAATGGTTTGTTATAGAAATGTGAACCTCCATCGCTAATAATGGATTTTGGTATCCTGAACCTATAAAAGATGTTTGCTTTCAAGAATTTGGTACCACCTGTGGTCATCGCCTTGCAAGTGATCAAGCTTCAACCCACTGACACATAGTCCACTCCCACCAAAATGTATGTACAGACCATACGATGGGGAAAAGGGTCCCGCCGAAATCGATGCCCCACACATCGACAGCTCTCGACTACTAAAATCGGGGTTCAAGGCATCATATGACTACAGGCAACTTCCCCGAGCATTTGCACTATCACATACACGACACATTTGCGTGTGCTTCCTTAAACAAGGTAGCGCCAAAGAGAAACCACCGCGCGACTTCTTACGTTGTCTTCTCGAAGCAAAGTGACCACCACAAAATTCCTCGTGGTGCGGTTCGTAATTCCCTCGTTGTTCCTCGTGCACAATTTCCGATTATTTGATCTCGCATGTATTTAAATAAGAAGGGCTCTTCCCAATAATAGGAATGGACCTTCGCAAATAAATATTTCCTATCCTGCTCTTTCCACTAAGATGGATTCCTCCCATGGCGAGGAAATTGGCAATATGAGCATACCAGGGAGCTTTTTCTAACTGCATTAGGGATTCTTTAGGAAATTCATCATCGGGCTTATGCCGGCGAGTGTCGCGGGCTATCGTTAACCTTCAAAGATGATTCCATTACAACATTCTCTACCCCCTTTTGGCCCTTTAATTTGCAAGTTAAACTCTCAAGTAGAAGAACTCCATCGGATAAGCCTTGCTTTGGCATTTTGCTTGGTCGAGATATTTCAAAGTCAATGGTTCGTAAAATGATCGATATCGGGACTTGACTTGGCATGTTCGAAACTTGTCTAAAGCGTAGACTACTGCCAACAATTCCTTCTCTGTAGTAGTATAGTTCCTTTGTGCTTCATTCAAGGTTTTGCTTGCATAATAGACTACATGAGGCTTTCCGTCCTCTCTTTGGCCGAGTACTGCTCCGATAGCAAGATCACTTGCATCACACATCACTTCAAAAGGCAACTGCCAATTTGGTGCTCGTATCATCGGCAAATGTCAAACGTGGACTTCACTTCAAAGCTCTCCGAATCTATTCTTCCAAACAAATTTGGCATCTTTCTCTAGGAGCTTGTACAGGGGTTTAGCAATCTTCGAGAAGTCTTTAATGAATCTTCTATAGAAGCCCGCATGACCAAGGAATTGCCAAATTGTTTTTACATTCGTTGGGGATGGCAGTTGGGAAATAAGTTCAATTTGCAAGTTAACTTTTATTCCCGTTGGAAATAATGCCCTAAAGACAATTCCTTGGTTACCATAAACACTTCTTGTGCTGAGCACTGAAGTTCTTCTCTATGCACCTTGCAGTGATTGGCCTCCGCGATTAGTCAAACATTCTTCAAAAAAATCGCCTCCATATACAGTGATGTCATCCATGTATACTTCCATTATGCGCTCCACCATATCGCTAAACATACTAAGCATACATCTCTAAAAAGTAGGTGGGGCATTGCAAAGACCAAAAGGCATCCTCCTATAAGCATATGTGCCAAATGGGCAAGTGAAGGTGGTCTTTCGATCCTCCGTGCACTTATCTCGAAATACCCCGAATACCCATCCAAAAAAATGCTATAACGGGTGTCCGTAAACTCTCTCAAGGAGCTAATCGATGAATGGCAACGGGAAGTGATCTTTTTTTGTTACATCATTGAGCCTCCTATAATCTATGCACACTCTCCAACCAGTAGTAAGTCGGGTGGACAATTCTTCACCCTTTTCATTTTACAGCTTGTCACTTCCGACTTCGGCACCACCGGTCATTTACCCGCGTTACTAAATGGGATAAATGATACCAGGCTTGGAGCAATTTCAGGACTTTAATGCGAACTACTTCCTGCAAGTGAGGATTCAACCTCCACTATGGCTACCCGACAAATTTCGGGACTTTCTTTTCTGTGATAAATGCGATCGGTGCAGATTGTCGGGTTTATGCCTTTCAGCAAATTTTCCACCCCAATGCTTCTCGCTTGTTGCTTTGGAGGAGGCAGAGCAGGTCATGCTCTTGTATGGCCAGTGGGAAGAAATCATAACTGTATACTCGCTTCTATTTCTTATTCTGTGAATGCATATTTTAACTCAACTAAGGGCTGAGCCTAGTTTGCTGAGGTCTTGGTCTCACACCACCAACAGAGGCAGATTTCATTTTTCTCCCACCAAGACCCAGACTAAGCTCATGCCTTGAGGTTCTTGTGGCCCTGGCACCTGATAACTCGGGCTAATAAATCTTACTGGTCGCCACTAGCCCCTGTTTCTAGAATTTACTCCCATTATACGCACTTTCACAACATCTTCCTCCGAGTGCATACGCCTTTACTCAAATGAAAATATTGAGTTGGTAAGGTCATATTCCCAAATGTGAGCTTTGATAACCCCATTCCGCAGCTTTATTATTGATTCATCCCCACAAAGAGGGTCTGAGTTAAAATCAACAAAATTTATATACCTGAAAGTTCCTCCCACGCTCTAGTCAGGCATCGGCAGATAAATGGGTTCGTATCGAACACTGGATGGGTTTTCATCCTAAGAATGATTTGCATAAGTGTAAAAAGGTGTGGCTTTCATTTGACTTTTTGGATTTGTTTCAAAACAAGGTGGATGAGTTTGAACCGATTAACCCAGAAAATCGAAGCTATGTGAAAAAGTTAACTTTGGAAGATTTAGCCACTAATTTGACACATAGACAAACAAGGTCTCGGGTTATCCTCACGCATGACAAGCAACCTATAGTCCAACCATAACCGACCCTTTGTTTAACTAGCAAACCCTCACCCTAAAAACAATCTATTTTGAGTCAACACAGGTAATATGCATCTATGGCCCCTTTTGTTTGAAACCTAACATTCAATATCATCTCAAAGGGGCTCGTAAAGACCATCTAAAACCACAAAGACATCTATAACAAGTATAATCGTATCCTAAGCATGGTAAGTATTGGTCAAATCAATAACATTAAATGCTATTCAACCCTGCCTTGATACACGGAGGCCATAAACATAGTAATTAGCTTTAACACAAGAGGACAACCCACATGCCCCACAACCAAGCTAGCTTCCTTCCTTCCTCTTCACAAAGAAAGAGGCTTAGCTACATCTCTTGAGTCATTATCTCAAGAGGGGTGTTTGGCAGCCAAAAATAAGAGGAAAGAGGAGAGAAGAGAGAAAAACCAAACCCTAATCAAACTACGACTTTATTTACAAAATAAAACTTTTGCTAAAAAATTCCTTCTCCAAATTCTCCTTGTTATTAAAAATGGGAGGGGGCTTATAGCCACCCAATGTATGAAAATTCATAAAGCCTAACATTCTTGGCTAAATCTAAGGGACAAATGCAGTAATACACCAAAATTGAAGCCTAAGCCAGACACTACAAAAGTAATACACAAGTAAAGGAATTTCGTTAAGGCATACTAATTCTCGCTTAGTAGCAAAATTTCGCTTAGGGGCCAGCTTAAACACCAAGAGATAGCAAATTCCAGAATTTTCACAGAAGGGCAATTTCGCTAGCTTAGCTTAAATTTTTGTGAGTAGCGGTAAAATTTCTAGAATAGTGCTTAGCGAAAATCCTGGGGTCTAGCGAAAATCCACAATTTCGCTAAGATTAAGTAAATTTTCGCTAAGATTGTGAATTAATCCCAGCCGAAATTTTCGCAACTTTATGCGTAAATTCCCGGAATTGCCATTCTTCACCGCTTGGCCTCCCTGTCTCTTTGATCGCATTGATTTTCTTCACTTTGCCTTCATTTTCATTGATTTATGGTCCTGCTTGGATAACATGAATTGGGTTCCAATCTTCGATTCATCTTATGTCTCGATATTGAACTCCTAAAGTACTAAAACCCGAGAAAACAACCAAAAAACAACCTCTAAACGACATGGCAGATACTAAGAAGACTTGAACACTTCCAATTGGTATAAATGACATGATTAACGCAGTAAAAGCACTCAAACCTATCTTAATATAGGGTTCAAAATAGCATTGAAAGCACTAATCACACCCCAACTAAACGTTATAATCCTTTAGCAATGCAAAAATAAAAAAAGTGTGGAGATGCAGCCGTAGTGATTTTAAAAGTTTATGATTCAAAAGGTTTATACATATAAACATTGCCTTGAAATCGAAAATTGATGACCAAGCTTGAAAACCGACATAAAGTGAACCAAAACCATACAAGAACACTTCGTAAAGTGGCTGGCTGGATCCATGCTTTCAACTTGAATTTGCACCTAAGTCTAATGATTCTTATGTAACCGCATTGAGCCAACAAACCCTTGCAAATTGTCCCCTCCCTCAACCTAGTGACCGGGCATGGCTCCAAGTTGTTGAACAACCTAGATAGGGGCTAGTTTACACTCTTCTTTTCTTTATTCAACTACATTGTGATGTACGCTTAAAATCCGACTTCACCAAAGTCCTGGGTGTAATCTGGTCCACCATGACTCAACCAATTAAGGTTTAGGGCATCAAGCCAAAAGGATCACTCCACCACAAACTCTAGTAAGCCACCCTGACTGCATGACTTTGAAAATTGCCACCTACAATTGCTAAACTCTACTATCCACCCATGTAACTAATACCAAACGATGACCTCAACCAATTAAGGCATGGGCATCGGGTTTCTAAAGCCAAATATACACCCTCGGACCATCCTGCTCTTGGCTGGCAAGGTGTCCACTTATTTTTTCTTTTTCTTCTTTCTTTTTTTTTTGAAGATCTATGATTGGTTCCTCAATGGCAACACGAACCTATTCTAGGTTACCAACATGCTCTAAGGCCTACGCTTTAAAAGCGAAAGGAGGTGATACAAATTCACGTACCCTATTGAAATAATCCGGGAGTGTAGTGTGAATTGAAGCATAAGGGAGAAAATGTTCAAGTTGAGTATGCTGAATCGAACTCCACTAAAAATTGATTCAAGCATGAAATTTGTTCTAACATAGCCGTGATAAACAAGTGGATTCAATCTTCAACAAAGCAATTCAATTGTCCACTAGTTCAATAGTTCAATTGAAGAGAAAACCCATTATACGGTAAAGGCACAAAACAAAGATATGCAAAAGTCTCAGACATATATAGACTCCGAATAGTTTTTGATATAGCCAAACTGCTAATACATGAATACAAAGCTAAACATACAAAAAAAGTAATACCGCCACTATGGGTAATACATAAATCCTAAACAAAAATTAGTAGGCGGTTGATAAAGTCGGTAACTATACAAAAAATATAAAGAAACCTAACCACCTCAATCACGTGGTGGTGGTGGATTCAGTCTGCCGCTGCAGCCAAAACGCTCCAAGAGGCTGCACCGAGTGGGCTCCTCTCTCCTCGATCGTGAACACGAGAAGCACCTGCATGCGCCATGATCCGCCGAAGCATAGGAGTGACACCGGGCCAACCTCCGATCCCGGGCCGCTCGCGCAGTCGCTAGTGAACAACTCGCATCCATCACACATGCTATCTCTCTAGAACTGGCGTGGAACATACCTGTGGAACGGTGTCACCAGACGGGCCGGTGCATCGCCTGCGCCGCGAATGTGGTGTGTGTGGAGGAGGAGATGGAGGTGACATCTCGCGGAGCCGGACTCCTCTCAGATCTCGGCTCAGGCGGTGTATATCGCTCTCGTGGGAGTCCCCGCCACCTGACCCGGTACCTCCTCCTGGTCCTACTGTCGGAGATGGAAAGATACGGGCATGGTCATCACCCACTCCACTGACAGAACCAGAGGTCATCTAACCCTCATCTCGATCCTCGGCTCCTCTGGGAATCCCATATGCTCGAGAACCTGGCAAAGTAGTCTCGGCATCAGTAGCGGAAGGCTCTCTGCCGCTCAGGTCCTTCCATGGACCTTCTCCTCAAATGCATCATGAGGTCATCAATGTACCGAGGACTGGAACTAATATCCTCCGAGATCCGGTAAAGAGCCTCCAAGATGGCTCCCCTCCGCCGCACATACGCCGTAGCGAATAGACTCGTCCTAATAAATGGTCGACGCGATCTGAGGCGGAGTCGCCCCTCGTGAAAATAATCGGGTCCAAATTCGTGGTGTCTCCTCGCCTGATCGAATCCATCTCTCGATGAGGGCGGGCCCAATCTCTATAACTCCTCTACATTGGCCGGCAAAAGATACGCAGCCCAAAGTCACGAATATCCGTCAGCCTCGAGTACCCGCTGGCGATCATCAATAGAGAATCGCAGCTCTCACGCGACCATCTCGTCCTCGAGATGTCATAGGAGTGATAGAACTCGCAGCGACCACTGCGGGTACAATGTCGCCTCGAGTCAGCGAAAGGCAATAGCGGAATAACTCGATCAACTGGCATGGAATCCCCAACCCGGGATCACCACTGGACATCAGAGTACGACTCTCGATGGAACGAATCATGATGGAGTCGTACATTCCCCGGAATTGGCCCCCATGAACAACATTTCCCCGACCGAGGTCGGGCGACAATCGAGGCGATGATGTCGCTTCCGCAAACGATGTGACTGGTGATGGTCGCGCCGGTAGTGAAGATGACTAATTCGGGCCCGACAAAGTTCATTGAGGGCCGAAAGCCTCCCAATCCCCTCCTCCGAGGTACTGTGATGGGCCCAAGGTCCCATTCGTGTCCGGTATCGACGAACCGAGGCTCTCAGCATCGCCGGCCGAGATGGTATCAACGGACCGAGCCGGGTTGGGGCTCGCCGTGTACTCAATCTAACCTCGCGGCCGGGCGGACCCACTCAAGTAACGAACCATATCTCAAATCAATAATACTGAAGAGGGCTCGCCACCGAAAATGCACCGCGCAATCAAATATCCGAACCGAGGCTCACCGAGGCGACCGAGTCACTCGGGCGTAAAGACGAACCAGTGGCTCGACCGTCAGAGGCACCAAGAGGGGCGTGCGGCTCCACCGGTGTAGTACGCTGGGCCTCGTGTGCAAAGGCTCGAACACATATACGAACGTGAATGCTAGCAAAGGATGGTCGGGGTCGTAAACCCAGGCTCGCAGCGCCAAGCAGTCAAGCTACTGGCTCACGTGGACTACTAAGTGGCAACAACAACGGCGGCCGAAGTGCAGGGGCGGCACCGCACAATGGACCAGCAGCAAGGACACGCAGGCTACAACAGTCAAACTGGGCATGCAAGGGCAAGAGGCTCCATTACCAGGGCAGCAATAGCGGGCAGTGGATCGCCTCGACGGCGCTGGGTGGTGGCTTCCAAGTACGGAGGGAGATATGAAGTGACATAACGGCCATCCCCCTCCCAGGTTTAAATAGGCTTTGGCGTGTAGCCGGCTGGGTCCACCTACACCCGCCGCTAAGTTTTAGCGAATTTGGTCTAAACTGACATAACTAATTCGCAAATCGACTTTGGTTATAAATTGATATTATAAGAAATAAAAAAAATTATAATGAAAATTATTATATAAAACCATAATTAAAATTTAATACAAGATATTATAGTATATAAACAAAATTACTAAATATGGAAAACTCGATAAGTTAAAATTTTCTAAAATAACCAAGTATTAAAATCGATCGAATTAAAACAAAAGCGTAATCAGGAACTTCAATTCGGTTTTTGGGAACACCGAACCAGTTCAATTTCTCAAAATTACTTAAGGAGGGTCAAGGAGAATGATCGCCTCAACCCCGCAAAGAGTCCGGCTGATTCCATCAGGTCGCGTCCAATTATTGACCCGATCCTCAATGACGGGTTTTCAATTGACCACCCGGTTTGGCAAGGGGTGTTGATGGCAATACCAATTTCTCTTCATCTCCTTGGTTGACTATTCCTTGCAATTCCTTGACACTTTGCCTTCCTGCATACTAACCATTTGAAACAACTTCATCAGAAATTTGATTTTCATGTTCTAACAACTTTTGCTTGTTGTTCAAATGAAATATGTTCAATTCCAAGGTCATGTTACCAAAGGTAAGTTGCATGACTCCGCCCGCAATTATGATCGCATTGGCTGTGGCCGTAAATGGTCTTCCTAAGATGATTGGTACATGATCAAGTTCACTTGCAATCGCTCAAGTCAAGCACTACAAAATTCCACTGGTAGTAGAATTTGTCTATCTTCACTAAGACATCCTCAACTATCCCTTAGGTTTCACCGATCTATCGGGCCAGTCGATAGTGTGATGTTGGTAGGTTTAGTCTTACCTAAACCTAACTCGCTATACACTCGAATACTATGATTAGGTTCACACTGCCCCAAATCAAGCAATGATTTATCTATGCAATTCCCACCAATATTGACTCGAAATTGTGGGAGAGATCCGTGATCTCAGATTTGACAGGTATTTGCTTTTGGATTAGGCACTGACTTGTTCGAGAAATGCCTTTCTTCTCAATGCCTAATCCTCTTTATCTGCGTAAAGATCTTTCAAAAATTTTACAAGGTGGGACTTGTTTGATGATGTCCAAAAGAGGTATATTAACCTTCACTCTGCCTTAAGACCTCAAAATGCCCCGCCACAGATGCCTTCTTCTACCTCTAAGTGCTTGTGGAAATGGGAGGTATGTATCGTGGAATCCTCTTTTAGGAGAATATGCTCAGACCGGCACTTTTCTCCCCGCCCTGATTTTCAACAGGTTTTGGTAATGGGCCGACCAACCTCTTTTCCACTTCCTGCAGATTATACTTAACTTCATCCATTCCCGAATTGTTGGATGACCCCACCTCATGAACTCCCTTAGGATTTGGCAATGTTTGAGATGGGAACCTCCCTCTTTCTTGTACCCCAAGCAACTTGTTGATATTGGTGATTGAATATTGTAGGTTGTCAATTTTCTGATTTAGATTGCTCTCAAGCCCATCTATTCTTTGTCTGTATTTCAATGTAAGATTTAACTTTCTTGCGCGCCTTGCTCATTGATTCCTTTTGTTCCTCAACAAAGTTGCCTACCACCTTACTCAAATTCAATATGGCTTTTGTTCCACTCGGAGAAGAGGATGGTGGCTGTGGCTGTGAGGGGGAACTAAATCGAGGTTTGGCACCCGGGGGTACATAGGCAACGGGGTTGGGTCTCCATGAGAGGTTAGGGTGATTCCTCCAATTGGAATTTTAAGTATTGCCATATGGAGCATTGACCTGCTAGGCTTGTATTGTCCTACGTTATTTGCACAATCTCGACATCAAATCCTTCACTCGAAGGAGCCATAGGACACTGCTCACTGGGTACTGTGGATTGGAAATTGGTGCAAGGATCGATTTATGGTGTGGATTTTCGGCCACGCATAAAATTTCAGTGGAGTCATTTACCTTCATGCTCCTCTACTTTCCTTGCTAGGGTTGAAATCCTAGCTTTCATTTCCATTTCTTCAGACAGTGCATACATCCCACCCCTTTGGTTGACTGGTGGTCTCATTCTTTTCATTTCTCTAGGGTTAGGCTCATCCCAACTTCTTAGAAGTTTTCAACACATAATTTTAAAAATCCATGGCTTCTCACAGATGCTTACTAGAAAGTCTCCTCCACACATGGCTTCCAAAGTCGCTTCATGGCAGAGACATACCACCATAGAAATGGTTCACTAACATCCATGCATCAAACCCATGCAAAGTAACGCACTGATGCTCTATAACATCTCCAATCGTAAAACCTCTCACCATCCTGAGCTACAAAGGTGTAAATTTGTCTCTTCAAATTGTTAGTCTTATGAGCACTAAAGAACTTCTTCAAAAATTCTGCTTGCAGCTCAGCCCAATTTCTTATGGTTCTAGGCCTTAGTGAATTGAGCCAAATCTTGGCCTTGTCCTTTAGGGTCAGTGGAAATGCTTTTAGCTTCAGCAAATCCATGTCCATCATACCTTCCTTGTGCTGCAGTAAACCTCCTCAAAATCCCTAATATGAGTGTATGGATTTCATTTTCCACACCATGATATGTGGGGAGTAGTAAATTAAATAGGGCCCCACCGCTTACATCTTCGCCAGGAGGATGATACTGTGACGGGCACTCAACTCTGTGAGGGTGGACGTGATCTCATGGTTCTACAGCAAATGGATTCATCGTTCCTGTGCCGCTCTATTGTTCCTCAGGTAGAGGATCCATGGTATCAGTGTGTACATTGACTTCACTGTCTTGGTCAAGTTGTGTACCGATTCTATGTAGTCTACCTGATGTGTCTCTATCCCATCATAGATACACACTGCTAGCAAAATCAGAGACAACAAAGAGCACCAACAAACTTGCAAAAAGGTTAAGATTAGCTAACAAAAAATTAAAAATGACTGTATGAAAAACAAAAACAGTGCAGTCACTGCAAAGTGATGAAAACTGGCAGTTCCTGCAACTGAGTTACAAAAAGAGGTAAAAAGGTTACCTTCACTTGTGATGCCGATCATAAAGTACATACTTCACCATCACAGAAGCCTGGCACCATCCCTAACGGCGCCATTTGATTCGTGCCAAAGAGGGCTTGAGCTAAAATCACAAAATTTTATATACTCTGTTCCTCCTACTGCCGTAGTCAAGCTACTGCAGTACAGTGGTCTAGGGTCGAACACGGGGATGGGTTTTCATCCTAAGAATGATTCGCATAAGTGTAAAAAGGTAAGGCTTCCTATTTGGACTTTTTGGATTTGTTTCAAAAACAAGCAGATGAGTTTGAAAATGATTAATCGTAAACCGGAAGTGAAGTGTGAAAAGTTAATGTGGTATTTAGGTCACTAACTTGATATCATAGGGCATCATGTCCTCGGTTTATCCTCAAGCAGACAAGCAACCTATGGGCCCTGGGGCCATAACCGGATCTTTGTTTAACTAGCAAACCTCACCCTAAAAACAACTCCTATTTGAGTCAACACAGGTACTATGCATATATGGCCCCTTTTTGTTTGAAACCCGCAACATTCAATACTTGGCTTCGGGCACTGTAAAGACCATCTAAAACCACAAGACATCTAGCAACAAGTATGCATCAGATCCTAAAGCATGGTAAGTATTGGCCAAATCAATAACATTAAATGCTATTCAACCCTATTTTGAGAAGATGAGGGCCATAAATATAGTACCTGTAGCTTTTAACACAAGAGGACAACCTGTATATGCCCCACAACCAAGCTAGCTTCCTTCCTCTTCAAAGAAAGAGGCGAGCCACATCTCGAGTCGCCATCCCCAAGGAGTGGTGTTCGGGCGTACCCAGAAAATAAGAGTAAGAGGAGAGAGAATAGAGAAAACTAAACCCCAACTAAACTAGACTCATTACAAAAATAAAAACTACAAAAAATTCTTCTCCAAATTCTCCTTTGTTATAAAAATGGGAGGGGCTATATAGGCCACCCAACAAAGAAAATACCATGTAGCCTAACATTTTTGAAGCTAAATTAAGGGACAGAGTAATACACCAAAATTGAAGTCGGTTTGCATTAATTACAAAGTATGACAAGGCAAAAGGAATTTCGCAAGGCACATCGAATTTAGCTGGTGGGTAGCTTAAAATTCCTCGCACAGCTTAAATCACCAAGAGATAGCGAAATCAGAATTTTCACATAAAGGGTACTACAATAGCTAAATTCCCTCGCTACTTAGCTTAAATTCTTGTGAGTAGCGAAATGCAAAATTTCGCTAGGAATAGTGCTTAGCTTAAAATCCCGGGGTCTAGCTGAAAACTAATAATTTCGCTTAAGATTATGGCCTTGCAATCCCAGCGAAATTTTCGTAATCTTAGCGAAATTCCCCTCGAATTGTCGATTCTTCATCGCTTGCCTCCCGTCCCTTCTATCGCATTGATTTTTCTTTCACTTTGCCTTCATTCTTTCATTGATTTCCATGGTCCGCTTGATGGTCGATGAATGGGTTCAATCTTCATGATTCATCTTATGTCTCGATATTGAACTCCCAAAGTACGCAAAAACCTGCAAAACAACCAAAAATAACCACTAAACGGCATAAGTGATACTAAGAAGACTTGAACACTTCAATTGGCATAAATGACATGATTAACACGCCAAAAGCACTCAAAACCTATCTAATATAGGGTTCAAAATAGCACTTTTTGAGCACTAATCAATTATGACATTCGAAGTAGCAAAGAATGGCCTCCCTAATATGATGGGCACATGATTGGCTCCCACTTCAACCGGCTCTGTGTCAAGTACGACAAAGTCCACTGGGTAGTAAAATCTGTCTACTTGTATTAAAACATCCTCAATGGTCCCCTTTGGTATTTTAATAGACCTATCGGATAGTGACAGTGTGATGGAAGTGGGTTTCAGTTCTCCCAAACCTAGTTGCTTGTACATGGAATATGGCAAAAGGTTCACACTAGCTCCCAAGTCTAATAGTGCTTTCTCCACACTAATGCCTCCAATATTAACCGAGATTGTAGGACATCCCTGCCTCATATTTCAATCGAGTTCAGACTAATGATGCACTCACTTTCTGGCCAAAAGGCCTTTTGTTTACATTTCTGAGACCCTTTAATGCATAAGTCCTTCAAGAATTTTATGAGGTGGGGATCTTGTTTGATCATGTCAAGGGAGAGGAATATTAACTTTCACTTGCTGCAAAACTTCTAGCATTCGCTTGGTTGAATCGAACTTTTCTTTTTTCTGAGAGCCCAGGGAAATCTGGTGTGCGGATCTTCACCTCTTCCCTATCACTTGTTGACTGCTTCTTCAGGGTGGATCACCATCGTGGAGCTGACTTGACTAGAGCTGGATCGCCGGGTCTCGCTTACTACTCTTAAAGTCACCACCGCCTTAACTTCCAACAATTTACATTTGCATCATCGGGTCAAGCCTATTTCATGCACTCCCTTCTGATGTTGCTGTGACTAGAAGAGAACCTTCCCTTTTTCCGAACCCTGCAGCTGCTGGTTGGATAACCTTGAAATCTCAGAGTGCATATTGTCCAGTTTCCTGTTGAGTGAACTCTCCACTGCTTCAATTTTCTGGTTAGTCTGAACATTCAATACCTTTCGTTCTTCCACAAACGTGCCTACCACTTTGCTTAAATTCAGGATTGCTTGCTCACCGTGAGAGCTATGTGGAGGCAACCATTGCTTTTGTTGAAGTGGAGCCAAACCACATCGTGCTCTCGTAGGATATATGCGTGGGGTTTTTAAGCCCATGATATGCTCGATGATTTCTCCAAATAAGCGATGGTAAGGCTTATTGTTTTACATTTGTGGTAGCCTGGCTTTTATTCACATATATACTGCTCTCTAATGTGTCTCCCAACCACATTCTGATCCACACTTCAGTGCCATGATGATCGATGCGTATAATTCCATATCGCTTGCATTTCATGTCGATTTCTATTTCCAACTCCTCCAACTCGAGGTGCGGGTGTTTTTGCTTTCATCTCGCCGAAAGTGCATAAATGCCCCCCCTCTGGTGGTTCGAAGGCCTCGATCTTTCAGTTTCCCTTGGATTCGGTTCATCCCATGCCTTAGAGGTTTCGGCCGCATAGTTAAAAAGGTCCATGGCCTCGTCTCGGTGTTTGCTTAAAAAGTCACCCCCACACATAGTTTCCAGCAATTGCTTCATGGGTAGAGACATACCATCATAAAAATGATTCACTAGCATCCAGGTATCAAAGCCATGGTGTGGGCATGCATTGATGGTCTCCATGAATCTTCCTAACACTCGATAAAACTTCATTGTCATAGGCCGAGTAAAGTATAGACTGCTCTCTTCAAACTCGTTGTCTGGGTTGTAATCAAGAACTTTTTCAAAACTCGCCTTGGAGTTCGGCCCAATTCCTAATTGTCCTCGCCTCAATGAATCAGCCAAATTTTCGCTTTATCTTTCGTTGTCGGGAATGCTTTCACTGAGCAAATCCGTCGGGCTCCTCCTTCCTTGTGTCAGGTATTACCTCTTGAATTCCGAATAAGGAGTATAAGGATTCTCATTCTCCATTCCATGGAATGTGGGAAGTGTGGGCACCAATAGGGTCTACCACCACGTCATCAAAGCAGTGGTATGATACAGAAGGTGCACTCACCCTACGAGGGTGCAATGCGGGTCCCTCATCGACCGCATGTCGTTGATTCATAGGCTGCTTGTCGAATTTCTGGTTGCTCCTCGTGCAGCATCCATGTTTTCACTATGCACACCCTATTTCACCCCTTGATCACAGGTACAAACTCTTTGCATTTCACCCAAATGTCTCTATTTCCAATGATGCATAAACACCGTTACACAAAATTAGGACACGCAAAGAACACAAACAAATCTCGCAATTGACGAGTGTTAGCTAAAATAAAATCGATCGTAAGGAACAAACAAAGGCAAGAATCGCCAAGTAGAGAAAACTTGCGCTAAAGCAAATGAAATTCAAAAGGATTAAAGGTCACCTACACTTGTAATGTGATTACAAGTACACTTCAACCCATCATAATGAGCCTGGGCACCATCCCCTAACGGCGCCATTCGACTGGTACACGGTGGATCGAAATCAACAATATTTTGTTTCCTATTCTGCACGCCGTAGTCAAGCTACCGCAAGATATCTCCGCTTCAGGGCCGAACACGGATGGGTTTTCATCCCACGAATGATTCACATCGTTGTTGGAAAATGGTGAGGCTTTTTGTTTGATTGATTTGGTTAAAAAATAAGGAGGTCGTTTGTTCAAGGGTTAACCTGGTGAATAGCTTAAATGAAAGTGTGAAATGGTAACCTTGAAGGCTTGGGTCACTTTCTTTATAACATGGGGTCATAAAGGTCCTGGGTACTTCTCACATTGCGGCAACGCAGTCAAAGCCAAAACGGATCTTTGTTTAGCTATAAAACCTAACCCTACAACCACTCCTATTTGAGTCAAACCAAATACTAAGCATTCAAAGTCCCATTCATTTGAAACCCTAGCATTTAACCTCATTTCAATGGCTCGTAAATGCCATCTAAAGAATATTAGTGCATTTACCATTAAGAATGCACTGAACCCTAAAGCATGGCAAGTATTGACCAAAAAGAGATATTAAAATGGCATTAAACCCTAGTTTGGAAAGATCGAACCATAAATGCAGATCAGATCTTTTAAAGCATGAGGACAACTCCGCAATAGCCCCAAAACCAAGCTTAGCAACCCTCATCTTCAAGGAGGCTTAGCTAAGCATCCCTTGAGCTGTCATCCTCAAGGCAAGTGTTTGCGCCGAGAAAATGGGAGAAAGAAGAGAGAGAAGAGAGGAAAATAAAACCTAAATGAAAAGTTGCGGGAAAACTTACATAAATGAAAAGTTACCTAGGGTTACAAAGTTGTAGGGGCATATATAGCAAAACCTAAAGTGTGAAAATACAAAAATGCCTAAAATATGAAATTACATAAGGGATAAAATGGTAATATATCAAAACATGGTCGTTTGGAATAAAAATCTAAAGCTAATGTGTTGAGTTATTTCATTAGCATAGCTTAAATTACAGTGGGTTAGCGAAATTTCGCTACCCTAGCGAAATTCCACAAAGATAGCGAAATTGAGAATTTTCGCTAGGAACAGTAAATTTCACTAGCTAGCGAAATTTTGCTAGCCTAGCGAAATTTTCACATGGCGAAAATTTCGCTAGGATTTCGTAATTTTCGCAATCCCAACGAAATTTTCGCAATCATAGCTAAAATCCCTGGTTTACTCCTGCTTCCCTGTTTTGGTACTGCATCCTCCTTTCTTCAAATCCACTTCACATTTCTTCATTTTTTAATGATGAAACATTAGAATCTCAAGATTCAAGACATTATCTTGACATCAAACTTGGAACTAATTCGGGTCGAGGGCACGCAAAACCTTCAAAATTACCAAAAACAAACTTGAAATGGAATCAGTGGTACAAAGTGGACCTGCACACATCAATTGGATTAATTGATATGATTAGTGCGCAAAAAGCACTCAAAACCTATCTTGAATAAGGCTCAAAATAGCACTTTCTGGGCACTAATCACTTCATCCCTAAACAAGAAGGGATAGGTGGCCCGTATCGTGTCCTCCTGCTCCCATGTTGTCTCCTCCACTCCTCGGTGTTGCCACAACACTTTCCCTAGCCACATGGTCTTACGTCGAAAAACCTGGTCCCGACTATTGATGATACGCATGGGTCCCTCCTCGAAGGTCCTATATGTGTCAACAATAATCTCTCCCCAATCCACTACATGAGATGGATCTGGAGTGTATTTTTGGAGCATGGAGACTTAGAATACCTCGTGAACACTGGATAAACTAGGCGGTATGGCTTAACGGGATATGTAACCGAACTCCACCTCGAGCACTTCGAAGGGTCCAATGTACTGGCCAACAACTTCCCTTGCTTGTCAACTCGACCACCTCTCAGCATCACCTTCAAGAAGATGTGATCACCACCGAACTCTGGGATATCACGCCGCCGTTTCGTGATAGCCTTCAGCCGAAGTTTGAGCCGAAAGAAGATGTTTTCGTATTAAACTCACCTTTTCAAAGGTGTCTCTAATAAGATTCAAACAAGTTATGGAGCTCTCTCTCACCTCTATCTAGTAAATCGATGATCGGCATGACCTCCCATACAGAGCCTCATAGGGTGCCATCTGTATACTCACTTGATAACTGTTGTTGTAGGCGAATTCCACCAAGGGCAAGTTCCTCCCGCCTACCCTCTTATGATCTGTGTTCACATGCTTCCGCAAAGATGTCCTCTAAAAATCAGATGGTCATCTCTCGACTAACCACCTGGCTCATGGATGAAATGCAAGGTTCTAGTCAATTGTATCCCCATGGCCTTCTAGAAGCTCTTCCAAAAGTGTATCCTAAATCTAGGATCTATGTCTAACACTATGGACACTGGCACTCTATGTAGCAAACAATCACTTGGATACACAATCGGCATAATTCCTCCAGTGTGAAGGTCATCCGCATGACTAGAAAATGTACCAACTTGGTGAGTCGGTCCACTATCACCCATACCGTATCATGCCTCCGTGGTGTCCGTGGCAAGTGGGTCACAAAGTCCATCGCGGATGTGCCCAATCCTACTCAGCCTACCTCCATTGGCTGGAGTAGCCCTGCTTGCTTATGGTGCTCATACTTAACCTTCTGACATATGAGGCATCATCGAACAAGGTCCCCAACTTGTCTCTTCATTCCACTCCAGTAATACTGGTGACGACGATCACGTTACATCTTCATGCCACCTAGATGCACAACAAACTGAGAGCAGTGGAACTCCCTGAGGATCTCCTCTCTCAGATTTGACGATTGATGAACCACTACACATCCTCTATACCGAAGACTACCATCCTGTGACAATTTCAGCCACAATTGCACTTCATCATACCCCATCCTTTATGGACAAAGATTCTCACGTCCCGCCCTAGACTAAATCACTCCACTCATCAGTGGACGCAGGCCACTAAATTTCCCAACAAACCCCGAGCCCGGGCCATTGTACGCCTTAAGCATCCACCATCAAAAAGAAGCTATACTAGTCAATGCTCCCCGTGACTTCCAACTAAGTGCGTCAACCACATCATTTGCCTTACAAGGATGGTAGTGCAAAGTGAAGTCATTGTCCTCTAAGAGCTCCATCCACCTGTGTTGCCTCATGTTGAGGTCCCGCTGTGTGAAAATATACCTCTGACTTTTGTGGTCTGAGAACACCTCAAACTGCTCACTGTATAGGTAGTGTCGCCAAATCTTCAAGGCAAAGACTATGACTGATAACTGCATGTCGTGTGTGGGGTAATTTTTCTCATGATTCTTCAACTGGTGGGAACCATGAGCTACTACCCTCCTGGACTGCATTAGAACGCATCCCAGTCCGGCCTTCGAGGCATTGATGAACTTAAAAGTCATCTATTTTTAGTCCATTTTTCTGTTTGATTTTCATCTGAAAATGAATAAATAATATGTAGAAATATGAAGAAACTCACCACCTGTTTCTTAGTGTGGAGGTGAAAGAAAGAAGAAAAAGGTGCAGTAAAATGCATCAATAAGTGGAGGCGCGCAATTTTCAAATGGCGGCATAATGAAAGCAACTCCGGTTAATTAATGCAGCAGCTTTGTGTTTGCATACCAGCGACGCCGCGACATCAGAAAATCAAGGAAATGACGGCAAAATGCGACAGGATCACAAGTCGCTGTTCGATGACGAGCGTAATCCATGAATGATGTCGCGACAAGATCGCGGATGTAGCGATTATGATGAGGTCGCGACAAGAAAAGCGCCTTGAAGATATGACAGGTTTGGAAAGATGAAACTATCAGATTTCTGCTTCGTCACGCTGGTTTAAGATCGATGTCGCAACACCAAAAAGAACTGTGTGAAACCTGCAGAGGCATGAAGTGATGTCGTGACAAAGGATTGATGTCGCGACATCAGGAACCATCAATTGAAGGTTGCAGTTCATTAAGGTGATGTCGCGACAAGATATTGATGTCGCGACATCAGGAACGACCAATCAGTATTTAAAGGCATAAAGTGATAGTCAAGAACAAGAGATTGATGTCGCGATACAAGAAGACACCACTATAGTCACAGAGACTTAAGTTGATGTCGCGACGTGAGATCGATGTCACGATATTGAATGATGTCAGCGATTAAGGACTTCGAGGTCGCGGACTAACAAGAATACGTGGGCGCCCACTCGAAATCAACAAAAGAATGCATCAGATTGGGTGGCCCAACAGAGAAACCCTATAAATAAGTGTACTACCCATGAGAAAGGCAAGTCGCAGCTAAGTGTAAGGAGAGATCTGGGTAGCCTAAGGCTTCATTTTCTTTTCTTTTCTTTTCTTATTTTTCTTTTCGTGTTTCCGTCGTTTTAGATTAGATTATTTTTCGTCTTTCTTTATTTTCATTTTATTTTCTCGGACTGATGTTATCGTTGAGCGTAGTCGAATGCGACCAATTCTTTTCAAATTACTATCCGAATGTTTGGTTCGATAAAATTCGAATTGATTTTCCAGCTTCAAATTGCGCTTATTCTGGCGGATCGAGGAATGTCGTAGTGTGTAATTCAAGAATCGAGAAACCCAACTTCCATTATGAATGCTATAATATAATTTATTTTTCCCGTAGTTGTTTCAAATGGCTGCGAATTTCACTATAATCTCTATTTCCGGTTTTGGGTTTATTGTTTTATTCCTCGAATATCGGGCTTCTTATACCCGTTTTTTAAGAATTGTTTCATTGCTCGATTTCAGTCCTCCGAGTGACAATACGTAAGACATTCCCGAGAGTTATGAACATTTCCTCGGAAGGTATATTAACCCTTATTAGAGATCTAAGGAGCTTTGTAAGTTTACTTGATAAATCCTCTTCTCACTTCTGAAATCAAGATTGAGTTGAATGAGTTATCAATTTAAAACAAGGCAGAGTTCACTTCAATTCGACAGCTAAGCCAATCCCGTGTTAGCTGAGATCTAATCAAGGAGAGGGTGATCTATTTTAATTTCGAGGAAGGGTAACCTGGAAGTTCTATATCCTTGCTTGACCGATAAATTGGGAGCTAAGGTTTATAGTCCATAAAATGGGTATGAAGTATTGCAAAAGAAAATACTCATATCGCTGAAATTCTACTCAGTAGTTATCTAATTCTCGTCATCGAAAGAATCAGGAAAATTAGATAATGAAATGTGGTGTGCGGAGAGATCCACTGCATCGCTTAAACTCCGGATGATTTTAAAACCCGAAATACACAAGAAATTTTATCGTTGTTATCTACAGAATCGACATTTCACTATACTAAAGAGGTTTCGATGTGTCCTCTGAAAGATAATTATTCAGTGTACATTTATTTTCTTAACTATTCATTATTCTTTATTCTTTATCTTCCAGTTTATTTGATCGCTCAAAATTTTTTTTCTTATACTTGCATATTTTCCAGCTTCTTAAGCTGGATCCAAATATCAGTTTATGGTCCAAATAGTATGGAGTTTGAGTAGTCAGGGTAGTTGATTTAAAATTCTTGAGATCTCTGTGGGATCGATATCTGGACTTATATACATTTTATTACTTGTCAACCTCGTGACTTCAGAGAATATCGTGCCAAACCAAAATTGAAAATGATTTATTCTAGGAGATTTTTGGTCTATATAGTAGAAGGCCAACAAGTTTTATGGCACCGTTGCCGGGGATTAGATAATAACTTTGCAATAGTATTGAAAATTGCATGATGTGTTTTGGTTCGACAACAGTTTTACGGCGCTGCCGGATTAGGATAATAGTCCTTTGGTAGCAGTGTCGTAAACCTGTGTGTATGTTTTGGTCTCAACAGGCATCACAATACACTGTGTACCTCTACCCCCTCCCCGGGACCATCAGAATAGGAGCTGAAGTAAGCCTCCTCTTCAACTCTTGGAATGCCTTCTCACGCATGTTATTCCACTCGAACTTGACCTCCTTTTGAGTCAGTCTCGTCATAGGTGCTGCTAGTTAGGAGAAATCCTCGATGAACCTCCTATAGTACCTTGCCAATCCAAATAAACTGCGTATTTCAAAGACTGACTCCGATCTCTCCCAACTCATCACAGTCTCGACATTCTCGGGGTCCACTGACACTCCTAAAGTTGACACTACGTGACCCAAGAATCTTACATTAGTAAGCCAAAACTTGCACTTACTGAACTTAGCGTACAGCTGATGGTCTCTCATAAGCTGTAGAATGACCCTCAAATGATCCTCATGCTCCTCCTCAGACTGGGAGTAGATCAAAATTTCATCCACAAAGACCATGAGAAACTAATATAGATAGGGTTGGAATACCCTAAACATGAGATCCATAAATGTTGTTGGCACATTCGTCAATCTGAAGGGCATCACCGTGAACTCAAAGTGTCCATATCGCATCCTGGATGTTGTCTTAGGGATATCTACTTCCCTAACCCTCAGCTGATGGTAACCCGTGCGAAGGTCTATCTTAGAGTAGAGTCTCGCCCCTCTCATCTGATCATATAAGTCATCAATCCTCGGTAATGGATACCGATTCCTGATCGTAACCCTGTTCAACTATCGGTAGTCAATGCACAGTCGAAGGGTCTTGTCTTTCTTCTTTGAAAACCAAATCGTAGCGCCCCATGGTGAAGTGCTCAGTCTAATGAAACCCTTGTCCAACAACTCTTGTATCTTGATCTTGAGTTCCTGCAACTCAACTGGTACCATCCTATGAGGAGTCATAGAGATAGGCGACATGCCAGGGTGTAACTCAATATAGAATTCTACATCTGATCGGAATGAATCATGCATGCATTCCATTACAAATTATATGTGTTTTTATAGCTTAACTTTCATGAGTCGCATTCATATTCACTAATATTGTGTTAATCCCCTATACTATAATGTTTCATATAACATAGCGATATTGGAATAAAAAAGGAAGCTAACAATAGAGGAAAGTGTGACACCCCAAAACCTAGGGGTCCGTTGACAACCCATCAACCCGCGAAATACTCGTGAATGTTGGGTAACCCGACACGACTCATGAAAATCGAGCAGAGTCTCCCTTGTACGGGGAGCTCTATCCGAGGTACCTAACTTGTCCTAATCAACATCATAAGATATAACATTAGTAAAAACGGCCACTTGGGCCCATACACAATACCCATCAATAAATACCAACTATATATAGTAGTTTCAAGAGTTAATAATTTACTCTTATACAACATATATTAAAATTCTAGAATTCTAATACATGTAGTACAACTAAAACTCCAAAGCCACAACCCTAAGCCGCATCTACTCTAGGATGAGCCGCCTCCTTGTACGCCCCCGCACCCGAAATAATACCCTTGACAAGGTGAGCTAATGCCCAGCAGTGGAATCACCCTAAATGGGTTACTCTCCACCTAAATGCACATGCAATGCTCCTATATAAACACACACTCAAGTAAATGTGTGATCCTACTTTAATGTCTACATGCCATCCCCAAGTCTCATGTCCTCGCCGACTCCCTCACACTTGCCTAAGCCATGTATGAGAAAAACATCATTTTCAAAACAAATCTTGTTGTTTTCGAAAATACACTACCGAAATGCTCCAGAAATACGGACTACTCCCTCCAAGGCGTCGTTGAGAATCCGAACGGGGGCCATTATGGTCCTCATCCCGAAATTATCCACACCCAACCCAATTCTTTGGAAAATCATCATGTTAAATTCCTTTAGCAACCATTTTAATTTTTTTTTTCAGAAAATCCATGTCATGCACACACACCTAGTTTCTAGGTTACCCTCACCTCGATCCCGTGTTCGACCCGACATGATCTCGAATCGAAGTTCAAGGCAGATTATATACCGGCACTTTACCTCGTTTTTTCGAATGAAAATATCATATACAAAAATACAGAATAACACTACCACCGGAGTGGCGTCCATCAAAATCTATACACATATACGGAGTCCCATTTACATATATAAAAACTTTACTTTCAATTACATATTCAGAGCTCAGAACCTATTGTGATGAACCCTTACTAGTGTGTTGGCCCAGCTATATGAGGATGTTTTCAGACATCTTCTCCTGTACCTACACGGATTAAAAACTCGTGCTAAGCTTTATGCTTAGTGGGAAACATATGACTTATACAGAAACACATGCACTTATACTGAATCATAATAAACATCTAACAGTAACAGATATCATAATCTTCATGCATTCATATAACACATTTACATACATCCTTGTAACAAACTTCTGCTTGTTCAGATTTCTTGTATACGGTACTGAACTTATACTTACTCAGATCTTACACTTATGGCAAACTTATTCTTATTTCGATATCCCGTAGGTCGCATACTTATACTTATCTCCCGTAGGACACATACTTATACTGATTCCTTGTATACGGTACTGAATTTATACATATACTTAGACGGAGGTACTTGTCACGTACTCATACTTCTACCTATCTTATCCCGTAAGAGTTGCATAGCTCATGCTTATACATAGACACTTATACACGTAATGATACTTATATCTATCTCAGATCTACCATAGGAGTTCACAGAACTTATGCTTATACAGAGGTACCCTTAGGTACTACATAACTTATACTCAGACACGTGATCTTTATACTGCACTACTAAGCATATCCTAATATTATACTTGTATTACGGAGCATATACTCTGTCTTTCAAACTATTACGTATTTCGAACTTACCCTTGTATTTGATCCCCATATTCTCATATAAACTTAATTGCTCAAGCATCAAAGAGGTACTATAGAGATTATACTTATCCGGAGCTTATACGGAGGTACCCGTAGGTACTACATAGATTCATGATATGTAGGTACCCCGTAGGTACTGCAGGACTTATACTTATATTACAGAACTTATACTTATATTACAGATAACGAAATACCCGTAGGTACTATAGAGAATCTACTTATACAAAAGTACCAATAGGTACTACTGCATCGTATACGAAAATCTATACATTCAAATCTTACCATATTCATTCTTACTTTCTTATTCAAAGTCTTATCATATAACTGCTGATTGCCTAGACCAAAATGAGTAAGACACAAGACATTAAGTATCCAAAGATACTATACAAGACAAGTGTCGTAGTACAAAGCAGAGTGTCGAAGACGACAGAGAGTGTCGCTGATCAATCGAGAGTTCCAGTTAATCAGAGAGTACTTGCTCAATTCTGCCGGCACTAAGTAGAGAGTGTCGCCGCACTAATCGAGTATCAGCAATTATACGTTGGCTCCCCACTAACGTGAATGTGGCGGTCAGAAGCACCAGCGTGAGTGCGTACACCGATTAACAATGTCTTCATTATTCATCATCCTGGCCTTAGGCAAATATAAAATTATACATGTTCTCTGAGCTTATCATTTTATTCTTTTCTTCTATACTCCTCTAGATAACAAATCTACGTATATTACTATTTCTTGGTCAAATCTGTCTTTTTTCTTATCTCGTATTCCAATTGACTTTAACAAAGCGATTAGTACACTAAGTACAATAATTCAATTTTAAGATAAGATGTGGGTACCAAATTCAATGAAATAGCATATGGTTAGATTCTATACTCAATGAGAATTCCATAGAGTCTAAGAACACCCCAAACAGAGTCTTAAAGAAGGAGTTATGCACATTGTGCCTGAAAAGAAAATCAAAGAATCGAGGTAGCCAGCGCAGTGAACCCTCTGTTTTTTTCATTTTCGTACTTATTAAAACTCAAGATCAGACTAAGCTTATATATGGATGGATTCTAGACTCAAATTTATTTCCATAAATCCTTGAACACCCAAACTGAAAGTTCGATGAAGAAGGCGCGCATCCGGTCGAGGGTAAAATTGTGTAGGATACTGGACAGCGTGAATCCCACACCATACAGACCGTAGATTGCACTACCACGCCACAACAAGGGCTTCCATGCCCTGTGCTCCATATGTTGCACCTAGCCACGCCACGGGCCAGGATTCCACGCCTCGGAAAGCCGTGAGGATGCCTTGGCAATTTTCGGTACACGCTCGTTTTCGACCCGAAACCATCCCGAACCAACCCTTGTCCACCGGTGACAATATCCTCCCAATTGAGACCACATCATATGCCACAAACACGGCACCAAAACCATCCTACAATCAATCCCAAATCACCCAAAAAGTAGGAATAAACCAAACTTCCATATCCATACAATTTCTACTTATCATATTATGTGTTAATGTTCATGTTTCATGCCTATTCCATATGGAATTTAAGGTACTTGTACTATATGATGCCTATGTATTCACAACTCATTCAAATATTCTTGTCCCTCTATGAATCTATTTTACTTAGAAATTGGAATCATTCCAATTGGATCATCCAAATTAAAGTTATGACATTTTCATGTCAACTAGTCATTTTACCAATTACACTAGGGACAGTTTGTAATACTCATTTTTCTGGGGTCCTAAATTCATATTTGACACTGTATATTTGTACTAATTTAAAGCTAAGGTTTTAATTGTTCTACTCCAACTAGAATCACCCAAATCGGAGCACCGAAACTTAAGTTATGTCCTAAACAACCCGGACTATGCTATGATCAAAATTGAAGCATAACGTTTCTTGAACATAGCCCTTGTTTGAGTGAATTTTTGGGCCACATAGATTCAGAATTCGAAGATAGCTATTTCGGGGTGGTTTCCTAGTAGTCTAGTTTAACCAGCAACTTGAATCATTCAAATCGGATAAGAAATGACCAAGTTATGGCCAAAATAAAAACACTAGTCAAAACAGAAAAACGGAACACTTATGGTACCGGTATTTCCTAGAATGTGTGTTTTTCTTCCCTTTTTCCATATAGTTTCTCCCAAATCCACTCAATACTCAATATACACATCAAAACCACTCCATATACATCTTGTAGTGGTAGTTTAAAACTTCACATACCCAAACCCTAGGTAAAAGTGCAAGAACCCATACCAGCCCCACCATTCTTATACAAAACATAAATAAGGGGAATTTGCGTTATATTAACCAAGCTAGAGTTTTTGAACTCAATTTCATTCAAACCTAGAGTTAGGATCAATTCCTAACTAAACCCTAGGTTTGGAACTCATAAAAATCCCTAGAATCCATACCAAAAATCATAGAAATCCATACTTGAATCCATACCAAACTCTAAAGATCCATACAAAAGTCATGTATCCATACAAAAATAAAAAGCCACAAATCAAAGAGGGAAGAACCCTAGACCAAGGTGAAAATCATATCACTCCATACATATTCTATATAAAACCAAGGATCCTTATAAATTCCATACAAGAGTCCATACAAAACTTCAGAATTCCATACCTTTTTGGATCTTGGCTCCTCCATCTTCTTCCTCTTCTCTCTCCTTTTGCTCTTCTCTCTCTCTCTCACGGTTTTCTCTCTTCAAAATGAGACCAATTTTGGTCTTATCCCATGGGTTTGTTCAGGCCATGTTTGGCCTTTAAATAAAACCCATTTTTGGGTTCTTTTCTTTATTTGCCTTTAAGTCCTTGGATTCTTTCCCTTTTGAAATTCAACTTATGCCATATTCTAATTCAATCTACTAATCTTTCTTCAAATCCTAAATTGCATATAAACTTATTGATTTCATGCTTTTATGTCCTCAAGTGGTAAATAATACTTTAATTTTGCTCTAACATTCATTTCGGGTTTCGCATTTTATTTCAGAAAATTTCCATTTAGCTTATAATATACCCTAAACAAGTCTCAAAAACTACTAGGGTATATTTCTGGATGTTACAAACCCTGTGCATATTAAATGCATTATGTCATTCAACACAATTTATATAACATATGCAAATATATCATCATGCATATATTTACATAATTTAAATCACACAAACATATTATGCAATTTCTCAATCCATTACACCAAAAATTAGCTCACATGGGCTAATCAACAACCACGAGCAATTCGATTTGAATTACTCAACCAAACACATTATTTCACAAAATTTATTTTCTGAACACTATTCATGTGAAAAGTAACACCCTCGGTTTACTGTTCACGGTCAATCACCAAACATCGGTTCCACTTCGTGAACCCGGATTCATAGCCATTTTCGGCCTCATACACATCACAATACAATTTATTACACACATTTTTCCATTTACAACCCAAACAGTCCGTGGACAATCATGGACTCTCCACATGGGTTTCTAAAAATTCCTCACCTCGGTTCCAAGATTTGGCACTGATCAAATCGTCATTCAAGGTCTCAAACCAACCGAAACATCAACAAAGCTCTGAAATCAAGAGTAAAACAAGTAGGATAAAACCCCTACCTCATGGAGTTTGTCGAATTTGCCTAAAAACGGAACCCACGCGTAGGCCTCACTGTGTAGAGCAACCTTCCTTCTTGTCCCGAAGAATTCCGACTGTCGGATCACCTAGAAACCTAGAGAGAAGCTACACACTCTCTATCTAAAAACGTAACCTAAAGCTCACTGTAAGTTCAATTTTTTTTCCCTTTAACATTTTTACTTTCCTTACGTGTTGGTGATTTGACATTATTCCCTATTTTGCCTTATTATCATCATTTAATCAAATTCAATAATGTCAATCTTGTCCTTTTTCTTGGATTTTCGACATTTGGCACTATCTCGGCCTTCCATTTCCATCATTTCTCTACTCATGCAACATGTGTCACATGAGTACATGTTATAGGTGACTTTCATCACCTTACATTTCATTTTCCGGCACTCGTAACTTGATGCCTAGAAAAACATGCAAATTCCGACTGTCTCGGAATTCGACGAAATTCGACGTGTTAGCTAGATTTTGTGAGAATATTCCAACAGTGAAATCTGTTTCATCATCCGAGATCTAGAAAAATTCCGGATTTTGATCGAAATGATGATTTTCCCTTTTTCCGAAAATAGGAATTTTCTTGGGTCCTACAGAAAGAACCAAAGTAGATAAAGCAATAAAGAAGGGCAGCAGTGATTGCCTCAGGTACGCAGTAACGAGGAAACCCACGCTGCGGCGTAGCAATTTGCAGCAGTGAAGGAAGCCTACGCTGCAGTAAACCTAAAGGCCAGATTCTTATTGCCTCAAGTACGCCACGGTGAACCTCCCTTCGTCGCAGCATAACGAGGTCTCCCATTCCAAAACAGGAGCTCTAAAAGTTTTGATTTTCTAGGCCATTGATGGGCTTGAAGTCCGAGGTATAAAAAGGGAGCGATTTCGAGGCAAAAATGGGGGATTTGAGGCAGACTGAAGAGAATGAGAGACGGATGGAGAGAGATTGGTAAACACGGATTCCAGGAGGTCGCGAATATGACTTCTTCTGTATTTCTTTCTCTAATTCGTTTGATGCTAAAAATCTTTCAGTTTGTAATGAAAATCACTATGAACTAACTTTTCTCTCTAGGGTTTTTTCAACCCTAACCACACCGACATCGATTAATACTTTAATTGTGGTTTATTTAATATCGATATGAATTTCTATGGTTGTTTTACTCCTGAATTTAATCACATGTTGTTATTTGACCAATTATGGCATGCTAATGCTAGGAGTTTGATATTGAGAGATGATGACTCATAGGACATAAAGCAAACACTTGGTCAATCAGCATGTGATATATTCTCAAGAAATTAAAAAGACTAGTGGTTTCGACATTCATGCACCTCGAAGTCAAGGAGTCGAAGCAGAGATGCAATACACCCCACTAGTGAGGTAGGAAGTTATATCTTGAGATAGAATAGCTTGTAGGCACGATCAACCCACTAACATAAATCATATGGAATATTAAATAAGTAACGATTTATGGTTGTCCATTAGGTGGTAGTAAGGCAAAACCCTAGGTTTTCTCATCATTACCTTAAATCAAAATTTTAGTATTAGGATTTCTTTAATTTAGTTAATTTATTCATAATTCGCTACAAGACTGGATCCAAATATTGTCTAGGTCACTAAATAAGTACTTGACATGCTTCTTCGTGTTTGCATACTTTATTTAGATACTACATCACAAGGAAACCCCATGCGTATACTTGCACGCACCTGGCCCACATTTTACCAACTATTACACGCTCACGCCACCCGCCTCAATTTTTTTGGCACCGTTTGCTCGGGAGAAGTTTAGAGTTGATATTGACAACCGTGCCATAGATCGCATTGATCACCCTTATTTTGATGTAGTTATTTTTACTTATTAATTATTATTTTTATCCTTCGTTTTAGGTATTGTGCCTTATTTCATATGTGCTATGACTTTGTCTCGAACTTCATACTTATGATTTCAGGAAAGCATTTAGTGTGCATGCAAAGACAAGATCGCAGGGAATTAATTCCATTCGATCCTGAACCAGAACGGACATTACATTGATTACTCAAAGAAGCGCACATAACCCAATTTGAAATCATGCAGAATCAAGA
This sequence comes from Tetrastigma voinierianum, assembly GCA_016808115.1. Lineage (NCBI taxonomy): Eukaryota > Viridiplantae > Streptophyta > Magnoliopsida > Vitales > Vitaceae > Tetrastigma > Tetrastigma voinierianum. Next base: position 1,068,187 of record JAEQBH010000033.1, on the reverse strand, counting down.
GGATGAAGGATAGTTCTAAGAAAGGAACGAATCAAAAGTGGATCGACGGGACGTAATTATAGAGACGTGCCACCCGAACATTAGACAAACTCGATAATCAAGATATAGCTGCTTGAGGAGTTCCCCTTACCACCTACAGTTGTTCAGTCATCTATAGGAAGACCACCCATTCAAGCGAACAACTTTGAACTGAAAGAAGTAACTCTACAAATGCTCCACAACATACGCTCAGGTTGTCGCAGCGAGAACTGAATGCACATCTGACAAGTTTTATTGAAGTCTACGACATAGTCAAGTATAATGGGGTAACAGAAGAAGCTCTCAAATTACGTCTATTCCCACTGCCACTTAGCAACCGAGCTAAGAATTGGTTGACTAGCCAATCACTGGATTCCATTACCTCATGGAATGACTTAGTGCTTAAATTTATGACCAAAATTTTCCCACCCTGAAAGATCGTGACAACCTATAAGAACTTAACACATCTCGTATAAATTTGAGGGAAGGACTTGTGATTTAGTGGGAGTGAGATTCCACGCCACATGTTGACTAGGTGGATGTAGGTATATACATTTTATAACGGTTTAAGTGATTCAGTTAGGACAATCATCAATGCCTCAGCAGGAGGTGCACAGATTAAAAAGACTATATATCAAGCTTATGAGATATTGGAAGACACAACTACTAATTATAATCAGTGGCCTCGAGATAGATTAGCACCTAGGAAGTCCTTAGTGAGCGTAGACATAGAAGTTCTCATTAACCATGTGAATCATGTTGCAAAATTAACTAAACAGCTACAAAAGCAGCAAGGTATAGTGAATGCGATTCAAAATAATCCGCTGGATATCTACACCAGGAGGTCAACACGCACTATGGATCAGAATCAGGGCAAATGATAATGTGAGAAAGCACCTGCATGTAATCTCCCCGCCAGAATCAACAACAACAGAGAATAGGAGGTAATACATCATACTGTGTGTACCGTAATCGAATCCGACCAACAAATCCGCTAGGAGCACCGGCTCGCGGCCATACGGCCTTCTGGGGCGCCGAGCTTTAAAACAGAAATGCTGAGGATATGGGGCCAATATGTCCGAGTCGAACTAGCCCCGGCTCATGGCCTTATTTCCAGCAGCCGAGCTCTTCTCAAACCGAGCCGCGAGGCCCGCGGGCTAATCCGCTGAGCCGAACCGCGGCTCGTGGCTATATGTCCATTTAAGAAATCGAGCTCGGGCTAAACTAAACCTGCTGAGGCTCCTGGCTAATATTTTTAATCCGACCGCTCTGGGCCATATGGCCTTAGTTAAGTAGTCGAGCTCTTCAAAACTAAGCATCAATCTTTCGCTGGAACCGCATGAGCCGGCCTCGCATTCATGGCCTTTTCTAAGAAGTCGAGCCCTTCAAGAGTCAGCTGAGGCTCGGCCAACGTGCCTCTCAAATTCGAACCGCTTTTCGCTTTTCCGAGAAGTCGAGCTCTTGGAAAACTCGAACTATCAGGCTACACCCGCTTTGAGCCGAACAAAGCTCGCTACATGGCCTTAGTTGAGCAGTCGAGCACTTCGAGATAGAGTTGCTGAGGCTCTGTGGGCTAAACTGACTGAGTTGAATTGGCTCTGCATCTATATGGCCTTTTTCGGGAAAGAGCCGAGTTCTCAAACCGAGTCACGAGGCCTGGGCCAATTCGGCTTAAGCGTAACCGCTCCCAGGCCATACGGCCTTGGGCTGGCGCCGAGATCTTTGAAACTAAGCCGCTTAGGCCCGCGACTAAACCGCCTTAGCCGAATCGCTCAGCTCTATGGCTATTTTTGAGAAGTCGAGCACTTCGAAATCGAAATGAGGCTTCTCGCGGGCCTAATCTTCCCGAGCCGAATCGGCTATAGTTATATGGCATTTTCTTAGCAAATGAGCTTTTCTAAAACCGATTCGTCGAGGCTCAGGCATATTCATTCTGTCGAACCGCCTTTTCATGGGCTACATGGCCTTAGTCGAAGTCGCTTCAAACCGAGCCGAGCCGTCGCGGATAACTGCGTGGAGCCGAATCACCACGCTATATGGCCATTTTCTAAGAAGTCGAGCTCATTTGAAACTAAACTCCAAGTATAGTCTGCGGGCTAATCAGCTTCTACCCGAATTCGAGAAGTCGAAGCTCTTAAAAACCGAGCCGCTAAGGCTCGCGGCTAAACCGGGCCGACCGAACTACCACCGCATCTATGGCCTTTTTGAGAACAGCTCGGAAATCTGAATCGCTGAGGTTTTCATGGCTAATCTCGCCGTTAACCGCTTCCCGGGCTACACGTGGCCCAAAGGAGCAACAGCTCGAAATAGAGTCGAGGCCCGTGGCTAAACCGCATGAGCCGACCAAGTTTTGCAAATTATATGGCCTTTCGAAGCCGAGTTCTTCTCGAAACTTAGAAGCTAAGGCTCTATGGGCCAAAAATGCCTTTAGTCGGGAACTAGCTTACGCTGAGAATGGCCTTGGAAAGTAGCTTGAACTTTCTTGAAAACTGAGCTACTTGGCCCAGAGGCTAATCCACCCGAGCTAAACCGTCCCGTGGCTATATGGCTTTTCTCGGCAGTCGAGCTCTTGAAACTAAGCTTCGAGGCCTCAGGTTAATCTACTTAAGATGAACCGGCTCAAGCATGGCCTTAGTCGAGAAGTCGAGCCTTTTGAAATCGAAGTTTCGTTGAGGCTCGCGAGCAAATCTCCCTGAGCTAAAATGGCTATGCGGCTATATGGCCATTTTTAAGAAGTCGAGCTCGTCGAAACTAAACTGTTGAGGCTCCGTGGGCTAATCTTTTATGACCCCGACCGCCTCGGGCTACATGGCCTTAGCTGAGTAGTCGAAATTTTTCAAAACTAAGTCATGGAGGCTTCGTGGGATAACCGCCTGTCGGGGGCGGCCTCAAGGCCTATATGGCCTTTTCCTTAGAAGCCGAGCCTTCGAGAAGAGCTGCCGAGGCTCGAGGGCTACTGTGCCTCACGCAACCGCCTCGCAGTTTTTATGAGAAGTCGATCTCTTTGGAAACACTGCTGAAGTCTTTTTAAGCACCGCGTAGCCGAACTGCCTCGGGCTACATGGCCTTAGTTTATAGTCGAGTCCTTCAACAGAAGCCGCTGAGTCTCGCGGGGATAAACCTAATGAGTTGAATTGGCTCGTAGCTATATGGCTTTTTCCGAAAGCAAATGATTTCTTTTCAAACTGAGTTGCTGAGGCTCTGTGGGCTAATCCGCCAAGTGTGACCGGCCCCGGGCTACATGGCCTTAGTTGAGCAAACGAGATCTTTGAAACTGAGCTGCTAAGGCTCCGTGGCTAAACCGCCCGAGCCGAACCGCTCGCATATATGGCTATTTTTAAGCACCGAAAGCACTGAACCAGGCGCTGACCTGTGGGCCTAATCTTCCTGAGTTGAACTAGCTTTGTGGCTATATGGTCTTTTGTGAGCAGTTGAGTTCTTCAAAACTGAGTTGCTGAGGCTCTGTGGGCTAATCTACCCTAGCTGAACTGGCTCATGGGCTACATGGCCTTAATTGAGAAGTAGAGCTCTTCGAAACTAAGTCGAGCCTTCATGGCTAATCCATATCGAATGGACTGCTGGCTATATGGAAATTTCTAAGAAGTCGAGCTCATCGAAACTAAACTGCTAAGGCTTCGTGGGCTAATCTGTCTGACCTGAATTGGCTCCTGGGCTACATGACCCACCAGTAGTCGAAGTTCTTCGCAACCAGCCGCTGAGGCTCGCGGCTAAACCGCCTCGAAATAACCGCCTTCGGGTATATACGCCTTTCCGAGAAGCCGAGCTATCTCGAAGTTGAGTTATTGAGGCTCCGGCTGCCGAACTGAGCTCACTGGCAGAATATGGCCATTTCTCGAGCAATGAGCTCTTGGGAAACCGAATCTGTTTAAAGCCAGGGCTAATTTGCTCCGAAATGAGCCGCTCCCGGGCTACATGGCCTTAGCGTCACCAGCTCTTCAAAATAGCCGGGCCTGTGGCCAACCACTCCAGGCCGACCGGGTTGCAACTATATGGCCTTTTCTGAGTAGTTGAGCTCTTCGAAACTTAGAAGCTGACCCTCCATGGGCTAATATCCTAGCTGAACTGGCTCTGTGGCTATATGGCCTTTTCTGAGCAGATGAACTCTTTGAAAACGGAGCTACTTGGCTTCGTTGGCTGATCTCCTCTAGCTGAACTGGCTCTATGGCTATATGGCCTTTTCGCGCTGAGCTCTTCAAATCGATGTCGAGGTTCCCAGGGGTCAATCTTCCTAAGTCGAACCGGCTCATGGGCTAATGTGGTCTTAGCCGAAGTCGGTGCTCTTCAAACTCGGTCACGAGGCTCGCGGGCGACCGCTGAGTCGAATCGACCGCGCTATATGGCTATTTCTAAGAAGTCGAGTCGGCCGAAACGAAACCGGCCGAGGCCCAGGCTAATTTGACCGACCAATTGGCTCCCGCCATGGCCTTAGTCGGTAGTCGCCTTCAAAACTCTACCGCAGTCCCAGGCTAAACCGCTACTAACTCGGTGACCGCGTCTATATGGCCTTTTTGAGAAGTCGAGTCTTCGGTCGAGCCGTTGAGGCCCGAGGTTCACGCCTGCTTCGAACCGGCTCGCGCTATATGGCCTTTTAAGAGCAGCCGAGCCTCGAAAACCGAACCGTTAAGGCTTCGCTGGCTAATCGTCGAGCCGACTCGGCTACTAGGGCTACATGGCCTTAGTCGATACGAGCGAAAATAAAGAGCCGCTGAGGCTCCGGCTAAACCGCTCGAGCCGACTGGTCTCGCAGCTATATGGTTCTTTTCTCTCGAAAGCAACAGCTCTTTGAAACTTAGAAGATGAGGCTCCATGGGCTAATATGCCTTAGTGGAACTTGCTATGAGGGTATATGGCCTTTTCTATGCAGTTTAGCTTTTCGAAACTTAGATGTTGAGGCTCCGTGGGCAAATCTTCCTGAGTAGTTGAGCTCTTTGAAAACTAAGCTACTTGGCTCTTTGGGCTAATCTACCTGAGCTAAACTAGCTCCTAGGCTAGATGGCCTTAGTTGAGCAATCAAGCTCTTCGAAACCGAATTGGTCAGGCTCTGTGGGCTAATCTTCTTAAGCTGAAATGGCTCTTCCCTCTATACGGTATTCTTCCGGTAGTTAAGGTCTTTAAACTCCAGTCAAGTGAGGCCCGCGGGGCGCCCTACTATAGCGATCCGGCTCGCGGGCTATTCGCCTTTCTCTCGGTGAGTCAACACTAAACCGAGCCTGAGGCCCGTGGGCTAATCTTTCTGAGATGAACTTGCTCCTGGGCTTTATGGCCTTACTTGAACTGTTGAGGCTCCGGGGGCTAATGTGCCTAAACTGAACTGGCTATACGGCTATATGGCCTTTCCTCGGCGCTGAGCTCTGGAAAACCGAACTGCTGAGGCTTTTTCAGGGCTAATCAGCCTGAAATGAATCGATCCCGGGCTACATGGGCCTTTACTGAGCGCCGAGCTCTTCGAAATAGAGTCGCTGGCGTCTGCGGGCTAAACCGCCAAGCCGACTTTGAACTGCAGCCTATATGGTTCTTTTCAGAAGTCGAGCTCTTCGAAACCAGAAGCTGTTAAGGCTCTACTGGCTGGATCCGGCCATGAACTGCTCACACATGGGTTTTTCTGGGCGCCATTCGAAACTCGGTCACAGGGTTCGTGGCAAATTCCACCGAAAGCATTTTGAAACCCGAGCTACTTGGCTCTCACAATCTACCTGAGCTAAACTAGCTCCTGGGCTACATGGCCTTGGGCCAGCAATCAAGCTCTTCAAACATACTGTGAAGCTCAGGGGCTGACTGCTAACCCTCGAAAAGGCTCTTCCGCTATATGGCCTTTTCTGAGAAGTCAAGGGTTCAACCGAGCTATGAGTTCAAGGCCTTCGCCATAAATGCTGATCTGCTCTCGCGGTTATATAGCCTTCGAGCCGCTGAGCATTTCGAACTAGCCGCAGACGCTTCAGGCTAATCCGTCTGCCAGAATCCTGCTCCCTAGGCTACATGACTCCACTGAGCGGCCGAGCTCTTCGAAACCGAGCCGAGGCACAACGTGGCTAATTTTCCTGAGCTGAACTAGCTCTGCGGCTATATGGCCTTTTATAAGAAGTCGAGCTCTTCGAAACTGAGTGGCTGAGGCTCCGTAGGCTAATCTGCCTCAGCTGAACTAGCTCTGCGGCTATTTGACCTTTTCTATGCCTTTTAGCTTTTCGAAGCATAGCTTTTGAGGCTCCGTGGGCAAATCTTCTTGTGATGAATTGTCTCCTGGGCTACTTGGCCTTAGTTGAGCAAATGGTTTCTTCGAAACCGGGAAATGGCGAGGCCTCGCGGGGCTAATCTACCCGGGAAATGAACCGTTCTCCCACTATATGGCCATTTACGAGCAAATAGCTTTGAAAACCGAAATATTCGCGGCTAATCACCGAAAGAACTGGTCAGACTGCGTACCTTTTTCTCTCGCCAGCTTTGAACTCTTGGAAAACTAAGTTGTCTAGGATTTGTGGGCTAATCTACATGAGCTGAGCTTGCTCTTGGCTACATGGCCTTAGTTGAGTAGTCGAGCTCTTCAAAACTGAGCTGCTGAGGCTTCGTGGGCTAATGTGCCTAAGTTAAAATTGCTCTATGGGTATATGGCCTTTTCTGAGTAGTTGAGCCCTTTGAAAACCGGAAGCCACGAGGCTCAGGCTAATATGCCTCGAGGTGAACTGCGTTCCTGAGCTACACGGACTTAGCTGAAGAGCTGAGCTCTTAAACTAAGTTGCCGAGGCTCCGTATTAATCTCGCTCTAAGCTCAACTGGCTACGCGACTATATGGCATTTTCTGATCAATTGAGCTCTTCGAAACTAAGGTGTCAGGCTTCGTAATAATCCGCTTGCCGAATCGCCACTAGCCTACATGGCCTTACATACGAGCCTTCTCGAAATAGAGCCGCGGCGTCTGCGGCTAAACCGCTTGCCGAATGGACTTAGTACCAGGTGTCTTTCAAACTCGAGCTCTACGAAACTGAGCTGCTAAGGGTCCTTGGGCTAATCTGCCTCATCTGAACTTGCTTTGCAGCTATATGGCCTTTCTATACGCTTTAGCTTAAACTTAATTGGCCCGAGGCTCATGGGCAACCGCCCCTCGAAAGCAGTCGAGTTTCTTGAAAACTGAGCTACTTGTCTCGTTAGGCTAATCTACCTGAGTTTAACTAGCTCCGGGGTTACATGGCCTTAGTTGAGCAATCAAGCTCTTCGAAACTGAGATGGTGAGGCTCCGTGGGCTAATTTGCTTAAGCCGAATCGCTCGCCGCTTATACGGCCTGAAAGGGCCGGTCAAACTGAATGCTGAGGCTCTGCAAGACCCGCGCTAGCCGAGCCGGTCTCCTCGCGCTGCTATATGGCCTTTTCTTAGCATTTGAGCATTTCGAAACTGAGCTGCTAAGGCTCCGTCGGCTAATCTTCCTGAGATGAACTTGCTCCTGGGCTATATGGCCTTACTATACGAGCCTTCGAATTGAGCCTACAGACTACGGGCTAATTCTCCATAGTCGGTCCAGCTTTCCTCGCGGCTTATATGGCCTTTATGAGAAGTCGAGTTTCTTCGAACCGAGCCGCTGCCTCACGGCTAATCTCGCCTCAGCCGAACCGGCTCAAGGCAATATGACAATTTCTATTCGCCTTAGCTTTTCGAACATAAATCACAGGTCCCTTTCCTTCCTTCAAGTTACAGCTTGGAAAAGTAAATTTTTGTGGTTTAACTGTTTCAAGGAGATGTTCTGGTTAGTAAATAGCTTTAAACTGAGCCGGCTGAGGCTCGTTGGCTAATCTACTCCGAAAGGAACTCGGCCTCCGTCTATATGGCCTTTTTTGCCAGCTGAGCTCTTTAAAAACGAGCTACTTCTATTCGTAGATGATTCCGCCTGAGCCGAATTGGCCTCAGGGCTATATGGCTTCTTCTGAAAGCAATTAAGCTCCTCAAAATAGAGCCGCCGAGGCCCGTGGCTAATCTCGCCCGAGTGAACCGACTCGTCTATATGGCCTTTTCGCTGAGCTCTTTGAAAACTGAAGCACTGCCTGGCGGTTCACCGCCTAAGTCGAACTCGGGCTCGCGGCTATATGGCTCCTCAAGCGCTGGTTCTTGAAAACTAAGTCATTGAGGCCTGCGGCTATCCGCCGAGCCGAACCGGCCCCGGGCTACATGGCCTTTAGGCTGAAAGCAAATGAGCTCTCTTTGACACCGGCCAAGCCTGCGGCTAATTCGCCGAGTCAACGTGCTCTTTAGCCACGGGGCCTTACTGAGCGGGGCCGTGCCTTTCAAAACCGGTCGCAAGGCCCACACCGTCGCCGAACCGGATTTACTGGCCATACGCTTCTATGCAACAGCTCTGAATACTGCTACTTTGGCTCAGGCTAATATGCCCGACGAAATGGCTTTTGCTACATGGCCTTTAGTCGGGAAGGCCGAGTCTTCAAATTGCTGCTGAGGCTCGCACTCCACCGAGCCGAACTATCTCTTCTGGGCCATATGGCGTCAGCAGTCGTTGAGCTATTGGAAAGTGAGCTGGCCCGTGGGTGAGAGTGCCTAAACACTCATGCCAAACCCGCTTGTCTTATGATTTTAACAGATTCATATTTAAATTAAGTATTATTTTGCGGCCCGACATCCGATTTTTTAGTGTGTGCGGAACCGCAGTGGAACGGGTTTTTGATGCATTTTCGATCTCGAGCGGAAGTGCATGCCGACCGAACGCCGCTGTGCCAACATTGCGACGCCTCACGCCGCGACGCCCCAACGCCACGACGCCTCACAGCCGTGACGCCCCAACGAGCGCGACATTCCTCACATGTCCCCAACGCCACGACATTGGTCAACAAATGTAGAAGTCAACAAGAAGCAACGTTGCGATGTCTCAACGTCGCGACATCAGCGCGATTCCTATATGTCCATCATTAAAAGCAAAAAGGGGACAAGAATTCGGGGCATCAAGAATCGTACTAATCCAAAGGCACGAAATCAGAATGCAAAGATTGACTAGATCTATAAAAGCCCGCTATTTTTATTTTTCTTCCGATAGAAGTACTGATGTTTTATAGATTAAATACTTGTGTTCTCATATTCAGTATGTTCTAGATTTATACCTAGGGTGTTGTTGAACCATGTCACGATTGCATGGATTAAAGATTAGTATTTTATATTGTTCAGTTGTTTATAATTTGTAACATCTGCTTTATTTATGTGAATCATTTACATGGTGATGTCTGGCCAACATTAGCGTGATTATATTGGATATCTAAGATTCGAGAGATGAGGATACCCAGGGATTTGAATAGAAAGCAAAATTCTTCGCTGATTCAAGAATAGAGATATTTCACCCCGAGGGCGGTAATCAAGGTTAACATTTAAGCATTTCTAGAGAGGGCATTGCAGGCTAAAATCACCTAGTCATCAATAAATTATAAATAAAATTCCATTGTATCATCTTTAGGAAATAATCCATCAAAGGTGGCAGGGGAGACATAGCCCTAGTCTCCATTATACGCACTATTAAGATCGATTAGTTTAGTTGAAATTCGCATATTAATACTGCCACCAAAGCTAATATCCGCATAATATTCAAAAGCTAATCTCTCAGATTCAACACACGTATCCCTAAGGATCGATATCCGGCACTCAGGTACACTATATTACCGGGAGACGTGTGCACTTGCGCATGCTACGCATATATATACACACCACGCCTTCGGCCTATCGTTTTTTACGCCACGGATGTTTGGGAGATAAGGTAGAATAAAGCAATTTGATATTACTCCGAATTTTTGTTTCTATCTGTTTCAAGCATGTGCCGGTAATTCGTCTTCTTTTTCGTGTGTGATCAAGTACTAAGGTTTTAGTCAATGCACGCGAATTTAGATCAGTCGACTCACATCCGCTTGATCCCGAGCCGAAAGAACTTTACCGTAATACGCTTGAGGAATGGAACATAACATACTAGAAGTCTAGCAATCATGGAGAACAATGAAGAGCAGGATCTTAGCATTGAGCAAAACGATCCACATAGGGGTCGAAATGGGAATAACGAAAGGAATCAAGCACCCAGGTCGTTTATACAACCAGATGATCCATTTATGTTACTAGAAGAGTTTTCCCTACCGCCTAAAGTTGTTGAGACAACTATCCGAAAACCACCCATTCAGCTGAGGCTCCATGGGCTAATATGCCTTAGCTGAACTGGCTCTGCGGCTACATGGCCTTTTTTGAGCAGTTGAACTCTTTGAAATCGAAGCTACTTGGCTCCGTAGGGTAATCGACCCTGAATTGGCTCCATGGCTATATGGCCTTTTTTGAGCAGTTGAACTCTTCGAAACTAAGCTGTTGAGGCTCAGGCAAATCCGCCTGTTTAACCGGCTCATGGGCCAAGCATGGCCTAGTTGAGAAGTCGCTGAACCGAGCCAGTCGAAATCGGCAACCGCTTGAGATGAACTTGATCTCGCGGGCTATATGGCCATTTATACAGCTTCCAGCTCGTCGAATTCGAACTCGACGAGGCTCCGCGGGCTTAATCGCCACCTGACTGGTTCTGCCATATGGCCTTAATCAGTAGTCGAAGCTCTTCAAAACTAAGCCGAGGCTCCTTAGCAAACTGATTGAGCTGAACCGGCTCAAGCCTATGGCGGGCCTTTTCGAGAATTCAGCCTTCGGCTGCGCCGATGAGGCCTGTGGGCTAATGTGCCGGTGCTTCACTCGGGCTTTACGGCTATAAGGGCCTTTTTTTGAGCGCTTGAGCTCTGGAAAAATCGAACCGCGAGCTGTGGCTAATCTCGCCAGCGAACTCGCTATGTAACATGGCCTTAGTTGAGTAGTCGAGCTGCTGAGGCTCTGTGGGCTAAACTGCTTGAGTTGAATTGGCTCTACAGCTATATGGCCTTTTTTGAGAAGTCGGTAGCTCTTTCAGTGGAACCGGAAATGCGTATGTTCGTAGGCTAATCAGCTTTAGTTTAATCGGTCGCAGTGGCTATATGGCCTTTCTATGCGCTTTAAATTTTCGAACTTAGCCATCGAGGTTCACCCACTCTCAACAAATGAGCTCCTTGAAAAATTAGCTACTTGGATCTTTAGGCTAATCTACCTGAGCTAAACTAGCTCTTGGGCTACATGGCCTTAGTTGAGCAATCAAGTCAAACCGAAATGGGTGAGGCTCTATGGGCTGATCCGCTGCCGAGCCGGCCCTTCTGGGCCATATGCCTTTTCTCGAAAGCAATGAGGTCTGAACTAGTTGTTGAAGCTCTATGGAATACTTTGCCATAGTTGAGCTGGCTCTGCGGCTATATGGCCTTTTCTGAGCAGTTGAGCATTTAGAAACTGAGCTGGTGAGGCTCCGGGGGCTAATCTGCTAGACCTGAACTTGCTTCTTGGCTACATGGCCTTACTGAGCGGCCTGAGCTCGCGGAAACGTAGCCGCCGAGACTCCGTGGGCAAATTTTACTTTTATGAGAAGTCGAGCACTCGAAATCGCTGTTAACTTCTACGGCTAATTGCCGGGATGAGCTGGGCACGCACGAGCTTAATCAACTAAATTTTTACATCCTGGGATTCCTCCTACCGCCGAGTCAGCCACCGCAAAGATAGCGGGTTCAGTGGTCAACACGGACGTGGGGTTTTCATCCTAGGAATGATTTGCATCAGTGCAAAAAGGTAAGACTTTTTATTTGGATTTTTGGATTTGTTTCAAAAACAGTGTGAAATGTTTAACTGCTGATCAATTGTAGAAAAACTAAAAATGATGTGAGAAAAGGTAACTTTGAAGATTTAGGTCACCAACTTGATAACATAGGGCAAACAAGTGTCCTCGGGTTTTATCCTCGCATTATGACAAGCAACCTATAGTCCAAGCCATAACCGATCTTGTTTAACTAGCAAACCTAACCCTAAAATCACTCCTATTTGAGTCAACACAGGTAACATGCATCACAAACTCCCCTTTTCGCTTTGAACCCTAACATTCAAACATCATTTCGGCTCAGAAGACCATCTAAAGAACCACAGTACATCTAGCAATAAGTATGCACTGTATCCTAAAGCATGGTAAGTATTGGCCAAATTAATAACATTAAATGCTATTTAACCCTATTTGAGAAGATGAGAGCTATAAATACAGTACCTGTAGCTTTTAACACATGAGGACAACCTGCAACTGCCCCACAACCAAGCTAGCTTCGTTCCTCTTCAAAGAAGAGAGATTCTATTCGGGCATCCCTTATTGTCATCCTCAAGAGGGGTGTTTAAGTGCCTCTAGAAAATAAGGGAAAGAGGAGAGAGAAGAGAGAACACCAAACCCTAACTAAAGCTGCGAGGATATTTACATAAAAATAAAACAAGCCAAAATATTGCTTAGTATTACAAACGGGCTTATATAGCACCCAATATGAAAATACACAAAGCCTAACATTTTGGCTAAATTATGATAAGGGAGTAATACACCAAAATGAAGTCTGGGCTTGCATTAATTACAAAAGATGACATGCATTATGCACAAATTTCGCATAGTGGTTTAAAATTTCTAGATAGCTAAATTGCAATGCAGATACGAAATCAGAAATTGCCAGGCACCGGCAATTTCGCTTAGTTAATAAATTCTCGCTACTTAGCGAAATTTTTAGGTGATAGCGAAACTGCATTTTTTCGCTAGGAACAGTGGTTAGCGAAATCTTGATGTCTAGCGAAATTTATCAATTTCGCTAGGATTACGAAATTTTCGCTATGATTGCGAAATTTTCGCAATCCCAGCGAAATTTTCGCAACCTTAGCGAAATTCCCCTCGGGAATTGCCGCTTCTTCAACCCTCTTTGCTCCTCACGCATCGAATTTTCATCACTTTGCCTTCATTCTTTCATTGAATTTTGGTAAGTTTGAAGGGTGATAAATGGGTTGATCTTCATGGTTCATCGCCCATGATATTGAACTCTAATCTGTAGCTTGCAAAACAACCAAAAATACCCTCTAAACGGCATAAGCGATACTAAGAAGACTTTAACACTTCAATTGGCATAATTGACATGATTAGCGCGCAAAAAGCACTCAAAACCTATCTAAAATAGGGTCCAAAATACCACTTTTTTGGCACTAATAACACCCCCGAACCGAAACGTTGCTAGTCCCTTAGCAATGCAAAAACAAAAAGGAGATGCATGCAGTGATTTTCAAAAAGTTCATGATTCAAAAAGGTTAATGTACATATAAACATTACCTTTAAACTGAAAAATTGACACCAAGTGTGAACACCGACATGAAAGAGCTAGAACCATACAAACGATTTTAGGTCAAATATTGGTTCCATGATTCTCAACTTGAATTTCCACACAAGTCTAATGTGGTTCTTTATATATATAGCCAGTTAGACCAATAAATTGCAAAATTGTCCCCTCCCCCCAACCTAACACTGGCATGGCCTTAAGTTGTTGAACAACCTAGATAGGGCTAGTTACACTCTTCTTTCTTTATTCAACTACATTGTAAGATGCAATGCTTAAAATCCGACTTCACCAGTCGGGTGTAGCGAGGTCCACTATGACTCGACCAATTAAGGTTTAGGGCATCAAGCCAAAAGGATCCGCGACCACAAACTCACGGCCTTCACGGACTCGAATGACTTGAAAATTAAGCACCTACGATTCGCGAAACTCTGTGCTTGAACACTTCATCGATGACTCCCAACCAATTAAGGCTTAGGGCATCGGGTTTCAAAGGCTTTCGCTATACACCCCTCGGACCGTGCTCGGGTTTCAAGGCAAAGTTCATGACTTTATTTTTCTTTTTCTTCTTTTCTTTTTCTTTTTCTTTTTGCTTTTTCTTTTCTTTTCCTTTTTGGAAGACTACATTGGTCTTCAAATATGGGTAACAAACCTATCCTAGGTTACTTGACATGCCTAAGTAAATATGCAAAGCGAAAGGAGGTATACAAATTCACAGCTTATTGATACAATCTGGTGTGCAGTGTGTGAATTAGCATGAGGGAGAAATTTTCAAGTTGAGCATGCTGGAACTTCAACTGACCAAAAATTATTTCAAACATGGAATTTGCTCACAACGTAAGGTAATGGCTTAGTGATTCAATTTTCCAACAAAAGGCAATTCAATTGGCCAATTGAAGTAATTCAATTGTTCAATTGAAGAAAAAAACAATTACCCAAAATGGAAATACAAAAAGTACTTCACACCAGATAAAGAAAATGAAGCTGGCCACTGTAGTGTCTAAATTACCTGTAAAATCAAATGTGATGGCAAAAGAGGGCATCTTATACGGTAATGCTCTTTGCCCTTGCCCACAAGAAACCAGTGCTCGAGCTCTAAGCTGTTATCACCATTTTTTAAACAAACGAAAGTTTAAGTAACAAAACAAAAAAATTGAAAGCAGTGTTCTTTGGGAGACAAGCATTAGCCACCTGAAATATGTAAGCATTAGGATTCAGGGAGGGTCCATCAGGAGAATTTCTTCCTTGATGACCTGCTGCACCACATATGGTTTTACCCTCTGTCCATTGACTTTGAACACCCTGTCATCCTTTGGATCGCGTAGGTCCACCGAACCATTTGGGTATGCTTGCTGGACAATGAATGGACCCGTCCATCGTGATTTGAGCTTGCCCGGAGACAAATGGAGTTTGGAGTCATACAAGAGGACTTGATCTCCCTCATTGAAATTCTTCCCAGTTATCATTTGGTCATGCCATTTCTTTGATCTTTCTTTTGCAATCTTTGCATTCAAGTAGGCATTATTTCGTATTTCTTCCAATTCATTAAGATCAAGAAATTTCTTCTCTCCGGCCCCACTTAGGTCCATGTTTAGCTTCTTAATCGCCCACCATGCTTTGTACTCGATCTCCATTGGAAGGTGACATGCCCTACCATAGACTAACCGATAAGGGGACATTCCTAGGATTGTTTTGAAAGCTGTTCTGTAGGCCCACAACGAATCATGAAGTTTGATGGACCAATCTTTCCTGTTAGTATTTACCACCTTCATCAGAATAGTCTTAATTTCCCTGTTGGCAAGTTCCACCTGGCCACTTGTTTGAGGATGGTAAGGAGTGGCCACTTTGTGTTTCACACCATATTTAGCCATGAGGTTTTCAAGCGGTTTATTCTGAGAAATGTGAACCTCCATCGCTAATAATGGCACTTTCGGCACCCCAGGCACAGGAAAAGATATTGGCTTTCAAGAATTTGAGTACCACCTATGGTCATTGGTCTTGCGGATTGCCCGACCCATTTGGAGACATAGTCCACTCCCACCAAAATGTACGTCATGACCATATGGCGTGGGAAAGGTCCCACATGAATCGATACCCCATACGCCAGTGGTTTGACCGCCCAAAATTGGGTTGATGGCATCATATAGCGGCGAGACAATTTCGAGTCTTTGGCATACATCACGCCTACGGCACATTTGGTATGCTTCCTTGAACAATGAAGGCAATAGAAACCCGGCTACTGACACCTTCATTCTTTGTCTTTTGGAAGCAAAATGACCACCACAAAAGCATTCTCATAGCGTGGTTTAGAATTCCCTTCTTTGTTCACCATAGGGTACACATTTCTGATTATTTGATGCCTGATAACGAGCAGGAAAGGCTCTTCCCAATAATAGGAATGGATTTTAGCAAGAAATATTTCTATCACATCCTTTCCTCGAATTTGGGATTTCTCTCTGTAGTGAAAATTGGCAATGTGAGCGTACGGAGCTTTCTCCGTATTTGCATTAAGATTCTTCGGAAATTCATCATTAATGGGTGGACCTGAGTGTCATGGGCTATAGTTAACCTTGGCGGATGATACGCCACCCACATTCTCCTCCTTTCTTGTCTTTAATTTGCGGGTTGAACTCACGATGCGAGAACCCACGGATGGAGTCTTGCTTTCGCATTTTGTTTGGTTAGGAGATATTTGAAGCATAATGGTCGTAAAATGGCTATATACGCTGACAGTATGCTCGAAATTTGTCTAAAGCATATACCCTTTGCCCGACAATTCTTCCTACGTAGTGGTATAATTTCTCTGTGCTTCATTCAGGGTTTTACTTGCATAATACACCACATGAGGTTTCCCATCTTCTCTTTGGCAATCTGGCTCTGCGAGATCCTCGCATCACACATTACTTCAAACGGTAGCTGCCAATTAGGTGCTCGAACTATTGGGGCAGTAGTCAAATGAAATTTCAGCTCTTCAAAACTCTTCTGGCATTCTTCCTCCCAAACAAATTTGGCATCTTTCTCAAGGAGCTTGTATAAGGGTTTAGCAATCTTTGAAAAGTCTTTAATGAGCGGAATGCGTAGAAGCTGCATGACGAGAATTGCCTAATTGTTTCCACATTTGTTGGGGTGGCAATTTTGAAATAATGTCGATCTTGGCTTTATCAACCAATTCCCACACTAGAAATAGTAACCTTGATACGATTCCTTGGTTTTACCATAAAATGGCATTTCTCTGAGTTAAGAACCAAGTTTTTTCTCTATACTCTGCGGGATGGCTTCAGTTAATTGAGCATTATTCAAAATCGCCTCCATATCTTTGTGATATCATCCATGTATACTTCCATTATCACGCTTCACCATGTCACTTTGAACATCACGGGCATACATCGTGAAGAGTCGTGGAGCGTTGCATAGGCAGGCATCCTTCTATAAGCATACATGCGAATGGACAAGTGAAAGTGGTCTTTCCCAGTCTTACGGGGCAATCTCTATGCGGAAATACCACTGAATACCCATCAAAAGCAATAGAGCGGGTGTCCGGAGACTCTTTGGGTGATCGATAGAAAGGTAATGGGGAAGTGGTCTTTTAGGTGTTGATCATTGGGCCTCCACGTAATCTATGCACACTCTCCAGCTGGTTGTAAGTCGGGTAGACAATTCTTCACCCTTTTCATTTTTCACAGTTGTCACCCCTGATTTCTTAGGCACCACCTGAGTTGGGCTCACCCATGTACTATCATAAATGGGATAAATAATACCGGCTTGGAGCAATTTCAGGACCTCAACGCGAACTACTTCCTGCAGATGGGGGTTCAACCTTCGTTGGGGCTGCCTAACATCTTTAGACTCCTCTTCTAAATAGATGTGATGGGTGTAGATTGACGGATTTATGCCTTTCAGATCAGAAATTTTCCATCCCAATGCTTGCTTGTTTATTTTGAGAAGGTGCAGCAAATTATGCTCTTGTGCAGTGGTTAGCAGGGAAGAAATCACAACTGGACACTGCTCATTTTCTTCCAAAAATGCATATTTCAAGTCAGCTGGTAGAGGTTTGAGTTCTAGCTGTTGAGGTTCCCTTAATTCATCACCAGTCAATAGAGGTAGAATCTCTATTTTTCGCCTCCAGTACCCTTGCACTAAACTCATTTCTTGAAGTTCGTGTTGCTCTACAAGGCACTCGGATAACTCTGATGTTAATATATCTTTTCTTTGCTCATTGCTTCATTCCTCCCGAGAATGAGTATCTATTAAGCCAGACTTCTTCAAAGTCATCCTCCTCAGTGCATATGCCTTTTACCCAAATGAAAAATATTGAGTTCCAAGGTCATATTCCAAATGTGATTTACATAACTCCATTCAGAGTTTATTATGGCATTAAGTAGCGAACGGTCTCCCAAATATAATGAGCTTTATGATTTGGGGTCCATTTGCGTGGATTACGCTATCAAATGCGACAAAATCCACTAGATAGTAAAATCTGTCCACTTGTATTAGAACATCCTCTATGGTCCCTTTTGGTATTTTAATAGACCTATTAGCGAGTGAAAGTGTGATGGAAGTGGGTTTCAGTTCTTGAAACTGATTGCTTGTACATAGAATCTGACAAAGGTTCCTGCAACTCTAAGTCTAATAGCGCTTTCTCAAATGCGATGCCTCCAATATTCACCGAGATTGTAGGACATCACGGGTGCATATATTTCACTTTGGAGTCTTGCTCGATGATAGCACTAACTTGCTCAGTTAAAAAGGCCTTTTTATTTACATTAAGACCCTTCTTTACCGTGCACAAGTCCTTTAAGAATTTTGCGTAGGTAGGGACCTGTTTGATCATGTCAAGGAGAGGGATATTTACTTTCACTTGCCGCAAAACTTCTAGCATTTCTGTTTGGTTAACGAATTTTTCTTTTTTCGGAGAACCTGCGGAAATGGAGGGGGTATTCTGATCTTCACCTCTTCGCCTCACTTGGCCCATTCTTTGCAGGTGGATCAGCCACTAATGGAGCTGACTTGACTAGCTCTGATACTGCTGGCTTCAATTCTTTACCACTTCTTAAAGTCACGACTGCCTTTACTTCATCATTTCTTGCATTTGGGTCCTCAGTCAGGCCTATTTCATTCACTACTTTCTGATATCTCTGTTCCTGGAAGGGAGCCTTCCCTTCTTCTGAACTCTGCAGCTGCTGATTGGACAATTTTGAAATTTCAGTATGCATCTTGTCGGTTCTGTTGAATTAGACTTTCCTCTTTGCTTCAATTTTTTGACTAGTTTGGACATTCAGCACCTTCTGTTCTTCTACAAATGTGCCTGCCACTTCTCCAGGTCGGATTGCTTGCTGTTGGAGAAGAAGTGGGCGGTGCTATTGTGTCTTTGAAGTAGGCTAAGCGCTCTTTGGGCTCTGGAGGGACATATGCAGAGAGTCTTGGCTTCCATGGTAGATTTGAATAGTTTTTCCAATCAGGGTTGTAAGTGTTGTTATACAGAGCATTTATAGGTGAGTTATTTTGGTTCATGATGTGAGCATGTTCTAGGCAGTGCTCCTCAGGATGACTATTTAACTGACAATTGAAGTAAGAAGGTTGGGATGCAGACAATTCAATTGCTGCTTGCTTTTCATGCTGATTTTTCATCTCCAGCTCATCCAATCTTCGAGTTAAAATGGACAGATTTGCTTTCATCTCTGTGCCTTCAGGTAATGCATACATCACTCCTTTTTGCTGGCTGGAGGGCCTTAGTCTTTCGGCTTCCCTTGGACTCGGTTCATCCCATGCTTTCGAGGTTTCAGCTACGTAGTTCAAAAAGTCCAGAGCCTCATCTGGGTGTTTATTCAAAAAGTCACCCCCGCACATAGTTTCTAACAATTGCTTCAAAGGTGGGGACATACCATCATAGAAATGGTTCACCAACATCCACGTATCAAACCCATGATGTGGACAGGCACTAACGGTTTCCATAAATCTCTCCCAACATTGGTAAAACCTCTCACCATCTTGAGCTGCAAAGGTGTAGATTTGTCTCTTCAAATTGTTGGTCTTATGAGTACTGAAGAACTTCTTCAAGAATTCTGCCTGCAGCTCAGCCCAATTTCTTATGGTTCTAGGCCTCAGTGAGTTGAGCCAAATCTTGGCTTTGTCCTTTAGGGTCAATGGAAATGCTTTCAGCTTAAGCAAATCCATGTCCATCATACCTTCCTTAAAGGTAGTGCAAACCTCCTCAAAATCCTAATAGCAGGTGTAGCCGGATTTTCATTTTCCATACCATGATATGTGGGAGTAGGGGTACCAGTAAGGCCTCAACGCTACATCTTGATGGGAGGTATGATGCGGGAGGGCACTAACCTAGGAGGGTGGATGTGATCCTCATGGTTCTACTGTTTCATTTAGTTTATTAGGGTTCTGGGACTCTGGCTTTGTTCCTCGGGTAAGTGGATCATGAGTACGCTCAGTGTGTACACTGGCTTCAGCGCTCTGGTCGAGATTGTGTATCTTGATTCATGCAAATCTACGATGTCTATCCTATTGGTGCATAAACACCTGATTGTAGAAACAACAAAGAGCATAACAAACTTACCAAAAATGTTAAGATTAAGCTAAATAAAACTAAGCTGTATGAAAAAAACAAAAGCATTGAAATTCTTGCAAGTTATGAAAACTTGGAGTTCTTCTTGGTAGTTTTACAAAAAATTAAAGGTTACCTTCACTTGTGATGTTGATCACCAAGTACCATAACCTCTCATTAGTAGTTTGACACCATCCCGACAGCGGCGCTCATTTTGATTCGTGCCATAGTAGAATTTGGCGGAATCAACTAAATTTATATCCTATATTCCTCCTCTTTATAGTAGTCGACAGCTGCTTGATATAGTGGTCTAGGAATTCGAACACGGGGATGGGTTTTCTACATCCACAAGATGATTTCTTGTCAGTCTGAAGTAAGACTTTTATTTGATTTTTGGAATTGTTTCAAAAACAGTGTGAAATGTTTAACTGCTGATCAATTGTAGAAAAACTGAAAATGATGTGAAAAGGTAACTTTGAAGGTTGAGTCCTGACTTGATAACATAGGCCCAGTGAGTGTCCTCGGGTTTTATCCTCGCATCATGACAAGCAACCTATAGTCCAAGCCATAACCGGATCTTTGTTTAACTAGCAAACCTCACCCTAAAAACAACTCCTATTTGAGTCAATACAGGTAACATACATCTACAGCCCCTTTTCAGTTTGAAACCACAACATTGACATCATTTGTTGGCTTGTAAAGACCATATAAAGAACCACAGTACATCTAGCAATAAGTATGCACTGTATCCTAAAGTATGGTAAGAATTGGCCAAATTAATAACATTAAATGCTATTCAACCCTATTTTGAGAAGATGAGAGCTATAAATACAGTACCTGTAGCTTTTAACACGAGAATGACCTCTTATTGCCCATGACAAGCTAGCTTCGTTCCTCTTCAAAGAAGAGAGACTTAGCCAAGCATCTCTTGAGTTGTCATCCTCAAGAGGGGTGTTTGGCAGCCTAGAAAATAAGGGAAAGAGGAGAGAGAAAAGAGAACACCAAACCCTAACTAAAGCTGCGAGATATTTACATAAAAATAAAATTGTGCCAAAAGATTGCTTAGGGTTACAAAATGGGGGGGCTTATATAGGCCTGATATGTAATAATAAAGCCTAACATTTGGCTAAATTAAAGGGACAAGGGAGTATACACCAAAATGAAGGCGGTTTACGATTAATTACAAAAAAGATGACAAAATGACGATTTATTATCACCGCAATTTTCGTATGTAGCGAAAATTTCGCTAACTAGCGAAAATTTCGCTAGGTAGCGAAATTACCTGAGAGATAAGCGAAATCGAGAAAATTTGTGAAACGCCCAGCGAATTTAACATCTACGCGAAGCTAACTAACAAGCGAAATTACAGATGATAAGCGGCGCATTTTTTGCCGAGAGCAGTGGTTAAGCGAAAGCGCATTGCCTCTTTGCTTCTCTTCTGCATCAATTTTCATCACTTTGCCTTCATTCTTTCATTGAATTTTGGTGTTTGGTGATAAATGGAGTTCAATCTTCATGGTTCATCACCATACATTGAACTCCCAAAGTACGGCTTGCAAAACAACCAAAAATACCCTCTAAACGGCATAAGCGATACTAAGAAGACTTGAACACTTCAATTGGCATAATTGACATGATTAGCGCGCAAAAGCACTCAAAACCTATCTAAAATAGGGTCCATAATAGCACTTTTTGAGCACTAATCATCTGCCTGAGCTGAACTGGCTCTGCGGCTATATGGACTTTTCTATGCAGTTTTGCTTTTCGAAACTTTACTGTTGAGGCTCTGTGGGCAAATCTTCTTGCGTTGAACTTGCTCCTTGGCTACATGGCCTTAGTTGAGCAGTCGAGCTCTTCGAAATTGAGTTGCTGAGGCTCCGTGGGCTAATCTATTTGAGCTGAATTGGCTCTCCGGCTATATGGCCATTTATGAGTAGTTGAGCTATTTGAAAACCAATCTCCATGGTTCCGTACGCTAATCTGCCTGAGTTGAACTCGCTCCGCGACTATATGGCCTTTTCTCAGTAGTTGAGCTCTTTGAAAACTAAGCTATCTAGGCTTTGTGGGCTAATCAACCTGAGCTGAACTTGCTACTGGGCTACATGGAGTTAGTTGTGCAGTCGAGCTCTTCGAAACTGAGCTGCTGAGGCTTCGTGGGCTAATGTGCCTAAGTTAAACTGGCTATACGGGTATATGGCCTTTTCTGAGCAGTTGAGCTGCTGAGGCTTAGTGGGTTAATATGCCTAAGGTGAACTTGTTCTTGGGCTACATGGACTTAGTTGAGTAGTCGAGCTCTACGAAACTGAGCTGCTGAGACTCCGTGGGATAATATGACTGAGCTGAACTGGCTACGCGACTATATGGAATTTTCTTAGCAATTGAGCTCTTCGAAACTAAGCTGTTAAGGCTTCGTGGGCCAATCTTCTTAAGACGAACTGGCAACTGGGCTACATGGCCTTAGTTTAGCAGTCGAGCTCTTCGAAACTGAGCTGTTCAGACTCCGTGGGCCAATTTACCTGAGTTGAACAGGCTCTGTAACTATATGGCCTCTTCTGAGAATTCGAGCTCTTCGAAACTGAGCTGCTAAGGCTCCGTGGGCTAATATGCCTCTGCTGAACTTGCTCTGTGGCTATATGGCCTTTTTTATATAGTTTAGTTTTTCGAAACTTAGCGTATGAGGCTCCGTAGGCAAATCTGCCTGAGCAGTTGAGCTCTTTGGAAACCGAGATAATTGGCTCTTTAGGCTAATCTGCCTTAACTGAACTAGCTTCTGGGTTACATGGACTTAGTTGAGCAATAAAGCTCTTCGAAACTACGCTTGTGAGGCTCCGTGGGCTAATCTGCTTCAGCTGAAATGGTTATGCCTCTATATGGCCTTTTATGAGCAGTTAAGCATTTCAAAACTGAGCTGTTGAGGCTCCGTGGACTAATCTTCTTGAGATGAACTTGCTCCTGGGCTACATGGCCTTACTTGAGCGGTCGAGCTCTTCCCAGTATTTCTTGAGACTCCCGGAGTGGGGCTAATAATTTTCACGAGTGGCGACTCTGCGGCTATATGGCCTTTTATGAGAAGTCGAGCTCTTAAAGCTTGACACAGTGAGCTCGCGGGTTAATATGCCTCGGTTGGCCCCGCCTCGGTGGCTCATGGCCTTTGACCCGGTTTAGCATTTGTAACTTAGCTACTCGAGGCTACATTGGGAAAATCTGCTTGTCTTGACCAGCCACAGGCTACATGGCCTGAGTTGACCGATCCCGACTCTTGAAACTAAGTTCTTGAGCTCAGGTAATTTAATCTTCTGTTTGGGCGCTCTCGGCCATATGGCCTTCTATGAGGAGTTGAGGACATTGAAAATGGAGCTACTTTGCTCCGTAGACTAATCTGCCTGAGCTGAACTGGCTCCGCGGCTATATGGTATCTTCTGAGAAATTTAACTCTTCGAAACAAAGCTGTTGAGGCTCCGTGGGCCAATCTGCCTGAGCGGAACAGGCTCTGTGGCTATATGGCCTTTTCTGAGCAGTTGAGCTCAATGAAAACTGAGCTACTTGTCTCTGTGGGCTCATCTGCCTAAGCTGAACTCACTCCGCCGCTATATGGCATTTTCTAAGTAGTTGAGCTCTTGAAAACTGAGCTACTGAGGCTCCGTGGGCTAATCCGCCTGACCTGAACTTGCTCTTGGGCTACATGGCACAGTTGACGATCCCGACACTTGGCGAAGTGGTAAAGCTCAGAGTGGGCTAATCTGCTAGAGCTCGTAGCTCTTGGGCTACATATTAGTTGTGTAGTCGTGCTCTTGAAGCCCGGCTTGGCTGAGGCTACGTGGGTTAGTACCTCAAGCGAGCTGGATGCGTAGCTATCACGGCCTTTTCCATGCCGGGAGGTGGGCGCGGAGGAGGCTCTTTGAATGCGAGCTACTTGGCTCGGTGGGAATTTATCTTTTTGAGGCTGAAATGGCTTCTTGGCTACATGGCCTTAGTTGAAGCGATCGAGCTCTTGAACTAAGGCTGGCAGGCTCAGTGGGCTAATCTACACGGTGAGGCCTTAGCTCTTTGGCTATATGGCCTTTTCTGAGTAGTCGAGCTCTTTGAAACTGACATGTTAAGGCTTCGCGGGCTAATATGCCTGTTGAGACGGCTCTACGTGGCTCTATGGCCTTTTCTGTGGGTTTAGCGTTTCATAGCAGCTCTTGAGGCTCCGTGGGAAAATGCTGCGTAGCTGAGGCGGCTCTGGGCTACCATGGCCTTAGTTGAGCAATCGGCTCTTGAGCTCGATGGTGAAGACTCAGGTGGGTTTAAGCCAGCTTATATTACACCATAAGAGCCAAAACGTGATTAGAAAACCAGCATAGACGAAGCGGTAAATTCAAAATTTTGTGCGGAATTCAAAACAAACGATGAGTAATTTGAAAGAAATAGAATGCTGCACTCAGCTTCTTCATTAAAAGCTAACTTCCCGATCCAAATTTGAACGAAATAACAAATAAATCTAATCTAAAATTTAAAAAAAAAACAAAGAAAAGAAAATTAAAATAAAGGGCTGTATAAACCAGATCTTTCTTCACGAAAATTAGCGAGCTCATTTCCTTGATGTAATTTGCATATTTATAGGGTTACGGTTGGGCCCTAATTCGATTCAACTGGATTGTGGATTTCAAATTAAGCGGCCACGTTTATTTGTTGATGTCAGCGGCGTCGATTCCTTGTCGCATGACCTGTTTCTCGGTTATATCGTAGCTTTTATTTGGTCGCGACTTGTCTTTAACATCCCTTGGATCAGATGTCGCGACAGCTAAATGATGTCGCGACCTCCATTCCATGCATCTGATGTCGCGACCGCTTAATGACGTCGCGACCTCGACTCTCTTTATTATCGATCTTCGCTGACCGTACGTGATGCTCATGACGATTCTGGTGATGCTCATGACAGAATGATGTCGCGACCTTCCCTCTTTATCTTGATCTTCGCGACCTTTGTTTGGCGTGCATTGATGAACAACACATGTACTAATATATAACACGATTACGGTATTGTCTAATCCCCGGCAACGGCGCCATAAAACTTGTTGATTGAGTTCAAATGACATATACACAAGTTTATAACACAATTACTCAAGGACTATTAATTAATCCCCAGCAACAGCGCCGTAAAAACTTGTTGACATTATACTATATAAACCAAAAATCTCCTAGAATACATCATTTTAAAATTTTGGTTTGGCACGTGTCTATGAGTGCACGGTCGGCAAATAATAAAATGGATTTAAGTCGAGATATCCATCCCAAAGAGATTTCAAGAATTTTAAATCAACTACCCTGACTACTCAAGCTCCACACTATTTGGACCATTAAAACGATATTTGAGTCCAGCTTCTTAAACTGGAAAACTTACTAATACAAAGAAAATAAATGAACAATCAAATAGACTGGAAATTAAAGAATAAAGAATAATGAATAGTTAAGAAAATAAATGGACACTGAATAGTTATCTTTCTGAGGGCACATCGAATCTTGCATAGTGAAGTATCGATTCCTTGTAGTTAATCTTACGATAAAATTTCTTGATTATTCGGGTTTAAAATGCATCTGGGCGTTAAGTAGTGCTGAATTTGGATCTCTCCGCCTCCACATTTCATTACAATTTTTTTTTGATTCTTTCGAAGACAGGGAATGAGATAACTACTTTAAAAGTGATTTCCTTAATCTGGGTATTTTTCTTTTGCAATACTTCATACCCATTTTATGGACTGTAAACCTTAACTCCCAAGTTATTGGTCAAGTAAGGATATCTGACTTCAGTTACTCTTACTCCGAAAATTAGAATAGATCACCCTCTCAATGATTAGATCTCGGTAACAGGATTGGTCGCTATCGAATTGAGGTGAACTCTTTGCTGTTTAAATGGATAACTCGTTCAACTCGTTTCTTGATTGCAAGTAGAGAAGGATTTATCAAGTAAACTCTGCTTCGATAGATCTCTAATAACGAGTTAATATACCTTCAAAAAATGTTCATAACTCTCGAGAATGTCTTCTACTTGTGTCACTCAGGAGGACCTCCTTGAAATCGAGCTATGACACAAATCTTAAACGGAGTATAAAAGCGTATTGATTAAAAAACAATAAATCGAAACAGTAAATTCATAAAAAAGCGGAATTCACAAGGTATTGGAAACGACTACGGGAAAGATAAATTCATTACATTCACTTAATGAAAATTTGGTTTCCTCGATTCTTGAATTACACCTTCTGACCAGTTCTGCGATCATAAGAACAAACTGCCGATTTGAAGCTAGGAACGTCGAATTCAAGAAATTTGTGGAACTTCAAACAATCCGGTGGTAATTTGAAATGAATTTAATTACGCATCAAACACCTTTCATGCGACAACATCAGGATCCAAAATAAAAACGAAAATAAAGAAAAATGAAAAATAATCTACTCTATAACAACGGAAAACATAAAGAATAAAATAAAGAAAAGAAAAGAAAGAAAGAAAGATAAAGTAGGCCTTCGGCTACGGATCTTTCGTTACGCCGCCTCGACTTAGTTTCTCTTACGGGTAGGCTGCGTATTTATAGGGTTTTCTCAATTCAGGCCCTAATCGATGTGATAGGTTAATAGTTTCAAAATGGGTGGCTGAGTGCGCTGTTCAAATCAGCGACCTCAGATCCCTTGTCGCGACATCATCCATGTCGCGACCTCGATCTCACGTCGCGACATCAACTTCAAGTCTATGCAGCTTCCAACTGATATCTTCTGATGTCGCGACATCAATCTCTTGTCACGACATCAACTTAATGAACTGCTGCTTTCAACTCATGTCTTCTGTTGTCGCGACATCAATCCTTTGTCGCGACATCACTTCATACCTCTATAGGTTTCACTGGTTGCCTTTGGTGTATAGACATCGATCTTAATCGACATCGACTTTAGTTTTATCGGCTTCATCATGGAGCCTTTCCTTAGCTTGAGTTAGCCTCTTATCGTGACTAGCCATTACTTGTCGCGACATCAGCCTTTGTCGCGACATCGCGTCTTGTCGCGGCCAAACCTCCGCTGGATTTTGCTCAATCCTCGGTTGCTATCTTGTGATCCTGTCCTTGTAGGCATCAAATTTCCTTTAATTTTCTTGATGTCGCGACCTCATTAAGCGAATTTTATCTGAGCCCTGGCTACTGACATTAATCGACCAGTTGCTTCCATTTTACGCGCTCGCCATTTTGAAGCTGATTTTATAAAACAGTTCGTGTGACTTTCCTCTTTGTTTTTCTTCTTCTTCCACACTCCCAGCTAATAACAAATTGGTGAGTTTCTTCATATTTCTGCATATTAATGACCCTTTTTTAGATGAAAATCAAGCAGAAAAATGGACTAAAAATAGATGACTTTTAAGCTCATCAACGTCGCGACCTTACTTCTTTGCAATGGGATGTCGCGACCACTGAATGATGTTGCGACCTTTTTTCTTTATGGCTGATGTCGCGACCATTGATTGACGTCGCGACCTTTGTTGCCTGCGGTGATGCTTCGCGACCTGCGAGCGGCGTCGCGACCTGCTGCTTCTGGCGATGATGTCGCGCTAAATGATGTCGTGACCGCATTTCCATGATTGATGTCGCGACCGCCAATGATGCCCGCGACCTTCTTTTCTTTGCAGCGGATGTCGCGACCTCTGAATGATGTCGCGACCTTAATATCTTTGCAAAAGGCGATGTCGCGTGACGCCGGTCCGTGTTGATGTAAGTGACCTCTTCCGGTCTTCGCGACATCAATCTCGATCAATTGTAAATCTTATGTCACTACTTCTATTTGGTGTCCGCGACCTCATTGTCCCTTTATCGCGCGCTGCATTACATCGCGACCTCGATGAATCTCCATTATTGTCGGTTAAATCGCGACAACGGGTCCTTTCTTCCTTGTGCTACTCTTGTTGCAACATCGTTGATCGAACGTATCATTCCCTCTCTACGGCCGGTTTTATGCTCCTTTGCGAAAAAATCCTATTTCTTTTGAATTTCCTGCTGTATAGCAGTTTGGTGAGTTATTCCATATTTCTGCACATAAATCAGTCTTTTTAGATAAATCAATCGAGAAAAATGGGTGAAATGGATGACTTTTAAGCTTCGTCACTAATGCGGATGGGCAGACAACTGTGGCTACATGATCTTTTACAGAGTCGAGCTCTTGGCCCGAAATTTCTTTGAAGCTCTGTGGGCTAATCTGCTTAAGCTAAACAGGCTCTGCGACTATATGGCCTTTTCTGAGCGGTCGAGCTCTTCAAAACTAAGTTATTGAGGCTTCGTGGACTAATCTTCGTAAGATGAAGCGCAGCTCTGTGGCTATCATGGCGCTTTTATAAGATCAGTGACTTTTCAAAATTGAAGCGATTGAGGCTCAGTAGCTATCGCCTTGTTGGGCTGCTCCTAACTACTGGCCGTAGTTGAGCGGTCGAGCTCTTAATTGACTCTTTGAGACTCTGCGGCTAATTTACTGAGTTATGCGCTCTTTGGCTATATCTTTAACAGTCGAGGCTCTTCGGCCCGAGTTGTTGGGCTCGATCATTCGCAGGTTATGCGACAATATATGGCATTTTCTTAGTACATTAAACTCTTTGAAACGGAGTTACTTTTAGCCGTAGGCTAATCTTATGGTGAATTAGCTCAGTGGCTATATAGCATTTTGACGAGTTTAGCTCTTCGATGTTGTGTTATTGAGGCTCGAGTGGGCGTCTGCTGAGGCTAAACGGGCTCTGGGCTACATGGCCTTAGTTGAAGCGATCGGGCTTTCAAGGCGAGTGCGGGGCTCAGGTGGGCTGTCTGCTGGCGGAACTAGCCACAACGACTACATGGCCTTCCCAACAAGTCGAGGCTCTTAGAGGCGAAATTTCTTGAGGCCTGGAGTGGGCTAATATGCCTAAGCTGAATTGGCTCCTAGGCTACATGGCCTTAGTTGAGCACTCGAGCCCTTCGAGCGAAATTTGGAAACGGGCTGCGTCTATTTGGCTTTTTGTAGGATGGGCTCTTGAGCGAGGCTGGCACAGGCTCAGGTGGGCCTAATGTACCTAATTTGAGCGGCTCACTGTGGTATATGGCCAGCACTACGAGAAGTTTAGCTCTTTTAAAACTAACCTCCTTGACTCCGTGGGCTAATCCTCCTGAACTGAACTTGCTCCGTTGCTATAAGGAATTTTGTAAGAAGTTAAGCTCTTTCAAATCTGAGTTGTTTAGGCTTTGTGGGATAATCTGCACGAAATTTTGAACTAACCACGGTCTATATGGCCTTAGTTACGTTAGTCGGGCTAGTCGAAATGAGTCTTCATAGGAAACTCTGTGGGCTAAACTACGAAATTTGAGTTAGCTCTGCTCATTATATGGCCTTTTAGAAGCGGTTCGCTCTTCAAAGCCCGAGTAAATTTGAGAAGCTCCTTTTGGCTAATGCTTGAAATTTGGAACTGGCTCTGCGATATGACCTTTTCAGCGGTTGAACTCTTTGGCTTGGAGTACACTTGGCTCCGTAGGCTAATCTGATTGAGATGAACTAGCTTCGCGGCTATATGGCCTTTACAAAGAAGTTGAGCTCTTCGAAACTAAGCTGCTGAGGCTCCGTGGGCTAGTCGCACGAGCTAAACTAGCTATTTGCTACACGACTTTTATGAAGTCGAGAACTTGACCCGAAATTCTTGAGGCTCAGGGGGTAATCTTCCTAATCTAAATTGGCTCCTGGGCAACATGGCCTAACTTGAGTAGTTGAGCTCTTTGAAACTGAGCTGTTGAGGCTCCGTGGGCTAATTTTCATGAGTTGAACTTGCTCTGCGGCTATATGGCCTTTTCTAAGAAGTCGAGCTCTTCGAGCTAATTTCTTGAGGTTTCGTGGAGGGCTAATCGGTAATTTGAAGGCTGGTTCCTAGGCTACATGGCCTTAGTTGAAATCAACTCTTGAAAGCGGGCTGGCGGCGGCGTAGGCCTAATGTGCTTAAGGTAGGCCCGACTCTGCGGTTATATGGCTTTTTATGGCTTGGTCGAGCTCTTGAGCAAAGGCTATTAAGGCTCAGGGCTAATTTTCCTAAGATGAACTGACTCTACGGCTATATGGCCTTTACGAGATGTTAGGCTTTCGGCCCGAAATTGCTTCGAGACTCCGTGGCCTAATCTGCAATGTAGGCGGATTTCTGGGCGCTTATGGTCGTAATTGAGGCGATCGATCTCATGAAACTTGGATTCGCGAGACTCAGTGACTGTTTACGAGTTGTATGCTGGCTGCGGCTATATGGCCTTTAACGAGAAGTCGAGCTCTTCGAAGCAGTGCTTGAAGGCTCAGTGGGCTAATCTCCGCCAGCTAAACTAGCTCTGCGGTTATATGGCCTACATGCGGATGGAGCTTTTTTTTTGAGCATAGGCTGCTGGGCTGTAGGCTAATCTGCTGGTGGCGGTACACAGGCTGCATGGCCTTGGTTGAGCGTCGGGCTCTTGGCCAGTGCTTTGAGGCTGCGTGAGCTAATCTTCCTTAGGTGAACTGCCTATACGGCTATATGGCCTTTTCTGAGCAGTTGTGCTATTTGAAAACACAGCTAATTTGCTCTGTAGGCTAATATGCACGAGATAGATGCTTCTGCGGTTATATGGCTTTTTCGAGCGGTTTGGCTCTTTAGCTTCAAACTTCTTAGCTCAGCTAATCTACTTGAGTTGAACTGGCTCCGCTGCTATAGGGCCTTTTCTAAGTAGTTGAGCTCTTGAAAAATTGAGCTGCTAAGGCTCTGTGGGCCAATATGGCTCAGCTGAATTGGCTCCTAGGCTACATGGCCTTAGTTGACCGGTCAGGCTCTTCGAGAAATTGAGCCCTCACCCCCCCGGGCTCCATGGGCTGTCTGCTGAGTTGAGCTGGCTCTGCTGACTACATGGCCTTTGTAAAGTCGAGGCCTCTTCGAAAATGAAATTTCTTTGAGGCTCATGGGCTAATTTGCTGTGAAGTGGATCTGGGCAACATGGCCTTAGTTGAACATTCGAGTTCTTTGAAAGCGAAATTTTATTGAGGCTCAGTGGGCCTATCTGCATGGTTGAACTTGCTCGGCGGCTATATGGCCTTCTAAAGTGGTATTCGAAAGCCAGAGATCTTGGGGCTTCGTAGGCTAATCTGTATGAGCTGAACTGGTTCCTGGGATACATGGCCTTGGTTGAGCAATTGAGCTCTTCGAAACCGAGCCGTTGAGGTTCCGTGGGCTAATCTGCTTAAGTTGAACTACCTCTGCGGCTATATGGCCTTTTCTGAGCAGTCGAGCTCTTCAAAACTAAGCTGTTGAGGCTCAGGTGTACTGTCACCTAAGATGGGCGCTCTGGCGCTATGGCCTTCTACGAGATGTTGAGGTTTTGAGCTTAGGCCCAAGGCTCAGTGGCCCTAACACTGAAATTTGGGCGGCTCTAAGCTACATGGTCGTTGTTGAGCAATCGAGGCTCTTGAAGTAAGTGTATTCTGAAACTCCGTCGACTAGATTTACAGTTATTACTGACCTTTACAGCGGTATATGGCCTTTTGGGAAGTGGAAGCTCTTCATGTGTTTCTTGGGGATCAGTAGACTAATCTCATCATTAAGCGATACCATTTATAAATTTTATGAGCAATTGAGACCTTTGAAATTGAGTTCTTTGCTCAGTAAAAGCTAATATGCGAAATTTAGGAGCTCCGTAGTATATGGCCTTTGAGCGGGTTCAGCTTTTGATACTAAGTTGTTGAGGCTTTGTGGGATAATCTGCACGGTGGGGCGGCCACAGGCGCCACATGGCCTTGGTTGAGCGGTCGAGCTCTTGAAATTAGTTCTTGGGGCTCAGTGGGCTGTGTGCCGAGGCCGGGCTAGCTCTGCGGCCTACATGGCCCCTTTTTCTAAGAGTCGAGCTCTTGGCCAGACTCTGGCCCAGTGGAAAATTTGCCCTAAATTTGAATTGTGGCTCTGGCTACATGGCCTTAGTTGAAGCACTCAAAGGCTCTTGGCCCGAGTTGTTGGCTCCACAGAGCGTCACCTTAAGTGGAATTAGCTCTTAGGCTATGTATAGTTAGTATGTTCGAGCTCTTTGAAGCCCCGAGGCTGCGAGGCTCGTGGGCTAATCATACGAGTGAGAAGCGGCTTTGAGGCTACATGGCCTTTTCTAAGAAGTCGAGCTCTTCGAAAATGAGCTGCTGAGGCTCCGTGGGCCCTGGCTGCTGAGCCAAATTGGCTCTGGGCGGCATGTCCTTAGTTGAGGCGGTCGAGCTCTTGAGCGAGTGCGAGGCTCAGTGGGCTAATACGCATGGTGGAACTGGCTACTGCGGCTATATATTTTGTAAGAGTCTAGCTCTTGAGGCCCGAGTTGCTAATTCTCTATGGGCTAATCTACCTGAGCTGAACTAGTTCCTAGGCTACATGGCCATAGTTGAGCATTCGAGCTCTTGAGGCCCGGGCCTTGGGCTCGAGTGGGCTGATGCGCCCAAGCAACTGGCTCTGCAGTGTATGTGGCCTTTACGGAGTAGTCGGCTCTTGGAAACAAAGTTGTTGAGGCTCAGGTGGGCTGTCTACCCTAAGATGGAATGCTCTGTGATATATGGCCTTTATGAGATCTGTTGTTTTGAGCGAGCGGTTGAGGCTCGGTTACTGTCTGCTGAAATTGAACATGATCTGATACACGTAGGCGTAGTTGACGATCGAGCTCATCGAAACTAAGTTGTTGAGGCTCCGTGAGATAATCTTCATCAGCTAAACTGGCTCTAAGGCTATATGGCATTTTCTAAGCAGTTGAACTCTTTGAAAACGAAGTTACTTTGCTCCGTAAGATAATCTGCTGAAATTTGTGAATTGGCTCATGCTCTGTGGCCTTTATGACGGTTGAGATCTTCGATCTTGAAATTTCATTTAGTGTGAGGCCGTCGCCTTATTTGAGGCTTGGCTCTTGGGCTACATGGCCTTAGGGTGGCGATCAGGCTCTTGGCGATACTATTGACGCTCAGTAGGCTAATGCCATAGGCCAGACTGCTGCGGCTACATGGCCTTTCTAAGTCGAGCTCTTGACGAGGCTCTTGAGGCTCCCGTAGGCTAATCTGTCCCAAAAGCTGAATTGGCTCTGGGGCTGGCCTTAGTTGAGCAGAGCTCTTCGAGCTAATTTCTTTGAGGCTAGTGGGGCTAAAGCGTAAGGGTTAGACAAGCTGCGTTGAGCTTTGGCCCAGGCTGCGAGGATGCAGCTGGGCTAATGTACCTAAGGCTGAGGCCCAGCTGCAGCGGCTATATGGCCTTTTACGATCCTGATTGAGCTCTTTTAAAACTGAGCTCCTTGACTCCGTGGGCTAATCTTCCTAAAGCCCAGTAGAAACCGATGGCTATATGGCATTTTTGGTGGTAAGCTCTTTAGCTGGTGTTGAGCCTTTGTGGGCGTTTAATCTTCTTGAAATTTTGAACTAGCTTAAGTGCATGGCCTTGGTGGGTAGTGATCTCTTGAGATAGAGCAGGGTTCGAGTGGGCTAAACTACGACTAAAGCCCGGCT
The DNA here is from genome assembly GCA_016808115.1 of Tetrastigma voinierianum. Classification (NCBI taxonomy): domain Eukaryota; kingdom Viridiplantae; phylum Streptophyta; class Magnoliopsida; order Vitales; family Vitaceae; genus Tetrastigma; species Tetrastigma voinierianum. The sequence goes on along the minus strand of JAEQBH010000033.1, from coordinate 1,034,890 downwards.
CTACGGCTATATGGCCTTTTCTGAGGAGTTAAGCTCTTCAAAACTCAGTAGTTGAGGCTCCTTGGGCTAATATGCTTGAGATGAACTAGCTCTGCAACTATATGGCCTTTTACAGCGATTAAACTCTTTGACTGACTACTTGTGGCTGTAGGCTAATGCGGTCATTTGGGGCGGCTGCAATGGCTATATAGCCTTCCAGAAAACTTAAGCTCTTGAAACTAAGTGTTGAGCTCAGTAAGGCAATCGGCCTTACTTGAATGGCTCATGTGCTACATGGCCTTGGATTGAGCGATCGAGCTCTTGAAACTAAGGCGTTGAGGCTCACATGGGCTAATGCGCCAGGCCCGGGCAGCTCAAAGGCTATATGGTCTTTTACAGAGTGGGGCCTCGCCCGAAACTGGTAGAGAGGCTCGTGGGCTATCTGCAGAGATGAGGCTGGTTCTTGGGCTACATGGCTTAGTTGAGCATTAGAGCTCTGTGGCCCCGGCTCTTTGAGGCTCGATGGGCTAATCTACTTAAAAGCAACTGGCTACTGCTTGGCTATGGCACTAGAAAATTAGTCGAGGCTCTTGAAAACAAAGTTGTTGAGGCTCCGTGGGCTAATCTACCTAATATGAACTGGCTCTGTGGCTATATGGCCTTTTCTGAGATGTTGAGCTTTTCAGAGCGGGCTTTTGAGGGCTCAGATTTACCTAGTCTGCCCCGAGCTAGGCTTGCCCACCAGTCTACATGGTCGTAGTTGAAGCCGTTAGAGATCTTGAGCGATATCTTTGAGACTGCGCACGCTAATTTGCACGGTACATCTTGGCTCTGAAGCCCCCTCATATTTTCCAAGTCGAGCTCTTGAGGCCCGAGCTGAGGCTCAGTGAGCTAATCTTCATGCCAATTCCCAAGCGGGCACATGCACGGCTATGGCATTTTCACGAAGCGAGTTGGACTCTTTGACAGGTTACTTTGCTTTCAGTAAGCTAATCTGTTAAATTTGAGATTGGCTCCGTGCTATGGCCTTTTACGGCGGAGTTGAGATCTTTGATCTTGTTTGTTGAGACAGGTAGACGATCTGTAACACCCCAAAATATACCCTAGTCATTTTCGACATGTTTAGGGTATTTTGTAAGCATAATTTGATCGTTTCATGAGTTAAATGCGAAACCTGAAAACGAGAGACCCGAAAAGTTACAAGAATTAAGGACAAAATTGTAATTGGTCCAAAAAGGGGGCTTAAAAGTCATAGTTGGGAAGATTTTAGGCCAAAGTGGAAATAAAATAAGCTAAGTTGGAAATGGAAGAGAAATAGGGGTCCAAAATACAATTATGAAAACTAAAACACCAAAAATGGGTTTTTGTCTTGGCCAAACAAGGCCTTAGCAAACATGGGATTTTAAAGACCAATTTGGTCTCAAATTGGAGAGGACCCGTAGAGAAGAAAGAAAGGGAGAAGAAGAGGAAGAGGAAGAGAAGATGGAGGAGCTAAGATCAAGGCCAAAAAGGTATGGATGCTTGGATTTTGGTTTGGAACTATATGGTTTTGTATGGATTTCTTGTCTAGATATATGTTTGTGGGTTGTGGGTTGTAGGAAACCTAACCCTAGAATGAATTGATGTATGGAAATCCCTTTGTTTCTCTAGGGTTTTGCTATGAGAGGACCTAGAGTTCCCATTAATTGTGTTTTTGGGTTTTAAGGGTTATGTAAATTATGAGCACAAGTGTTATTGTTCTAGGTTTTGAAAAGGATCAAAGATTTATTGAAGGTAGGGTTGGTAAATACTCTAAATCCACAAGAAAAGTAGGGAATCCTCTCTTTGAGGTTGGATTCATGGTTAAATGTTAGCCCAGTGGAGTTAGGGTTTAAAGTAAACCTAACAAATCCTTAAAGTTTAGCTTGTGTACAGGTTAAGACCCATATTGGAATTTAGGAGAAATTCATGGAAAGGTTTGAAAGAAGATAAGAAATGAAAGATGAATTGAATAGAAAAGAGATTACAAGGTGAATTGGAATGGTTTTGATGTGTGTAGGAAGTGTGGGAGTGATCCATGGATGAAAGTGCATGAAAAATGTGAGGAAACACACGTGGGCGTCTCTGAGTGACTTGTCTTAGGGTACAACTTGAGCTTATGAAGTCTGACTTCGATTAAGTCATTTTGACTGACTTATGCCGTCCTGAGTTAGACTTGTCTTGGCCTGGCTATTAGAGTTTCTGTTATGACCCGGTTTACGTGAATTTGACAATAGCATCATTTCTTATCGATTTGAGTGGTCAAGTGGCCACTTAAAATAGACTTCAAGGAGAACAAACATATTTAATAAGAATCTCCAAATTCTGACTCTATATAGCCCAAAAATTCACTCAAAATAGGGCCAGGTGCAAGCTATTTCCTGCATCAGTTTGATTATAAAGGATTCACGATTGATTCGAACGTAACTTGAGTTTCGGTGCTCCGATTTAAGTTATTCCAATTGGAGGAGAATCCTTAGCACCTTAACTTTAATGTAGTACAAAGAACCAGTTCCAAATATGGATACAAGGCCTTTGGAAAATGAATATTACAAGCATCCTCGGTAAAATCGGAGTAAGCCAGGCTAGTTAGCATGAAAATGCCATAACTTGAGTTTAGATGATCCGATTGGATTGATTTCAATTCCTAAGAAAAATAGATACATAGAGGGATTAGAATACATGAATGATGTGTGGAGAGGCATCATATCGTACAAGTATCTGAAATGCCATATGGAATAGGCATGAAACACGAATATATATGAGAAGGATCAGAAGCGAACTAAAACATGAACATGAACATGAACATGAAAAATGTATATCATGATCCGCAGTGATTAGAAAGGTTATAAGTTACGAAAGACATATGGCAGTATGACTACTTGGGCCAAAGAAAAATGAATGAGTGGGCGTACGTGTCGGGGTGCTCGGCACTCCTGCTTTGAGTACTCTGCGCACCCTGTTGCGTGGCGAGCATGCCACACGATCGGTGCTCGGCACTCCTGCTTTGGTGCTCTTTGCACCTGTTGCATGGCGAGGCCACGCCGATCGGTGCTCACGGCCTCCGCTGGTGCTCTTTGTACCCCTGTTGCGTGGCGGGCATACGATCGGTGCTCGACTCCTGCTGGTCTTTCTTTGCACCCACAATGAGCGTGAAGCGAGGCGTACGCCACTGATCGGTGCTCCGACACTTCCTGGCCCGGTGCTCTTTGCACCCCTTTGTCGCGTGAAGCGAGGCACGCCACGATCGATGCTCAGGCACTCTGGCGTCTTTACTTCACCTGTGCGTGGGCGGGCCGTCTGTATGGTCTTTATGGCACCCGTCTTTAATATCGTGCAGCCGGGTACTTATTGTACTACGTCCTGCTCATTTTTTATAATTGGTCACAAATTACCAGTCGAGAAAGATATATAATAAGACGAATAAAGATACGACGTACCCTTGTATACATTAGTAGTACCTCACGGAATACTCCTGCAATATCTGAGTAATCTCGAGTAGTACTTTGCAGTACGGAAGAATAAACTCTGTAACTCTACGGGAGTCGGAATGATAATAAGCTTTTATTATAAGTATAAGTCACGAATAAGAAACTCTGCAGTAACTCCTCTGGAGATAGAACAAGTATAAGTCCAGTAGTACCTAAGGGTACTCTCGTATCCGTAAAATAAGATAAGGTCTGTAGTACCACGGGTACTCTCGTATCGAAAAATAAGTATAAGTCCAGTCGTACCTACGGGTACTTCCGTATAATGAATCTGTGATCTGTACCTACGAAAAGACCCAATGTCGAGTATCACGTATAGAAGTCTGCTCAGAGCCTTGTATATGATATGATCATGATGCATTGGAGCTTACTTATCGTACCTACAGTGCAGCCATGAGAATAGAGTCCGAAATCTGAATCAGTTTTGTAACACAAGTATAAGATACGTAAGACAAGAATAAGTCCTGTACTGTGATAAGTTAAAAATTAAGATAAGTATAAGTTCCGTAATACATGAGATGCGAAATACATGTATAAGTTACGGCAATACACGTATATGAATCCGAGTACCTGATTATAAGTTTTATTAAGACCGGTATAAGTTCCGTAAGACAAGTATAGGATTAGGTATATACATGTAAGATGCGAAATACAGCACTTAAGTTACGTAATACATGTATAAAATCAGAGATACATGTATATGCTCCGAAATAGCAGGATAAGATCCGAAATATTAGAATAAACTCTATAGTACAAGTAGAATCAAGTAAAACTGAGGATAAACTCGAAGTAGTACCTACCGGGTACTCAGTATGAGTATGGGTATCACGTTAACCTGGGACTTGTTGGAATATGATGCCAACACAAGTTGGTACTTGAGCGACATTTGATCGAGTGACACTCCACGCAGGTACTCCGTATAAGATTAAGAAGTTCGTGGAAATCCGATTATACGTTCCATAATCTACGTGATATCTCGTTATCTCAGGCAGTGTAAGCTAGTAGGATAAGTATAAGTTACGTGAACTCCTCACGGGAGAGATATAGAGATAGATCCTAAATATCAATACGTGTTTAAGTACCTCTATATAAGCATAAATTCTGTAACTCCTCTGGGAGATCGGGGAAATAAGTATATGAGCTTGAGATAAGTATACGTACATGTATAAGGTCGATCCTGATATCTTGAGAAATGCGGAATAAGAATAAGATCAGAGCTACCATGAGTATAAGATCCGATAAGGATAAATCTTGCCATAAGTGTAATTCCTGAGTAAGTATAAGATTGTTATAAGTATAAGTTCGATCACTAGTTTTATAAGGAATGAATAAGTATAAATATGGATCTATAGGAGACATAAGCGTGTTAAAGTCACGAGGTCAGTAGACGAATTATTTTGATGACACGAATAGGAACCCGACACGAAATCGAGAAAATCATGAGTTATGTAAAGAGAGATGAATTGGATAGCCTTGCCATTGTATATGTCTAAGTTTGCTCACGAATATGATATGATACAGTATATATTGGATTATGAATTCATGATGATTTTTGATATTTGTTTACATTATAAGTTTATCATGATTCGGTCTAAATGCATGTAAATCGAATAAGTTCTAAGATATGCTTCCCACTAAGCGTAAAGCTTAGCACGGGTTTGTCGGGTGTACGTCTGAGAAGACATCGAGGAAAACATCAGCGTATGTTTGGGCTGACCTGCTTGTAAAAGTGCAATTTACATGGGATTCCGCGCTCACAGTTGTAAATGTAAAAGTTCAGTTTTGTATATGTAAATGGGACTCGGAAAATGTATATGATATTTTAATTATGTTATAAGATGTGGGCCATACCCATAGGTACCAGATCGAGTTAAAGAAATCGAGTAAAGAGTCCAGTCACGAGTCTCACTTCCCCGAGATTTCGGTTCGGATCACGCCCAGTGGGTCGGGCCAAGGAATGGCGTGACACAATCTGCAGTGACGGCTCTTGGGCTACATGGCCTTAGTTGAGCAGTCGAGCTCTTTGAAATTGAGTTGTTGAGGCTCCGTGGGCTAATATGCCATAGCTGAACTTGCTTTACGGCTACTTGGCCTTTTCTAAGAAGTTGAGCTCTTCGAGAAATTGGGGTACATTCGGGCTCAGTGGGGCCTAATCTGCCTGGAATTTGAATTGGCTCTTAGGCTGACCTCGGTTGAGCACTTTCGAGCTCTTCGGCGAAATTTCTTGAGGCTCCGTGGGCTAAACTATCTGAGTTGAACAAGCCTTGAGTCTATATGGGCTTTTTTGAGCAGATGAGCTCTTCGAAACTGAGTTGCTTAGGCTTTATGGGCTAATGTACCTAAGGTAGGCGGCTCTTGGCTATGGCCTTTCTGACCAGTTGACCTCTTTTAAAGTAGGCTCCTGCCTTGACTCGGTCATTTAATCTTCCCTAAAGCCCCAGGCCCAGCTCTAAAGTGGCTATATGGCATTTTGGTAAATCTCTTTCAAAATTAATTTATTGAGAACTTGTGGGCCTAATTTACTGAGATGAAGTGGATGAATACATGAGCCTGGTGGAGTAGTCGAGCTCTTCGAAATAGAGTTACTTAGGGATTAGTGGGCTAAAGTTCATGGTCTAAACGATCTGGGCTATGTGGCCTTTTAGCAAAGGCCGATTCGCTCTTCAAAACTAAGTAGCTGAGGCTCCTTGGGCTAATATGCTTGAACTGAACTAGCTCTGCAGCTATATGGCCTTTTCTAAGCAGTTGAACTCTTTGAAAACACACCTACTTGGCTCTGTAGGCTAATCTGAATGAGCTGAACTGGCTCTGCGGCTATATGGCCTTTTCAGAAAAGTTAAGCTCTTCGAAACTAAGCTGCTTTGAGGCTCCGTGGGCCAATCTGCCTTAACTAGAATTGGCTCATGTGCTACATGGCCTTAGTTGAGCAGTCGAGCTCTTCGAAACTGAGATGTTAAGGCTCCGTGGGCAAATCTGCATGAGCATAGCGGCTCGTAGTACACATGGCCTTTTCTAAGAGTCGAGCTCTTGAAGCGGGTACAACTTAGGCTCACGTGGAGGCTAATGCTGCTGGCAAAGTGGCTCCACAGGAAACATTACTTATTTGAAGCAGTCAAGCCCTTCAAAGGCTGCAGGCTCACCCCGAGGCTCCGTGCGCTAGAATGCTGCATGGTTGAAGCGGCTCTGCGGCTATATAGCCTTACGAGAAGTTGGGCTCTTGGCGAGATGTTATGGCTCTGTGGGCTAATCTGCCTGAGCTGAACTTGCTCCTGGGCTACATGGCCTTACTTGAGTGGTCGAGCTCTTGGCCCGAGAGCATTAAGACTACGTGGGCTAATTTTCACTGAAATTTGAAGGCGCTCTGGCTATATGGCCTTTTGAGGAAGTCCCTGAGCTCTTGAATTGGTATTGAGGGCTCAGTGGGCTAATCTTGCATGGTGAGGCGGCTCTGCGACTATATATTTTACGAAGTCGAGCTCTTGAGCCTTCAGCGGAGTTGAGACTCGAGTGGGCTAATCTACAGGTGAGGCGGTTCCTCGGTACATGGCCTTAGTTGAGCAATCAGGCTCTTCGAAGCAGAAACTCTTTGAGGCTCAGTGGGCTAATCTGCCAAGGCTGAGCTAGCTCTGTGATATGGAATTTTCTAAGCAGTCGAGCTCTTCGAAACTAAGCTATTGAGGCTCCTTGGGCTAATCTACCTAAGATGAACTGGCTCTGCGGCTATATGGCCTTTTCTCAGATGTTGAGCTTTGGCCCGAGCGGCGGGCTCAGTGGCCTGGCACAAGAGTAGGCCAGCTCTTGGTATACATGGTCGTAGTTGAGCAGTTGAGCTCTTCGAAAGTGAGCTGCTGAGACTCCGTCGGCTAATTTGCACGAGTTATGCGCTCTGCGGTACATATGGCCTTTTACGGAGTAGTCGAGGTCTTGAGCGAGTATTGGACTCAGAGTGGGCTAATCTCCATTAAACTAAAGCGGGCATCTTGATTATATGGCCTTTTCTATGCAGATGAGCTTTTCGAAACATAGCTGCTGAGGCTTGATTAGTGCCAAAAAAGTTCTATTTTGAACCCTATTTTTAATTGGTTTTGAGCGCTTTTTGTGTACTATTTGTTATAACCAATCCAATTGACATGTTCGGGTCCCTACTATTCTTCTGATCGCATTCCAGGGTTCTTTTTGTAGTTTTTGCAGAAATTGGATGCCAAATCATCGAGTCAATCCAATCCTAACAAAGTCGGGTTGATTTCCATCAATTTCATATGATTTTCTATCAATTTCAGCAAGCCGGGAATGAAGAATATCAAAGCAAGAAGAAATGGAATAGTCATAGGTGTGAATAGCGGGGAGCAATGGAGCAGTGGTGAGGAGCAGTGCCAAAATTTTGCTACGCTGGAATTTTCACTATCATAGCGAAAATTACTATGCATAGCAAAATTTTCAATTTTCGCTATGACTGAATTTTCGCTATCATAGCGAATTTTCTCGATGACAGCGAAATTTCGCTATCATAGCGAATTTCCTCTATGATAGGAAAAATCATTGTGCATAGCGAAAATTGTCTGCTCCTATTTTTGATCCGAACGACTTTGTTTCTGGTTTTTCTCCTTTCTACCCTTGTAATAGCTTTTGTTTTGGTTTGTCTTTTTAATTTTCCTTCCTCTGAACCATATATAAGCTAGAGTCAAGGTTTGTACTAATCAATCACTTCATAATAAATTTTGGGGAAACTTTGACTCTCAGTTTCTAATAATCTCTCTGTTTCATTTTATTTCCCTTTATTTTCCATTTCTGTGACCAAACACCCTCGGGGATGACAACTGGATGGTTGTTAAAACCCTTGCTCATTGAGTGGAAGAGGTGATGGAGTCACGAGGATCTAGGCTCTTTGGGGGTCTATTTTCTGTGAGTCACTCAACTCTGCAGTCGTATTCTCCCTTTAACATTAGGTTTAGATCCCTTTGATTAATGTTGAATGGTAAGAACTTGGTAATCTTTTAGTGCTCATTTGATGCTTATTACTAGATCTTGTGATGTTCATTAGTTACCATTTATTACCCATTGTAATGTGAATCAAGGGAACTCGTTTTGAATTGGTGAGAACATAAATGTGATGGATGCCATTTTCAAAAGGATATTTTGGGTTAGGTTTTATAACTAAATGAAAGTCAGGTTCGGGAGATGACTATGTCAACTCCCATTGATTAGTACCCAAAGTGCTATTTTGAACCATATTTATTATAGGTTTGAGTCTTTTTGTATACTAATCATTCTATAATTAACCGTTACACATTAAGGTCCTACTATTCTCTTTTGATGCGCATTTGTGGAAAATTTTGGAGTTTTTTACGAGCTAATCATTATTGCCAACATTGTAGAGTCGATCCGACACGAAGGTCGAGTCAAAGCTCGACATCATAGATCAGAGACTAATAGGAAGAAGAAAATAGAAGAGAAAGTGAAGTAGGGAGCAAAATGCGGGATCACGAGGAAGCCAAGGCTGGAGCAGTAGCGCGGGATGCGGAAGTGAATTTCGCTATGCACAGGTTTTTGGCTATCGCAGCGAGGATTCTTTGTGCATAAGCGAAAAATCAAATTTTGCTATGCACATAATTTTCTCTGGCTAGCACGAAATTAGTGTTCCCCAGCGAGAATTACATTTTAGCTATTCTTTGCATTTTTGCTATATAACGAATTTTCGTATATAGCGAAAATCGCTATGCATAAGCGAAAATGGTTGCCACTGTGTTTGATGTTTTGATTCTTTGACCTCGTTTGTATAATTACCACTTTCTCCCTATTAGTAAATTCATATTTTTAGGTATTTTGTCATTTCACACATTGGGTTGGCGATATAAGCCAACTTATAGATTTTGTAACTACTAACTTTAATCTTCCCGGTCTGCTTGTGACTTTGTTTGATTTCTCTCCTATCTCTCTTTCTCCCTTTATTGGTTGTGAAACACCCTCGAAGGATGACAACTTGGAGGATGGTGACTAAAACCACTTCCTTCTTAAGTAAAATTTCTTTGGGGGTGAGATCTTGCAAAATTCTTGGTGGTTCCCCTGTTTTACACGCAGCAGGTTTTGTCATTTTGGTTCCCAAACTTTCAACTCTAGGTTTAAATCTTTTTGATGTACTTTCTTTGGCCAATACTTGGCAAAGTTTAGGGTTTAGTGTATTCTTAGCTTTAGATACACTAATATCCATTAGTTGCCATTTACGAGCCGAGGTAAGGTTAAAGGTTAGGGTTTCTGCTTGTAAGTCATCCGCTGATCAATACTTAGTAATCTTTTTAGGGTTCGGTGGATTCTTATTTTTAAGATCCGTGAGACTCATTAGTTACCCTTTACGAATCATTGTTGGATGGTCGAGATAGATTTTTCCTTTGTAGGGAACCATAAATGTTAAATAAATACTTTCTATCGAAAGGAAAATTGGCCAGTTTAGGTTTTAATGCCAAATGAAGATAGGTTCGGGAGATGACTATATGTCATCCTCCCCAATAGCGAGAAATTAACCGGGGACCTCTCGGTTAGCCTAGGATCATAAACTCGGTGGCTGATGGCAGAGTTCTATTTTACATTTATTTTATTTCTTTGGATTTATGAGCCTGACCACTATTTTTACCCGGCCAAATCAGTTTAATTCACCATTTTTGACTTCACTCGAATCATTTGTCACGAAGAAAACCACATTACCGTATTTAGGCCTTGAAGCTGGCTATGCTGCGGTGGCTTGACTACGGCGTGGGAGGAACAGAATATAAATTTGTTGATTCAGCATCGCACATGGAAAGCGCGAGATCAAATGGCGCGGATTCTGCGCGTGGGATGGGCGCCTTAGTGCATTGACGGATGTGGAACACTTGTGATCCTCATCACATGTCTTGGTGAATTTGCTTTTATATTTTACTGTCATTTTCTTTTCATTTCGTATATATAAAAAAAGAAAAAAAAAAAAACCGGTCTTCTTGGGATCTTTGTTGTTTTGTATTTGCCACTATTTTTACCTTTCTTCTTGAAACAATTCTACAGTGGATTGAAATTCTTAGGCAATGATTCATTTAAGGTTAAGTGGAAAAATTGTTTGTGATCAAATGGAACACTAGGGAAGGGAAGAACAATATAGTAGATATTTGGTGGAAAGAAACCTAGGGCATATATGTGATGAGGACTATAGGGACTGCCATACATGTAACAACACATGAGAGAAATCCAGGCCACCTAGATCCATGAGTGACTATAGAAACCCCGATGGATGGTACACCTCTGAGTGTGCAAGCTTATGCACCTGCTCCACATCCTGATATGCCTCTTGGTCTCGGCCTCGGCCCATACGGCCAATCTCCCGATTGGGCAAGCAATTCTAGACCTTGCAAATTGGTGGGTGATCTTTGTGGCAAAAATTCAATGCCCAATTAAGTGAAAAAAAATCCATCTTAGGAGAATTCCCTTTGAACCAGATTAAGATGGGAATTTGAACAATGATTTTGAGCATGAATGGGGCGACGCTGATATTCCATTGAAGACTGGTTGATGCAGCGGCAATGTCCACGGAGGAGGAGTGTCGAAGTGGCACCATGGTGGAAGGGCTGGGTGCTACTGGCTGACCCTGGCACGAATTCGGAAAATTTTGAATCCTCAGTTGTTCCTGGCACATGCGCATGGGAGAAGAAGAGTTCGATCCCACATTGTTGGCGAGGGCGGTAGAAGAACCTGAGAACAATTTACCCACGCCCCTGCGGTCAGTCTCACATCGCCTTTACCGCTGCAGTGACCCAGAAACACCTACGCGCGATACCAGGCCACTATAACCTTTGCCGGTGTACATAGCCTGCTGTGAGCTTCAAGCCTCGGCGCTGCTCCCCGAAACTCATGCGGTCCGTGACTACGCCTTGCAAAATTTTATGAAGTTAATAGCCATTGCTCAAACATTTGCCCACATCGAGACACAGCGATTTACTGCATTGCATGGCATAGTGGTTGGTTCGGAGTCTTGATTCGGATGGAGCACACGAACCGGCATTCCCGAGCTCGCCAGTTCAACTGACCTCACGAAGGCTTAAAGAGGTGGTTTAGGGAACCTGATCTCCCCTTTTGTTTAATTTTCTTGTCTTATCTTATTTTATTGTATTTTATTTTGATTTCGTTAATTTTTCTTCTTAGGTTTTTTCTAATTTTTAGTTAATTTATGTTTTTAAGTTAATTTTGCTTTGCAATTTTCCTCTAATTTTCTTGCGTTAATTTTTGCGGTTTGTGTGCAAATTTTGAAACATAAATGCAAATTTTGAACACGGAATGAAGAAATCGGCAAGCGAGGAAGCGACGGGAATTTTTCGCAACAATAGCGAAAATTTCGCAATTGTAGCGAAATGAAAAAAATTCGCTATATAGCGAAAATTGGGCAAAATTTTCGCTAGCTAGCGAAATTTCGCTAGCCTAGCGAAAATTTTGTGTCATAGCGAAATTGAAAAATTTTGCTATGAATAGTAATTTTCGCTAGCTAGCGAAATTTCGCTAGCCTAGCGAAAATTTTTGCTATGCCTCACAGTTTTGATCTCCAATTTTGTTTCACTAATAACTTTTTCATCCGAACTCCGTTTTAGGCGTTTTTGGTACCGTTGGAAAGCTTAGAGAGTGTAGAATCCAAATATGGCTAGAAAGAACATTTTTGAAGTTATTATGAAAGTGTAATTGTAAATGCTCAACTGGTCCTCTTTTCTTCTCTACTTGTTTATTTAAAGCTGAAGCGAATTGAATAAGGTGTCGATGGAAAGCTGTGATTTCCTATGAAGAAATGATCATATAATGAATGAGATTAACACTTCTTCTCTAATTTTATGTCAAATTCCATTTCGGACAGATGTTTAGGTTTGGGAGGGGTGTAGTGGCTTTTGCATTTATGTTTTGTTATTATTTGTAAGCCCCATTTTGTGATGTTGATGGCATTAGGTTCCCTTTCTATAAAGTTGTTATACTAAACGACACTTTTCCAAAAATTTGGGCCGTTTTGCAACGAAAATTTTGTGGTTTTACTGACTTGTTGTTTGAAAAATTGAAGCTTTGTCCCAATTCTATTGATGTTAAGATTGGTTCCATGCTTACTTAGACTGAATGATTAGTTAATTCTTATTGATTCGACCTTTTCTTTACCTTTAGCTAACCACACAAGAGCACATTAGATTTCGTGATGAGATTTGAAAAAAATGCCTTGACCTCCTTTAACTGCATAACCTACTAGTTTCATTGGCCAGCCTTTAATGGGTTAAGGACCCACGTGGAAAGAAAAGAAAAAATATATATATATATGAAAAGAAAAAAGAAAAAGAAAAGAAAAAGAATAAAAATTGCAAGCGCTTTGCCTTGAAACAGAACACGGTCAGGGGTATATGGCGAAAGCCTTTACAAAGCTTCAGGTGCCACTAAACCTTCCTTTGGTTAGAGATCAGACTTAGTGTTAAGATTACATGGGTAGATGGGTGGGTTGTAAGTTGTAGGTGCTGGAGTCTAAAATCATTCGAAGTCAGGAATTGAAACACAGAGAGTTTGTGGTCGAGAAAAGATCCTTATGACTTGGTGCCTAAGCCTTAATTGGTTGGGAGTCATCGATAGATCCTCATTACATGGACTTTGGTGAGGTCGATTCCTCATTTACCCTAACACAAAAGAATTGTGGAATAAAGAGGTGGGTCTGATCTATTTAGGTTGGTTAGCATGCTAGGTCGTGGTAGTATTAGGTAGGTTGGGAGAGTGCGAGTTTAGCGAGTTTATTGTTGAGAAATTTAAATAAAATAAACACTTAGATTTTGGTGGGAATTTTTGGTTGATTCTGAAGGAGGCTCTTTTAATACTCAATTTTGTATGGCATTCATTCTCTCATGATAGTTATTGGACACGGCATTGATTATTCTTACTTAGGGTTAGGCATTACTCATTCACAACCTTTTTGTAATATAATTTTTGTGAACATCATTTTGTTATCTTTTTGTATGCTCTTTCTTTCTTTCTTTCATTGCTAAGGGACTAGCAATGTGTAGGTTGAGGGTGTGATTAGTACCCGAAAGTGTTATTACGAATTTTATTTATTACTTATAGGTTTTGAGTGATTTTGTATACTAATCACATTATAATTAACTTTTGATTACATTAAGGTCACACTATTCTCTTGATCGCATTTTGTGGCAAATTTGCGATTTTTATGAGCTAATCATGTCAACATTGTTGAGTCGATCCAAGCTTACGAAGAATTGAGTCAAACTCAACATCATAGATGGAACTAAGAGGAAAGAAGAGAAGAAAATGAGAAGAAAAGTGAAGCGGGGAGCAAAAATGCGGGATGCGAGAGCAAAATCCTTTGGAGCAATTAAGCCCCGCGGGATGAGGGAAGTGAATTTCGCTATGCAGTTTTTTCGCTATCATAGCGAAAGTTACTGTGCATAGCGAAAATCAAAAATTTCGCTATGCACAATATTTTCGCTAAGCTAGCGAAATTTCGCTAGCTAGCGAAAGTGCATTCTGTGAAATTTTTGGTTTCGCTATTTCTTGCATTTTCGCTATATAAGTGAAATTTAAGCTATATAGCGAAAATCACTATGCATAAGCGAATGGCTACCTGTATTTTTATATTTTTGATTCAAACGAGTACCGTTTTGTATATTTACACACATTGTCCACTGTTGTAAATTCATATTTTAGATCTTTTGTCATTTCACACATTGGGTTATTATATAAGCCAACAGATTTATGTAACCACAACTTTAATCTTTCGGTCTGTAATGACTTTATTTGATTTCCTCTCTTCTCTCTCCTCTTTCTCTTCCCTTTCTTGGTTGCGAACACCCTCGAGGATGTGACTTGGAGGATGAGCGAAACTAAAATATATCTTGAAGTAAAGGCTGCTGGGGAGTGAGATCTTAAAAATTTCTTGGTAGGTTCCACATTTTACACGGGTTTTTGTCATTTGGTTCCCAAACTTTCAACTCTAAGTTTAAATCTTTTTGATGTACTTTCTTTGGCTGGCACTTGGCAAAGTTTTAGGGTTTAGTGTATTCTTAGCTTTAGATACACTAATATCCATTAGTTGCCATTTACGAGCCACTGAGGTAGGTTAAGGGGTTAGGGTTTCAGTGTAAGTGCATCCACTTTGATCAATACTTGGTAATCTTTTAGGGTTCAGTGGATTCTTATTTTTAGATCCATTGAGACTCATTAGTTTACCCTTCTGAATCATTGTTGGATGGTGAAGATAGATTTTCAACGTAGGGAACCATAAATGTTAAATAAATGCTTTATCGAAAGGAAAATTATTAGGGTTTAGGTTTTAATGCCAAATGAAGATCCAGTTCGGGGGTGACTATGTCATCCTCCCAGTGAGAAATTAACGGGGACCTCTCGTTGCTTTAGGATCCTCATAAACTCAGTGATGCTTGAGGAGTTCTATTTTACATTTTATTTTATTTCTTTTAGGTTGGAAACCACCTGACCTTATTTTTACCCCCACCTTAAAATCCGATTTAATTCACCATTTTGACTTGCTCAAATCTCATTTATCGAAGAAAACCCATACACATGTTGAATACTAGACGTATCTTGCGGTAAGCTTGACTACGGCAGTAGGAACAGGAATATAAATTTTGTTGATTCGCATCACCCATCGTAGCCGCAGATCAAATGGGCGCCGTTCGGGGATGGCGCCTTAGTGCATTTGACGAGATGTGGAACACTTGTGATCCTCATCACATGTCTTGGTGAACTTGCTTTTATATTTTACTGTCATTTTCTTTTCATTTCGTATATATAAAAAAGAAAAAACCGATCTTTGCGGGATCTTTATTTGTTTTTGTGTTGCCTGTTTTTACCTTTCTTCAGGAGAACAAGTTACAGTGGATTGAAATTCTTAAGGCCGACGATTCATTTAGGTTAAGTGGAAAAGTCAAGTTGTGATCAAATGGAACACCTAGAGAGGAAGAACAATATAGTAGATATTTGGTGGAAGAAAACCCTAGGGCTTATATGTGATAGGGACTCTCAGGGACATTCATACACAATGGCAACCTTTTTGTAGAGAAATCCAAACCACTGAATCCATGAGTAGGCTATAGAAACCCGATGGATGGGTACACACCCTCTGATGTTACCCAAACTTGTGCCTCACTCCCGGCATCCACAATATGCCTCTTGGTCTCAGCCTCAACCACCACAGCCAATCTCCCCAATTGAGCAAGCAATTCTAGACCTTACCAAATTGGTGGGTGATGCTGTGGCAAAAGGAATTCAATGCCCAATTAAGTGAAAAAAATCCATACTGAGGAGAATTCCCTGAACCAAAGATTAGATGGGCTGAACAATGATTTTGAGCATGAATGGGGCAACCTGCAATATTCATTGGGAACTAGTTGATGCTGCGTGATGTCCACGGAGGAGGGTGTCAGTGGCACCATGGTAGAGGGCGGGTGCCTCTGGCCCATTTTACGATACAAGAAAGCACGGTGGAAAATTTTGAATCCTCACGGTTAGTTACAGCTGTATGCCTTTATGGGAAGAAGGATTCAATCACATTTGTTGACCAGCTGAGGAAACGAGTGAAGAACCTGAGAGGAAACCGATTTACCTCGCCCCCTGCCCGATTGGTCTACATCTTTGCCTTTACGCACGATCTGACCCAAAGCACACCTACGCGATGCCCGGTACACATAACCCCGCTGCCCGGTGTACATATTGCTGCGTGAGCTGAAGCCTACGGCTGCTCCCAACTCATGCGGAGTCCATCGGCACTGCATACCAAATTTTATGAAGTTAATGGCCATTGCTCGAGCATTTGCATTGCATCAAAGACCTGGCCGGTTGCACACATTATGGCATAGTGGTTGGTTCGGGTGCAGGTTCGGATGGAGCACGAACCCGACATTTGAGCTAGCCCGGTTCAATGGCCTCGAAGGCTTAAAGAATTGGTTTAGAGCCACCAGTCTCTATTTGTTTTAAATTTTTCTTGTCTTATCTTATTTTATTGTATTTTATTTTGATTCGTTAATTTTTCTTCTTAGGTTTTTCTAATTTTAGTTAATTTATGTTTTTAAGATTTAATTTTGCTTTTATGCAATTTTCCTAATTTTTCTTGCGTTAATTTTTGCAGTTTGTGCAAATTTTGGAAGCATAAATGCAAATTTTGAAACACGGAATGGAAGAAATCGACAAGCGGGGCTTGAAATGGGAATTTTTCGCAACAATAAGCGAAAATTTCGCAGTGAATGAAAAAAATTACTATATAGCGAAAATTGGCGAAGTACAGCTAGCTAGCGGCCCGCTAGCCTAGCGAAAATTTTGTGTCGTAAGCGGGGGTGAAAATTTTCTTATGAATAGTAATTTTCGTTAGCTAAGAATTTCGCTAGCTTAGTGAAAATTTTTTGCTATGCCTCACAGTTTTGATCTCCAATTTTGTTTCACTAATAACTTTTTCATCCGAACTCCGTTTTAGGCGTTTTGAATCTGATTGGACTTAGAGTGTAGAATCAAATATGGCTAGAAAGAACATTTTTGAGATTATTATGAAAGTGTAATTGTAAAAATGCTCCAACTGGTCACTCTTTTCTTCTCCTAACTTGTTTATTTAAAGCTCAAACGGAGTGAATAAGGTGTCGATGGAAAGCTTGCAAAGTTTCCTATGAAGAAATGATCACATATAATGAATGAGGTAACACTTCCTTCTCTAATTTTCCAATCCGAGCCCCATTTGGACAGGATGTTTGGGTTTGGGGGAGGGGGAGAGTTAGCAAAGGGAAGTGGCTTTGCATTTATGTTTTGTTGTATTTTAGTGTAAGCCCATTTTGTGATGTTCAGTGGCTTGTTAGGTTCCCTTTCTATAAAGTTGTTATACTAAACAGCTTACTTTTCCAAAATTTGGGCCCGTTTTTGCAACCAAAATTTTTGTGGTTTTGCCTAACCTGTTGTTTGAAAAATTGAAGCTTTGTCTAATTCTATTGATGTTAGATTGGTTCCATGCTTACTTGAGTGAATGATTAGTTGAATTCTTATTGATTTCGACCTTTTTCTTCCACCTTTAGCTAACCACACAAGAGCACATTAGATTTGATGATGAGGTGAAAAAATGCATATTCATTTCTTTGCATAACCTACCCTAGTTTCATTGACCGCCTTTAATAGGTTAAGGACCCCTGTGGAAAAAGAAAAAGAAATGAAAAAGAAAAGAAAAAGAAAAGAAAAAGAATAAAAAAGTGCAACGCTTTGCCTTGAAACTCGAGCACGGTCCGAGGGGTATATGGCGAAAGCCTTTAAAGCCCGGTGCCCTAAACCTTCATTGGTTGGGAGTCACCGACTTAGTGTTCGTTACATGGGTAGATGGGTGGAGTTTAGCGAGTTGTAGGTCTTTGGGTCTGAAATCATTCGAGTCAGGGGTGAAACACGAGAAGAGTTTGTGGTCGAAAGATCCCTTATGACTGGTGCCTAAGCCTTAATTGGTTGGGAGTCATCGATGAATCCTGTTACATGGACTTTGGTGAGGTCGATTCTCAGCATTGCCCTATAACACAAAAGAATTGTGGAATAAGAGGTGGGTCCTGATCTATTTAGGTTGGTTAGCATGCTAGTGCAAGTGGTAGTAGCTAGGTTGGGGGAGAGTGCGTTTAGCGGAGTTTATTGTTTAAAGAGGCGATAAAATAAACAGATTTTGGTGGAATTTTGGTTGATTCGCTGAGGAGACTCTTCAACCACTCAATTTTGTATGGCATTCATTCTCTCATGATAGTTATTGGACCTGGCATTGATTATTACTTAGGGTTAGGCATTACTCATTCCACGACCTTTTTGTAATATAATTTTTGTAGACATGTTTGTTATCTTTTTGTATGCTCTTTCTTTCTTTCTTTCATTGCTAAGGACTAGCAATGTAGGTTGAGGGTGTGATTAGTACCAAGAAAGTGTTATTTTGAACCACATTTATTATGGGTTTGAGTGCTTTTGTATACTAATCATTATAATTAACAGATTTACACACATTAAGGTCCACACTATTCTACGATCGCATTTGTGGCAAATTACACGAGTTTGCGAGTAATCATGTCTTTATTGTTGAGTCGATCCAAGCTTACGAAGAATTGAGTCAAACTCAACATCATAGATCAGAGACTAAGAGGAAAGAAGAGAAGAAAATAGAAGAAAAGTGAAGCAGGGAGCAAAATGCAGGATGCAGGGAGCAAAATGCTGGAACAGTAGCCGCAGGATGCAGGAAGTGAATTTCGCTATGCACAGTTTTTCGCTATCATAGCGAAAGTTACTGTGCATAGCGAAAATCAAAAATTTCGCTATGCACAAAATTTTCGCTAAGCTAGCGAAATTTCGCTAGCTAGCCAATTACACATTCTAAGCGGAAATTTTGGTTTTATTTATTTCTTGCGTTTATTTATATAGCGAAAATCACTATGCATAGCGAAAATGGCTACCCTGTATGTTTTATATTTTTGATTCCAAACGACCTCGTTTTGTATATTTACCACATTGTCCCTATTGTAAATTCATATTTTTGGTCTTTTTGTCATTTCACACATTGGGTTGGCTATATAAGCTTGACTTATAGATTTTGTAACCCTAGCACAATCTTCAGTGCGCGACGGCTTTGTTTGATTTCTCTGCTTCTCTCTCCCTCTTTCTCTCCCTTTCATGGTTTTGAACACCCTCCAGGGATGTGACTTGGAGGATGAGGCGGCTAAAACCACTTCCTTCTTGAAGTAAAAGGCTGCTGGGGGTGAGATCTTAAAGGAATTCTTTGGTGGTTCCCCTGTTTACACGACGAGGTTTGTCATTTTGGTTCCCACGAGCTTTCAACTCTAGGTTTAAATCTTTTTGATGTACTTTCTTTGGCCAATACTTGGCAAAGTAAATTATTTTTGTTAATATTTTTAGAAACAAATAAAATCTTAAACTCCATTTGGAACCCGTAAAAGAACTATGGAAAGAAAATAGAGAGTAAAAGTGGAAGGAAATTTTTTTTTGAGAAAATTAATAAAAGAGGTGTCAATTTAATAAATTAATTTCATATGTTTATTTAAGCTCATTTTATTTGTTTCTCTCTATTATATAAGAACTAAAAAAATTTAAAAATGTGTAAAATCTTGATAAATTTTGATTATATTTCATTTTCTCTCATATTTTCCATGATTAAATCAATAATAAGAAAAATAATTTTTCTTAGCATTTTTTTAAGTACTTTTCAAGTTCCAAATGGAGTTTTAGTAAGCTTGAGTTGAGATCAAATCAGAACTCTTCCTTAGCATTTTTTTTAAGTGCTTTTCAAGTTCCAAATGGAGCTTTAGGAAGCTTGAGTTGAGATCAAATCAAAACTCGTCTATTAAGCTCATATTAGCTGATGTATATTGTTTCTCTCACATACACGAGCACACAACCTCACTAAACTTGAGTTGTTGTCAGAACAGAAAAAATCTGATATGCTCATTGATAAGTGCCTAAAACACTCATATTATACTCGCGTCCGCTTTATGTTTTTAGTTGATTTTACATTTAAATAAAGCATTATAAGCCCGATATCGATTTACGGATTTGTTGTGAATTCTGCAGGTGAAGAGAGGGTGGTTTTAACATTTGGGCCTAAAGAAGAAGCAAGAAAAGCGCGACAACGTCGCGACATTCCAAGCGTCGTGACGCCATGGCGTCCGCAGCCTTACAGTCAGCGGAGTCAACCGAGTGACCTGACCCGATGTTGCAACGCCTCGGCGATAAACCAGCGATTTCTACCTCGGAGATCATTAAAAACAATGGAGACCTAATTTCCAGGCGCGAAACGCGTGCTGATGGGCGCAAAAAGTGAAGCGATGGGCTCGGATCATTGGAAAAGACATTGTTTTTGTATTTCTTCTTTTCTGATAAACTGCGGATGATTTATAGATTGATGTGTATATTCAGTTCCAATATGTTCTAGATTTCTATCTAGGGTTTTGTTGAACCCTGTCACAATTGAATGGATTAAGGTTTAAAGTTATATTATTCAGTTTATTTATGATTAACATTGATTTACTCTATATCTGTGATTTAAATACATGGCAATGTTTAGCCAACATTGGCATGATCCTGTTGGGAATCCGAGATCAAGAGATAAGGACTCCTAGGGATCTTAGTAGAGCGACCCTCGGTTAAATTAGTGGTCGAGATATCCCAATTAGGGTGGGGGATCAGGTTTGAACATTTAAAGCGTTTGAGTATTGGGCGGGCGGAGATGCACCTAACCTATTAAGCGAGATGAGGCGGATACACCTCGAGAGAGGGGCGTCGTAGGCACGATCACCCTATATCGAGAAGCCATTAATAAACAGATAAAGCGCTTCACATAGGTAATAATCCATCAAAGTGGCGAGGAGACAAATCCTAGTCTCCGCAGAATCGTACCCAAAGTTAACTTAGTTTTCATTTTAATCTCATACATTAGTTAGATAGCCATTCAGCGTTTCGCCCAGATAATATTATAAGGCCAATTTCAATAGTCAACGCATTTCTCCCCGTGAATCGATATCCGTACTTAGGTACACTATATTACTTGATACGATGCGTGCACTTGCGCACATAGGCACTAAATCTAGTTTTTACACATCACGCTTTCGGCCTATCAAGTTTTTGGCTCCTCTGTCGGGGAGAACGTTTTAGTATTGATATTGATAAGAGTGCAATTAGATATTACTCTAGAATTTTTCTTTCTTTTTATTTTATTTTGCCTATACAAATGCTTATAATTGGTCTTTGCATTTTGTTTGTAATTGTAGTTAAGGTTACTGTGAGTGTATGCGAAGCCGGCATCAAGTTGAACTACATCCATTTGATCCTGAACCGGAAAGAACCTTACACCGTTCACGTAGAGAACAAAGATAAGCACAACATAGAAATCTAGCAATCATCTGAAACAATGTAGAAGCGAGATCATGCGAAACTTAAAAGCGAGCCATAAAGAAGTCCTGATGGGAATAATGGTAGGAATCGGGCACCCGGGGTTTGTTTATCGACCAGGATGATCCATTCATGTTGCTCGAAGGTTACCTTACCACCTACAGGTTGTTGGTGGCTGGCGCGGACCGCCCATTCCAGTGAGCAACTTTGAGTTGGAAGTCGGTGACCTTGCGGATGCTTCAAAACATCCTGTTCCACGAATTGCCAAGTGAGAATCTAAATATGCACTTGGCTTGAGCTTCATGAGAAGTATGTAAGCCGCAGTCAAGTATAATGGGAAGGTAAGCGAAGAGGCGCAAGGCGAGATTGTTTCCACTTGCTCATTGCAGTGATAAACCCGAAACATTGGTTAACCGAGTCAGCCTGATTCCATTACTTCATGGAACGACCTAGTGCAGAAGTTCCTGACAAAGTTCTTCCCACCTGTGAAAATTGCGCGGTACGGTGCTTAAAGAGATCAATACATTGAACGACTAGAGGAGAAAACTTGGCGAGGAGGCATGGGATAGATTTCATGACTGGTAAGAGGTGCCCACATCACGGTGACCAAATGGATCACAAGTCCTGATTTTTATAACGGTCTTAGGGATCACGACCCGGAGAGCGAGCTGATTGATGCCTCGGCGGAGGTGCGCTAATGAAGAAGACTACGGACCAAGCATATGAAATCACGGAGGGGATGCTACTACTAATACCCGATGATAGCTAGGGAAAGAAGCTACATCGATAAAAAGGCTATGGGAGGCACGAGATAACAAGGTTCTTAGCGATACAGTTTACTCATGTGCTTGACTTACTATGACTTACTAGAAGCGACAAGGTACCTCTAATGCCATTTAAACCAGCCCATGGGAGTTATGTGAATTATGTGGAGGACAACACAGTAGTGTAGAATGTGGTCGGAATGACAAACGATTAGAAGCGTACCCGGTATGTGTCGAGTTTGTCGAGTAAAGTCACAACAATAGGGTCGATACTCGCCAACCTTCTCCGAACCCAGAATCGGGGCCAAAGGGTGGCATAGTAGTTAGAACAATCAGGGTTATGGATGGAGGAACAACCAGAACAACATACCCATCACCAGTGGCGAACCACCTCCAGAAAGAGTGGACTTTGAGCGAGCTTCCCTTGTATGATGCTCACCTCGCATAGCCTTTATGAATGAGACAAGGTGAATATGCAGCACCGAGACCACCAAATTGAACAATCCAAGCGGCATAGTTGAGGAATTTAGGTTGCAGTGGGCCCAATGGCGATCTATTGACAAAGGCAACAGGGGTTCATACCCGAAGCAACTTCGAGAAATAGACAAGAGGCAATGAGGAATGAACATGTAAGCAGTCCTGCGGAAGTAGTAGAAATTCGCGATACAGGCAACCACCAGTGATAGGGGAGGTAGAAATTGAGGAAGTCATACAAACCAGTCATAATGATAAGACAAAAAGGGAGCAACTCCAAGAGAAACAGTTTGTGGGATAAGAGACTGAGACAAAGGATCATCCAGTCACAACTGAACCCATATCCCGATTAGTACCCAGCGGTGAGTGGCGAAATGCTGAGTCATACCGCGTCATCTTCGTTTTTGAAGATTATTTTATATTTAAATCGTATTGTTTGTGATGTCACGGTTGCGAGTGGTGTGAATCACGGTGAAAAGCGACTTTGGAAGCAATTTTGGAAGGCGGGGGCGGTGCATAAAGATGGGTGGAGCGTCGCGGCGTCCCACGTCGCGGCGATCCCTACGTATCGTGGCGATCGGCGTCAGCGGCGTTGGAGTCAACATGCTCTCGTCAATAATGCGGCGTCAGCGGCGTTTTTAACATCTGCTTGTCGGTCTGAGTTATGCTCAAACATTAAAAGCAAAAGGATCGGAGATGTCGAGGATCGTCTGAAGCCCAGGGCACGAAGCAGGCGGCCAGTGACATTGATCTTTGTAAAAAACGATGATTTGTATTTTCCTTCGTTTTGGTACGTAGTATTGATGTTTTACATATTACATATTAGTGTTTCTTGTCGGTATCAATTACAGATTTATACACAGGGTGTTATCGAACCTGTCATATTTTCATGGATTAAAGATCGGTATTTTATATTATTCGATTGTTTATAATTTGTTAGCATCTGCTTTATATCGTAGATCATTTTACATGATGTCAGCTGACATTAGTGTGACTATCTTTGGAATCAGAGATTCGAGAGATGAGGATATCGAATGCGAGGCTGAAGCGACCTTCGGTTGATTCGGTGAATAGAGATATTCCGATCCCGAAGGTGGCAATTAAGGTTAGAACATTTAAGCATTTCGGAGTATCGAGTTGGGGTAGAGATACACTCAACTCTACTAGCGAAATAGGCGAATACATCTCGAGAGAGGGTATTTCGTAAGTAAGATCACATAGCCATCAATAAATCATAAATAAAGGCGAAGGAGCAGCATCTTTAAGAAATAATCCATCGACGAGTGGCGGGGGGAGACATATTACAGTCTCCATTACCACGATGAATTCATTCGGATTAGTTAAAGCTTAGTTTAAATTCATACCTTTAGTACTCTTTCACCGCAATCGTATATCAGGATAATATAAAGCGATCTACGTATTGACACACTATCCCGAGTGGATCGATATCCGTACCATTGGTACACTATATTACTTGAGGCGACGCGTGCACTTGTGCACATAGGCGTACATTTTACACATCACGTTTTCGGCCTGTCAAGTTTTTGGCGCCATTGTTGGGGATAGGTTTAGAGTGATATAGAGAATAAAGCAATTAGATATTTCTCTGGAATTTTTGGTTTTATTTGTTTTTACAAGTGCTGGTAATTTGGTCTTGGTGTTTCATGTGTGATTGCAGTTAAGGTTTCAGTGAGTACATGCGACGACGAGATCAAGTTGACCAACATCTGTTTGATCCTGAGCCAGTGAGTACATGAATGAGACAAAAGCGAATGTCACGGCGACGAGCCGCAATTAAGCAATCAATGGCACGGGTTAGAAGCTTGGAAGTACGGATGGGTCGAATGGTCGGTCACATTGTGAAGGTATGGGTTCGCTACGAAACAATTCGAGTAAACCACAGAGGGAGAAGGGAAGAAATCTTTGCCAAGGCTATCACTCTAAGGAGAGGAAAAGAGTTAGAGTAGGGCGAAACTAGTGGTAAGAAGGCGAAAATTAAGGAGCAAGACCAAAAGCGTCAAAGAAAGACCGAATCTGAAATAAGCGACCAGAGTTATGAGAGCAACGAGGATAATAGCGGGGAAAGAAGCGAAATGAGACAACGGATGAACTGTCATACCAATCCAGTATCCTCGGAGGTTGAAGAAAGGTAAGTTGGAGAAGCGGTTTGCAAGTTTCTTGACATCTTGAAACATATTAATATACCCTTTTTGGAGGCAGCGGAGAACGCATGCACAGTTACGTGAGAGATTCATGAAAAGATCTTGGCGAGTAAGAAAGTTGGAGAGATATGGGACCATCGCCTTGGCGGAATGCGGGTGCCATCTGCTTGAAAGAAGGTTCCCCCAGGAAACTTGAGATCGGATGGCTTTTTGCACTATCACGGATTCCTCTATAGAAGTGGTGTGGAAAGCCTGTGTGTGACTTGGGAGCCCGGCCTTGACTTGATGCAGCTTTTCGATGTTTAAAGGCTAAAGTTAGGGGAACCAAATCGACCACAATCGGCACAACTTGCGAATGAGTCATACCAACATCCTCGGGAATAATCGAAAATGTCTAGTAAAAGTTGGTAAATTCGTCCTTAGCGGACTTCGTCATTACGGACATGGAGAAACGGCTCAGTTCCATCATGCTTAGTGGGCCTTCACGGCCACGGGAAAGCTCAGAGAATTAATGTGCGAAGGTGAGCTCAAATTGAGAGTCGAGAGCGAGATCACTTTCCATGTATTCGGCCCGTGACATCCGGATAACGATCGAATGAAGATATCAAGGCGCACTACGAAGATTTTGCAAGGCAATGTGAAAATTTTTCGGGAATAAACTATTCTTTGCCTGAGAAAGACACGAGAAGAGGCGAGGGCATGAGCAGGAAGAATATTTCATCCACCTTGAGCATGGGTGTGAGCCTTATAAAGGGATGCGTAACCATTTCCCGGTTTCTTCTAAGCTCTCCTTTTATTGAGATTCGGGGCCGTCAGTACTGACATTAAGCATGCATGACTTTAGCAGGAAGCGACCCGAGTTTTCTTGCGATTTTCCTTTCCATGGTTTACTGCTTTAGAAGTTATTTTTAGTTTGATGTTTACATCATTAATCGGAATCCCTTTGGATGTTTACTTTCAAGACTCGCCCGTCCGAAAGTTAAGGAGGATCCGATCTATGCAAAGCACTACAAAGTCGAGAGTCACAATTACGCCAGGGGGAGTTTTCTTTATCTTAGACCATGGTTACATAATGTACATTTGGGCCTTCCTACGCCAATGTCAGGCTTCCGGTTGACCCTTCTGGAGCGTCATGACGTGAGATCTGTTTATCGCGGCGTTGATTTTACTACTCTGTAGCGTCGCGGCGTTACGGATTTCAACGTCTGGCGTTGGTTTAGAACCCCTACGGGCGTGTTTACGCGGCGTTGGGATCAGCGTCGCGGCGTTGATTTTACGCGGAGCGTCAGCGGCCGTTGACCCAAGCGTGCGATGTTGACGGCGTCGCGGCGTTGGAAGATTTCCTCTGGAGCGTCGCGGCGTTGCTGACGTCGCGGCGTTGTCTGTTTAAGGCGAACACTCCCGTTTTTTTTTTTTTTTTTTTTTTTTTGCTCTCACCGCTTCCTCAGCTGCCTGAACCTAGTGCCACATGTCGCGCCCTGCTGACCCTTGAAGTACATCCACATCGGTCGGGGCCTTTTTTTTTTTTTTTTTTTTTTTTGCCCTCAGGCCACCTCTCGACTCATTTGCCACCATCTCCTTCCTGACCCTCGGTTCCCTTTGTCCTGCTTTCGCCATTTCCACCTCCGCCAGGCGTCCTGTTGGATCTAGTCATCCACCTTAGGTCTGAGGTCCACATTAGTGACCCCCGGGTTGGTAGGGTCACATTTAGGGTCAGTTACTCTCGGTTAGTCTTTGTTTTTCCCTGAGCCTCTAGTTGTTTGTCGTAATGTCCCAGCCAGCCGTTGTGCCACCTTGAGTGCCATTTCATTGCATTACCCTCCTAGGAGCTGAGTCCTTTCACCCGATATGCGGAAAGGCGAAGTTGCACAAGCGGGGGTCGGGCAGTGAGGACGCCCACGGGCTGATGTCACACGGTTCGTTAACGGTCGGTTCGCGCCATCTGCGAACCGTTCTTTCGATAGGAAAAGGGTTTCCACCACCTGATGATTTTTCGCAAGGCGATTGCGGCCCGGAATGGCGGGCACTTTCGCCGCCACCTACGTCGGTACGCGATGAGTGTGGTCACGAATTCTCGCCAACCTGTCTCGCCTCGGTCGTCGAAGGTTCAGTGAGGGGGTGTGTTGGTCGAGCTTAGGTCTGGTCGTCGATCCACTATTATAATCTTGATCATGTCCCCTCGGAACCGTTTGATCGGCTTTACAGTGGCCGGAGCTACCAGGGTCATTCGGGTCTTGACAAATGCGAGGGTGGTGGAGCTCAACTTGATAAGGGCAGTGCCATCCAGCGAGCCCGGCTGGCAGCTGTATCCCCAGTGCGGCATCACTTCTGTCAATATCGGCGTCTCATTCAGGCGACGAGCGTGTGTGAAGTGACCCAGCGTGCCACTGCTCAGTATGCCATTATTCGGGATATTCCTTTTGATGTTGGGCGGAGTTATATAGAACGCCATCCTCCACTGCTTAAGGGCCAGTAAGATGAATTTGGGGCACCACTTTCCTCATTTATGGCTTATGCAAGCGGTGGGGTGCCCCACTGAATGATGATGAGGCGTGGTTCACGCAGTAAAAGCGATATCGAGTTAAGAGGGATAAGCCAAGGGTGTACCGACTGAGGGGACCTACGATTCTGGCCATGAGCCCTCGGACGGGGCAGGCTTCATGATTATCGGGCCAGCACTTTGGACCCTGGGCAATCCACAGGGGGGACATTGGGCGATCCTCTTCTCGCCCCGCCCACACCGCCTGGCGACCACCGTGACTCCTCGGAGTCCCTTTGATTTGAGGACGGTGCTCGCCCTTAGCAGCGCTTTGGTCATTACGGGATGGAGACCGGGAGCAGATCCGCCTCGCACGAGGATATGGAGCGCCAGTGATATGCATACGGTTTAGCGAGCGGCCATTATTCTTGGCGGCGGCGATCCCTCCGAGGCTCGGCGCGACTTCACGCCCATCACGTGCCGCGCCGCCACGCCGCTGAAGTGGCACGCCCGATCGCTGGGGTGCCGCCTTTCTTATGTTATTTCATTGCGGTGGGGACCTTTGCCCGTTTTTTGTTTGGGGGGGTGTGGGTGATGCTTGAGTTTTTCTTAGATTTGTTTCGTGTTTATTTGTGTTGTAGTTTATTTTCAGTTATGCATGTTATTTTACATTTTTACATTTTAGTTTCATTTACATTTGCTTTCGTCTTAGGATGTTGCAGTTTTGTGTTTAGTCATATTTGTGTTTTAGGTAGATCTTTCATGTGTAGTGGTGTCGTGTTTAGGTAGTTGTGTGTGTGATGCCATGCTTGAGAATAGGGGGTCACTTTTGAGCCGAATCCACTATTGTCGTGGAAGAAAGGATTCATTGGATGTTTGAATGATCGGGAATTAGGTCGAATAGGTGGGGAGGCATAGTGAATCACCTCCGGTTATTCAAGAAACTATTTCTTAAGGGCACATCACACTCACACGCAAAATGATCTCTAAGGTATGCTGAGTGCAGGGCGACTACGAAGGTTGACAAACCCACCGGGATTCTCTAAACACACGAGATGGGACAGTGAGTAAAAGAGGATTGCCTTCGAGACTGAAATTAAAAAAAAAAAAAAGAAAAAGAAAGAAAAGAAAAAAGAAAAGAAAAATAGAGATAAAATAAGTAGGATCTTCCAATCGGAATCCGGACCATGATCAGAGAGCCTTTCAAAGCCCGATACTAACCCGGTGGTGAGTCGTGCTTCTTTGCGGATTACGGGACGAGAAGATGGAAGTTTCCCGCGACTTAGGGCCATAGGTTTAGTTAGTGTCGAGTGGCGTTAGAGGCGAATACCCGGTGCCATAACCCGGCGGGTAGAAGTCACCGACTAATCCCACATTCATGAACATAACATAAACCACGGGCCTTAGTTTTGTTACATGTTTGTGAGTAGGTATATTAGAAATTGCAAGCGGTGCGTTAGATCCTTTTGTAGTTAGATTTTCCCCGATTGGCGAGGTTGAACTCAAGTTTGGGGCGTCGGAACCTAAGTGTAAACTAGAGTGAATTTATTTGCGCACGTAGGGTCCTTGGGAAAGTTATTGAATACTTCGGAGAAATTTTGAGGGCACTATGGTCGGCTTCATAGGTTAACCTAGTTCTTTCGAAGAGTTGAACACCTTTGCGAATCCACTGTGCACTTCAAATAAAGCGACGGCCCGGTGTGAGTCGGTCCAATTTGATCCTCTATCTATCGACATGGCATCAACATCTTAGGTGTTGAACTATAGTATGTAGGGTGTGTGTTCAGTTTAGAGTCAATTCTTTCTTGGGGACAAGCAAGAAGCTAAGTTTGGGGGTGGGATGAGTGGCAGAAATGTTCAGGTCATACCCGCGTCTGTCTTACGTTTTTAGCGTTATTTTATATTTAAATACGTATTGTTTGTAGCCCGATATCTGATTTGTGCGAATGGTGTGAATGCAGGTGAAAAGGGCAACTTTTGGAAGCAATTTTGGAGCAGAAGGAGGCAATGCATAAAGATGGCTGGAACGTTGCGACGTCCCCACGTCGTGACGTCCCAACGTCACGATGTTGGGTCAACATATGAAAGTCCAACAAGCGGCAGCGCGCGGCCCGACCATAACGTCGTGGCGTCTCAGCGTCGCTGACGTCGCAGCGTCATGGCGATCTCGGCGTCGCTGACGTCGTAGCGAGTTATGCCTCTCAAACATTAAAAGAAAAAAGGGGGATCGGAGATCGGGGATCGTACGAACTAGGGCACGGAAACCAGAGCAGTAGTAACATTGATCTTGAAAAAGAGCCCGTGATTTGTATTTTCCTTCGTTTTGGACAGTAGTACTGATGTTTTACATATTACATATTGGTGTTTTCTTATTCAGTATGTTCTAGATTTATACCTAGGGTGTTGTCGAACCCTGTCATATTTTCATGGATTAAAGATCAATATTTTATATTATTCAGTTGTTTATAATTTGTTGGCATCTGCTTTATATCTATGAATCATTTACATGATGATGTATGGCCAACATTAGCGTGACTATATTGGAGATCCGAGATTCGAGAGATGAGGATATCGAGGGATCTGAGTAGAGCAGCCTTCGGTTGATTCGGTGAATAGAGATATTCCGATCCCGAAGGTGGCAATTAAGGTTAGAACATTTAAGCATTTCATAGTATCGAGTTGGGGTAGAGATACACTCAACTACACTATTGAGAATAAGGCGAATACATCTCGAGAGAGGGTATTTATAAGTGGATCACCTAGCCATCAATAAATCATAAAATAAAGCGAAGAATATCATCTTTAGAAATAATCCATTGAAAGTGGCGAGGGGAGACCATAACTAGTCTCCATTCTGATAATTCATTCGATTAGTTAGTTTAGTTTAAATTCGGACACTAGTACTCTTTCACCTGTCGTATATCGAGGATAATATTTAAAAGCCAATCCTACGCCAATTGACACACCTATCCCCGTGGATCGATATCCGTACAATTGGTACACTATATTACTTGGGGCGACGCGTGCACTTGCGCACATAGGCGTACATTTTACACATCACGTTTTCGGCCTGTCACCCTAACGCCTAAAGAAGAATAAATTGGACAAATAATTCACCAAGTTTATGGAAGTGTTCAAAAAACTGCACATCAACATTCCGTTTGCTGATGCTTTGGAACAAATGCCCACTTATGTCAAATTTATGAAGGACGTCTTGTCAAAGAAGAGAAGGTATCGGACACCGAGGGCAGTTAATCTCACTAAAAGAATATAGTGCCATCCTTTAGAGAAGAACGCCCTGAAAGCTAAAAGACGGCGGTTCACTATCCCTACACCATCAGGGCCACCATCTTTGAGGCTTTTGTGTGACTTGGGGGTAGTATTAATCTCCATGCCCTTATCCATATTTAGACGCTGAAGTTAGGTGAAGCTCGCCTAACCAGTCACACTCCGGTTAGTAGACATGTCAACCCAAAGCACCCGAGGGGTAATAGAGAGGCGTTACAGTAAAGGTCGACAAGTTCATCTTCCTAGCCGGTTCATTGTATTAGATATGGAAGAAGATAAAAAATACCCATAATATTGGGTAGACCATTTTATGGCTGGAAGGCGATGATTGACGTGTAGAGGAGGATTGGAAATTGAGAGTGCAGGAAGATGAAGTCAAGTTTAATGTGTTCAAAGCTATGAGACATGTGAAACCCCGGAAAATTCAAATTTTCTGAAAAATGGTAAAATGGTAATTTCGGTAAAAATAAGATTTTCTAGATCTCGGATGTGACGGGGACATGCAGTTAAGTTCGTCTCGCGAAATCCCCGGAAATATCTGATCGAATTTCGTTGAATTAGAAATAGTCGAATTTCACGTGTTGAGTAAATTAATGACGAGAAAGTGACCGCGTGGCATGAGGATTGCATGCCATGTAATGGCATGAGGAACAGGACACTTGGCACATTAGTGGAGGCCAAGTGTCAAGTTTAAATCATGCATGAAAGAAAGTGGTCTTGCATGAGGGCAAAAGTTAGTGGATGCTAGGTGTCTTGGATGGAGAAACTGCATGAAATTTTGTAGGAAGAAAGTGGGCATGATGACATGTGGGATGCTATGTGTCATGAGGAGAGAGGCATGAGGTGTCTACTTTTTTTTTTGGGAAGTCTTCTCCACCACAAGATATAAATCGGTGGGGGTGGAATGGAAGAGAGAATAAAAGGGAAAAAGGAAAGAGAACAAGGGTTTAAGTTTAGCAAGCGGAATAGTTTCAAGCGGTGAGAGGATGCACTTCGAGAGGTAGGGGTTCTCTCTACTGCGGTTAATCTTCATTTCAGAGCCATGAAGCATGGCTATGAGGCGTAGCCCTGGTGATAGGCTGGTTCAAAGACGATTAGACAAAAGCTGATTGTTGATGGGGATCGGTTTTGCAGGTCGGAGTGTTGGTGTAGTTTCGAGAACTACAGTGCAGGCCCGATTTTGCTTACGATATGAATCTGATGATGATGATCTTGTTGTGTGTTATTGCTTGTTTTGAATAA
The DNA here is from genome assembly GCA_016808115.1 of Tetrastigma voinierianum. Lineage (NCBI taxonomy): Eukaryota > Viridiplantae > Streptophyta > Magnoliopsida > Vitales > Vitaceae > Tetrastigma > Tetrastigma voinierianum. Next base: position 1,003,092 of record JAEQBH010000033.1, on the reverse strand, counting down.
CATGCAGTTGTGTGAATATTAATGTTGATATACTCGTAGCGATAACCATTAACATGATGCCGAATGAAGCATAAAATTTGTTGCATGTAGTTTCGACATGCATGTAACATGAATGCATGGCAAATTATCGCCACGCATGTGCGGGGACATCGCGTGTCGGGTGTGAGAGCATGAATGAAATAAATTTTATCGGGTTGTCCAATAAATTTTATCGGAGGGTTGTCGATAAATTATATCGGAGGGTTGTCGATAAAGTTATATCGGAGGATTGTCCGATAAATTATAACGGGTTGTCCCGACAAATAGTATCGGAGGTTTGTCAAATGAACTCTATCGGAGGTTGTCGGTAAAAGAGTTCTCGGAGATGGTCCAATGGTTTGATGCTCGGAGGTGGTCGGTGATTCCGACAAAAAGCTTTTGTTTTGAAAGCGGTTCTCATGCATGAAAATGGCGTGTGTGAGGAGTCGGTGAGGACTCGGAAGCGGCACATGACATGAACATTTCATATATAGATATGCATATTTTATATGAATGTGTGTGAATGATTTTGTGGATTATGTCATTGCATGTATGCACTTAGGTGGGAGTAGCCCTTGCGGAGACTTTCTGCGGGCATGGCTCGCCAGATCGTGGGAAAAACATTTCGAATGCTGGAGGTGCACGAAGGCGCCGTGAGGCTTTAGTTAGGAAGAAGGTCAAGCATGGCTTATTATGTGTTTGTAAAAATGGCGAAGAAAACTTGGGTTTTTGTTATGTGCTGGACTATTATCCAGTTTTTTTGTAGATATATTGGAGATAAATTGTAATTAAACTCATTTCATATGTTTAATACAATTCGGTAAATGTTTTCTCTACCTTTGTTAATTCTAGTCATATGTTAAGACTGATTTTTCAATGGGCAGTGGGAATTTGGCCCTGTGGTCCTCTACCATATCGTAGCCTCGTCAGTGGCTTGATGGGCTTCAGATCACCAGTCGGACCTCTGCAGCGAGTTATGACATTTTTACATGCAAAGGTCTAAGTCGCATTTGTGTGGCCGAGCTCAACCAAGAGAATGGTGTGTGGCGGAACTCTTTTGGCTGAGCTCTCTTAGGATGAGGCTGACCTCTTCTGGCTGAGCTCTCCTAGGATGAGATGACCTCTGCGAGACGGCTCGCCCAGGATGTTTGTGTGTGTGAAGCCAGGCTCATATGTGAATTTGTGTGGAGTAGCATTGTTTTGGAGCCTATGGGACGTCTAGTCTTTGGATTAATTTCGGTTAAGGAAAAGTGAGAATTTGGACTAGCATCCTTGATAGAAATTGTAGCCTGTCGTCGGTGAAAGCGATGTGGGCTTCGAATCACCCGAATCGGACCTCACGGCCCGAGTTATGGCCTTTACTTTCGGAAGGGTGGGATGATGAGTTGTGGACGAGGCTCATCCTAGTCAGGCGGGCTCTTACGCATGAGCTCTTGCACGCAGGCTCTCACGCATGAGCTCTTACGCAGGCTCTTGCAAGGCTCTCCTGCGCAGGCCCTTCCGCAGGCTCTTGCATGAGGCTCTTGCACGCCAGGCTCTCACACGCAGGCTCTCTGCGCAGGCTCTTGCGCCAGCTCTTACGCAGGCTCTGCGCATCAAACTCTCTGCATAGGCCCTTCCTCATGAGCTCTTACGCATGACTCTCACACGCAAACTCTCACACGCGAAGCTCTCTACATGAAACCACTGCACGCAAAACTCTCTGCATGAAACTCTACTGTTGCAAACTCTTAACGCAAGCTCTTACGCAAGCTCTTACGCAGGCTCTCACACGCAAACCCTCCCACGCAAACTCTTACACGCAGAGCTCTGCATAAACTCTCACACGCAAACTCTTACACTCAAACTCTTACATAGGCTCTCACACGCAAGCCCTTCGCATGAAGCTCTGCATGAGCTCTTACGCAAACTCTCACACGCAAACTCTCCCACATAAACTCCTGCATAAGTGCAGCCTCTTCTACATGACTCTTATGCAAACTCCCACCATAAACTCTCACACGCAAGCCCTTATAAACTCTGCAGCTCTCACACGCAAACTCTCTACGCAAACTCTGCATAAACTCTTACACGCAAACTCTCTACGCAAACTCTTACACGCAAACTCTGCATGGCGCAGCCTCATGCATAGCTCTTACGCAAACTCTCGGCATAAGCTCTTACGCATGAAGCTCTGCACGCAAGCTCTTAAGGCTCTCACAGACTCTCACACGCAAACTCTGCGCAAGCTCTCACACGCAGGCTGCAGGCTCTCTGCATGGCTCTGTCACAGACTCCTGCGCGCCCAGGCTCTTACGCATGAAGTGCGAGCTCTTACGCATAAGGCTGCAGGCTCTTACGCATGAGCATGAGCTCTCTTCGCCGAGACCTGAGCTCTTACGCATGGGCGGCCTCGTCTGGGGAATGTAGGCTCGAGGCTGTGTCAACTTGGGACTGATCATAACTTTCGTCGAGTGGATTACCATACTTTCGAGACTCTGAGAAGCCCCTTGAGTCTAGAATCTATCTATATGTCCATTATAATCCCCAGGCTCAGATTTTATTCTCGAAAAGACAGAAGACCGTAGGTACATCGGTTACGCACGTCAGTTTACGCTCATATGAAGCGCCAACCGGATGACCGCCAACTTCACACCGTCCGTCAGTTTTGCGCGATTCTTGGACTCTATGGAAAGATCTCTGAGTCTAGAATCTAACCCACATGCCTGAGAAGGATGGAATTTGGTGCTCACATATTTTCTGAAAAAATTATCATTGCACTAAGTGCATAATTCTTAGGAAAAAAAAAAAAAAGAACCACGATTTGGGGGCGTCGCGGCTTAGTATCAGGCTTTTTAGGTTTATAAATACCTAGTGTTGAACACTTGATACTAACAGTAACAGTTAGGTATCAGGAAAATTTAGGTACACGATTACCTTTGGGCCTAAATGGGCATGGGTTTAGATCATGCATCCATTGTGCATTACGATGGTGTTGCACCTGATGTTATGCTATATATTATGTGGATTGTATGCTTGGTGAATAGTATGCAGGAAGTATAGAACACTAGGGTGAGAATTTAACCTTAGGAGTTCGGAAAAATAAATAAATTGCTATTGATATATGTAGATGGCAAGTCAAGGAAGGGGACGCAGGGGTCGCCCACGAGGCACACCACATTTTTGATCGAGCGAGGCCTTTGTAGAGGCCATGGAGTGCTGAATCTGTGCCGTGCATTTGGTGCGGTTGGGACCGAGGGAGGGCCAAGACAACCTCCAGTGGTTTTATGGCACATCCCCGGCATTTAAGGGAGGAGAGGGGGACCGATGGTGGCGGACCATTGGTTCAGACAGGTAGAGAAAGTTTTGGAGGCTATGGAATTACCTCGGCGTTACAAAGATCGGGCTAGCTACATTGGTACAGAGGGTGAGTCTCGGGTATGGTGGGGCCCAGGTTAAAGCCTCGAGAAATTTGGAGGCAATAACGTGGGAGGAGTTTAGAGAGCTCTTCATGGGTAAGTTTTTCCCGGCATCTGCTAGACATGGCCCGGGAGTTCCTTGAGTTGAAACAGGGGACAATGGCCGATTACTTAGTGCGTGGCTAAGTTCTGAGTTAAGCGTTTCGGGGGGGATGATTATGTGGCCCTCGGACATGGCCAAGGTGAGAAGTTCGAGGGATGGTTTGAGATTGTATACTATCAAGGCGGGTGCGAACATGGATTCTATGGTGGGGCCCAGCTTTGGCCCGTAGAGAGAGAGATAGATGATGCGGGAGCATTCGAGATCTGAGTCTTAGCGGTGATCGCGGAAGGAGTCGACCTTCTTGAGCTCGGGAAAAAAACAAGGACCACATTCCCACGAGGAGTTTTGAGACAAAATGCGGCTTTGGGGCAAGCGGATCAGGGGCTCCTAGCCGGTCGGGGCCCAGGTGACATGTGTTATCATTGCCATCGGCTGGACATGAGGCGGAATTGCCCGATGAGATCCCGGGGGTCATGGGACACCCACACCGGTCGATCGTCGATCAGGACACACTTTCGGACCTGATATGTTCCTTCTTACCTAGCATGGGCGAAGGCAGTGTCAGTCAGGGTGCGACCGGGCCGGTTGTTTAGCGGATGGGCGAGAAGGCGGAAAGCGTGGGTCGGTCGAGGCAAGGACCACAAACAAGTCGAGTTCAAGGACCCAGGCGTGTTTACCGTTACACCACGGGGCCAGACCCACCGGTCCGTCGATTATCGGGTATGTTTACTCTCGCTGTAAATGAGTATTTGATTACGGTGCATCTCGTTCTTTTATTCTTTGCATCTTGTGTGAATGTTTTGGGCTTAAAGGTGAATCTTGGAAAAGCAGCTACATGTGAGTTCTCCCTAGGAGTTAGGGTAAGGATTGATCGGATATGTCGGGTTTGTGGAGTTAGAGATCTCGGGGATTACACTCGTGGTGGATCTTGAGTTATGGACATACTCGGACTTTGATGTCATTCTTGGCATGGATTGGTTGACTACACAGGGTCGTCATTGGCGTGATCGTAGGAGGTTCGCCTGCGCGGGATGTGTTGTATTACATTTCGGGATAAGCATGATGCTTTACCTCGGTAGTGTATGACTCCCGAGATGGCACGGACGGTTAATAGGTTTGGCTAGTAAGCCTTGCCTTGGAAGGCGAGGGCGGGGCGGGGTTTGAGTCTACCTCGTGGCAGTATGAGTTTGAGGATGTTTTCCCGGGCAGGTTGCGGATTGCCTCCTCGGAGGGATCATGGAGCTTTGTCATTGAAACACACACCACTGATCGTCGCCCATTTCTATGACTCGCGTAGGATGGCGCCGAGTTAGGTTCACGGGAACTTCAGGGTCCAATCGGGGGTTGTGGACAAGGGTTTTATTAGACCAAGCACTTCACCTTGGGGCGCTCCGGTTCTATTTGCCAAGAAGAAGGAGAAGACCCTTCGATGTCAAGCAATGCAAACAGTTGAATAGGGTGGCGTCGAAAATCGATATCTTCTGAGGATGTGATTTGTTTATCGATTGAGGAAGGCGCGGGTGTACTCTAAGATAGATCCGCCTTAAGGTACCATCGGGTTGAGGTTAGAGACGAGATATCCCTAAAGACGGCGTTCGGGGAGCCTTGGTATGGGCATTTGGAGTTCTGATAATGCCGCCCGGATTGAAGAATACGCAGGCATTCATAGGATCTCATCATAGGATCTTCCGCCCCTACTTAGATCGGTTTGTGGTAGTTTTAGTAAAGACGATATTTTGATCTACTGCGAGACGGAGGAGGATCATGAGGATCACTTGGTCGTTCTCAAACCACGAGAGACCATGGAGTTGTATGCGAGGTCGAGTAAGTGTGAATTTTGGCTTGCGAGAGTGAATTCTGAGACAGCGTCGTATCGGTTTCGAGGTGTGTCGGTAGACCTGAGAAAGTTGAAGTACATTATGAGTTAGGAGAGAAGTGAGAGTCGGTCTTGAATCTGCCGGTTTCTTGGGATTAGGCTGGATATTATAGGAGGTTCATTGAGGATTTCTCGGTTGCGGCTATGGTAGTTGACCGGAAGGAGGTCGAGTTTGCCCAGAGAATGACTCGTGTGAGAGGGCATTCGGGGAGTGAAAGCGGAAGCCGCCCGGCTCTGATACGGTAGTCTCGGAAAGGGCGGGAGTACTCGGTGTCTTTGTGATGAGGCGGAATTTGGGATGTGTTTGATGCGGTCAAGGAATTAGTGGCTTATGGTTCGACAGTTGAAGAATCATGGCGAATTACGTGACATGGAGTTAGCGACCATTATGCTGCACCAGAGATTTGGCGCCACTACTTATCGGCCGGTTCGAGGTGTACTCGGACCATAAAAGTCGTATATTTTCCTGGCGGGACCTCTCGGCGTGGGGCAGCGCGGATGGATGGAGTTCTGAGGATTATGACTTCGCCTGCATTACCATCTGGTAAGGCAAATGTAATTGGCGAATGCACTCGGTCGGAAATCATGGGGAGCATTGGTAGTATAGCCTCTTTGGGAGTGGCGGATCTTTCGAGGCGCTAAGGGTGATTTGGAGTTCTGATCTGGCTGAAAGCGAGCTCGAGGGAATGTTATGGAAGTTTAGTGGGCTGCCTTCCCTCTTGAGCGAGTGATTGGAGTCCCGAGGCGGGACAGCGGAGATAGTGTCATCGAGGGGCCGGAGTGCAGTCGGTGCCTGCTAGGTGATGAGGGCTGGGCCAGTCCCGCGCGGATGGTAGTCTTCGGTATAGAGGGCGGGTAGTGGTTCCCGAGTTTATTGAGTTGAGAGGAGATCTCGGGGAGTTCCATTGCTCTCGTTGCGGTGCATCCGGGTGGCACGAAGATGTCGGATGTGTCGCCCGATGTGTGGAGGCGGGATGAAGAGACCGTTGGGGATTTTGTTGACGGTGTCTCACGTATCGGCGAGTGGTGAGCGCGAAAGCCTGCCCAGCTCTCCGACCATTGGAGGTAGCGGTGGAAATCAGGGCATGTCGCGGATGGACTTTGACTCACTTACCCTGAGCATCGGCGTAGACATGATGCGGTGTGGGTCATAGTGGGTGACTCACTAAGTCGGCACATTTCTAGTGCGTGCGGATGACGCTTTCTGCTAGAGGAATTCTGCGAGTGTATGTCACAGGGTTGTTAGGTTACATGGAGTCTTGGTATCCATCGTGTCGGACCCGGAGATCCGGAGTTCCACGTACACTTTTGGAAAAGTTTCCGAGAAGGCCATGGGGACCTGAGTGTGATGAGCACGCTTTCATCCCGCAGACAGGATGGTCGATCGGAGGAGGACCATACAGGTTTTTAGAAGGGCATCTTGCGAGCATGTGTCCTAGATTTGGGTAGTTGGAAGAGCATTTGCCCTTGGTAGAATTTGCCTACAGCCAATGATTATCGACTAGATACGGTCTTACTATGAGGCCTTATATGGGAGGCGTATCGATCGCCGATTTGTTGGGCGAAGGTGGGAAGCTCGCCCGCAGGTCACGACATGATTGAGACACCACCCAGGAAGTAGGTCCTATCACGAGCGCCTTCTCCGCGGCTCGGTAGACGGAAGAGTTATCTTTGATGGCGGCGGCGACCTCACAGAGTTTGGGCGGGTGATCATGTCTTCACAAAGGTGATGCACGAAGAGAGTCGTCGGATTCGGCAAACAAGGAAGTTATCGCCGAGTTTATTGGGCCCTTCGAATTTTCGAGAGGGTGGGGGCGATTGCATATCGATTGGCACTCTGCGTAGGTTTGCTCGGGTGTCCGTAAGAGATTATTCCATGTCTGCATGCTCACAGTACACTCCGAGATCCATTTCGCTATAGTGGTGGGGCGAACATTTATTGATGCGGATCAGGACCTTGAAGAGAGGGACCTGTGCGTGTATGGATAGCCCAGAGAGCGGAGTTTTGCGGCGCCGCGTGAGGCGGCTAGTAAAGGTGTTGTGGAATCAGGGGTGGAGGGAGGCAACAGCATGGGAGCATGGGGACACGATGCGTGCGGATAATGCACCACTGTCGAGCGAAGGTACGTGGATTAGTCATTGAATGGTAAATAGAAACATTACATATGCATGTGATTGTATGTATATGTGTGTGTGAATTCCCAGGAATGAGAGGAATTCTTTTAAAGAGAATGTGAAACCGGAAAATTCGAATTTTCGAGAAATGATAAAATGGTAATTTCGGTAAAAATCAGAATTTTCACAGATCTCGGATAATGACAGAGACACTTATCTGGATTAAGTTCGTCTCGCGAAATCTAGGTACACAGTCGAATTTCGTTGAATTCCGAAATGGTCGGAATTTCAAGTATTTCGAGGTAAATTGACGAACGAGAAAGTGACACGTGGCATGAGGATTGCATGCCATGTGGCATGAAGCGAGACACTTGGCACATTAGTGGGGCAGGTAACAAAGTTTAAATCATGCATGAAAGAAAGTGGTCTTGCAAGAGGGCAAAAGTTAGTGGATGCTAGGTGTCTTGGATAGGCTTTGCATGAGAAATTTTGTGGGAAGAAAAGTGGGCATGACGACATGTGGGATGCTATGTGTCATGAGGAGAGAAGCATGAGGTGTCTGCACACAAAGTCTCACTACTCCACCTAAGATAAATCGGTGGGGTGGAATGGAAGAGAGAATAAAAGGGAAAAAGGGAAAGAGGAAGCCGGGGAGTTCTAGGATTTACTTGATGAAATAGTTCAATGATGATGGGATCTTGCACTTGAGGTAGAGTTCTCTCTACTCACGGATTTAATCTTCATTTCATAGCCATGACATGGCTATGGCGTAACCCCCAGTGATGAGCTGGTTCAAAGAGCAGTTCGACAAAAGTATTGTTGGGGATCGGTTTTAAATTAGTGTTGGTGTAGTTTCAAGAACTACAGTGGAGCGATTTTAAGCCCGATAGATCGATATTGATGATCTTGTTGTGTGTTATTGCTTGTTTGAATAACATGCGGATTATTAATGAATATTATTGATATACTCATGCTTGGTAATATTAACATGATGCGAGATGAAGCATAAATATAATTGTTGCATGTAGTTTTTCGACATGCATGCCAACATGAGATATTACGCGGCTGAAATTATCGCCAGCGTGTGCGGGGGCATCAGCGTAAATCGGGTGTGAGGCGTAGATGAAATAAATTTTGCTCGGAGAGGTTGTCCGATAATTTTATGGAGGAATTTATCCGATAAATTATATCGGTTGTCGATGATTATATCAGTTATCGATATTAGATTATATGGAGGTTGTCCGACAAATAATAACGGAGGTTTGTCGAATGAACTCATCGGAGGGTTGTCGATCAAAGAGTTCTCGGAGATGGTCGATGGTTTGATACTCGGAGGTAGTCGATTGATTTAAAACAAAAAGCTTTGTTTGAAAGCGAGTTCTCATGCATGAAAATGGCGTGTGTGAAGTCGGTGAGGACTCGGGGAAGCGGGACATGACGCAGACATTCATGCCATGAATATGCATATTTTATATGAATGTGTGTGAATGATTTTTGTGGATTATGTCATTGCATGTGCACTTAGGTGGGAAGTAGCCCTTGGAGACTTTCTCTTGGGCATGGCTCACCCGTCGTGGGAAAAACATTTCGAATGCGGAGGTGCACGAGAGAGAGGCGCCGTGAGGCTTTGGATTAGGGAAGAGGTCGAGCATGGCTTGTTATGTGTTTTGTAAAAATGCGGGCGAAAACCCAGATTTTGTTATGTCTAATGGACTATTATCCAGTTTTTTTGTAGATATTAAGAATGGTAGTAATTAAACTCATTTCATATGTTTAATGATTAATTAAATATTTTCTCTACCTTTGTTAATTCTAGTCATATGTTAAGACTGATTTTTCAATGGGCAGTAAGAGGTGGCCACTGTGGTCCTCTACCATATCGTAGCCTCGTCAGTGAGCTTGATGTAGGCTTTGATATCACTCAAATCGGACCTCTACAGCCCAAGTTATGACATTTTTTACATCACGAGTCCACAAGAGTCACGGTGTGTGGCTAGAAGTGGGATTTGCGTGTGTGAGCTGACCAAGAATGAGGCGTGTGGCCGGGCTCTTTTGGCTGAGCTCTCTTAGGATGAGCTGACCTCTTCTGGCTGGGCTCTCCTAGGATGAGATGACCTCTGAGGCCAAGCTCCTTGGGATGAAATTGTGTGTGTGGTAGGAAGCTCACTTATGTGATGTGTGGAGTAACGTGCAATTTTGGAGCCTATGGGACGTCTAGTCTTTGAGGTGTGAATTTCGGTTAAGGAAAGTGAGAATTTGGACTAGCATCCTTGATAGAAATTGTGGCCTCGTCAGTGAGCTTGATGTGGGCTTCCCGAATCCTTGAATCGGACCTCACAGCCCCGAGTTATTGCCTTTTACTCGAAAGATGCAGGATGATGGCGTGGGGCAGGCTCATCTGAGTCAGGCGGCTCTTACTGCGTAGGCTCTTCTGTGGGCTCTCACGCGTGGCTCTTACGCAGGCTCTTGCACGCAGGCTCTCACACGCAGGCCCTTCGCGCGAGCTCTTGCACGCAGGCTCTCACACGCAGGCTCTCACACGCCCAGGCTCTCACACGCAGGCTCTTGCAGAGCATAGGCCTCGCAGGCTCTTAGCAGGCTCTTGCACGCAGGCTCTCACACGTAGGCTCTTCTGCATGAGGCTCTTGCGCCAGGCTCTCTGCATGAGCCCTTCGCGCAGGCTCTTGCACGCCCAGAGCTCTTACGCATAAACTCTCTACGCAAACTCTTACACGCAAACTCTGCATAAATGCAACCTCTTCTACGCAAACTCACCTTCGCAAACTCCCCATAAGCTTCTACGCCAAACCCCGCCACGCAAACTCTCCACACGCAAACCCCTTACTTGCAAACCCTGCGCATAAACTCTTACGCAAACTCTCACATAACTCTTACACGCAAACTCTGCATAAGCTCTCTACGCAAACTCTCACACGCAAACTCTTACACATAAACTCTTACACGCAAAACTTCGCAACCTCTTACACATAAACTGCACGCAAACTCCATACTTCTTACATAAACTCTGCATAAGCTCTTACACGCAGGCTCTCTGCATGAGCTCTTACGCGCAGGCTCTCTTGCATGGCGCATGAGCTCTCATGAAATTGTCGAACTCCTCTTGCATGAGCTCTTGCAGGCCATGAGCTCTTGCATAAGGCGCATGAGCTCTTGCATGGGGCACATGAGCTCTGGCTGAGACACACCATGAGCTCTGCCGCAGGGTGACCTCGTCTGGGAGGGGGGGGAATGACTCGGCGTGTCAACCCGGACCCGATCATGGCTCGTCAGAGTCAGTTTCATGCTTTCGAAGACTCTACAGAAAGCCCCTTGAGTCTAGAATCTATCTATATATGGCTCCATTATAATCTGAGCTCAGATTTATTCGAAAAAGACGAAGGCGGTAGGTACACATCGAGTTCTGCGTCGGTTTGCTCGTATAGACGCCCGACTTAGGATGACCGCCTTCCCTCGTCAGTAGTTTGCGCGTTCTTGGACTCTATGGAAAGATCTCTGAGTCTAGAATCTAACCACATGCCTGAGGATGGCATTTGGTGCTCACATAATTTCTGAAAAAATTATCATGAGCTCTCCTGCATGAGCTCTGAGTCTAGAATCTTACCGTAGGCTCTCTGCGTGACTCTCTGCGCCAAACTCTTACTGCATGAAGCTCTTACGTAGCTCTCACACGCAAGCCCTGCCAAGCTCTTCGGCATGAGCTCTCACACGCAGGCTGCCACGCCGGCTCCTCACCGCAGGCCACCCGCATGAAACTCTTACGCATAGGCACCACTGCATGACTCTCACACGCAGGCTCTTCACGCAGGCTCTCTCACACGCAGGCCCTTCGCGCAGAGCTCTTACGCAGGCTCTTGCATGAAGCTCTGCATGGGCTGCACAGGCCTCTTCTACGCAGGCTCTTCTGCAGGCTCCCACACGCAGGCTCTCACACGCAGGCCCCCATGCATGAGGCTCTTGCGCAGCTCTCACTGCATGAGGCCCTTGTAGGCTCTTAATTGCGCGAAGCTCTCACCGCAAACTCTGCACGCAAACTCTCACATGAGCTCTTACGCAAGCTCTTACGCATAGGCACGCAGCCTCTTACATGAGCTCTGCACGCAGGCTCTCTAGTGACTCTCACACGCAGGCTCTTACGCAAACTCTCTGCATATGGCACACTGAGCTCTCACACGCAGGCTTTGTAGGAGCTCCTGCACGCAGGCTCTTGTATTTGCATAGGCTCTGCGTAAAACGCAGAGCTCTTCTTCATGAGGCGCATAGGCTCTGCTTGCATGACTACGCAAACTCTTACGCATGACTGACCTCGTCAGGAATGAGGCTCGCGTGTCCCAGCTTAGGACGATCTGCTTTCTCGTCGAGTCGGTTTCATCTTTGTTCGAGACTCTACGGAAAGCCCTTTGAGTCTAGAATCTATCTATATATGGCTCATTATAATCTGAGCTCAGATTTTATTCGAAAAAGACGAAAGACAGTAGGTACCTGTCAGTTCTGCACGTCAGTTTCTGCTCATATGAAGCGCCAACTTCGGATGATCATAACTTCCTCGTCCGAAGTCCGTTTTGTAGCGTTCTTGGACTCTATGGAAAGATCTGAGTCTAGAATCTAACCACATGCACGAGGATGGCATTTGGTGCTCACATAATTCTGAAAAATTATCATTGCACTAAGTGCCTTAATTCTTAGGAAAAAAGGCTAGAGATTTGGGTGTCGCCACAGACACCGAGTAAGTGATACATTGCTTCATAGTAGAGACCATGGAGGCTATAATTTCTAGCCAAAGTGGTCTCAACGACATGCTACAGGCTAGCACAGTCTGAGTGATTCGAAAATTGGGAGAAGAGTAGGAGTATGTAAAATGGATGGATTCATTTGAACCTAATAAAAGGAAATATTATGAACCTCTGGGCGAAAATATAAATATCGTGCCATACGTTGAAGACGACCACCTAAGATGTAGCAAAAGAAGCCCACACCTAGCCATTTGAGGTATTTAGAGATCCACGAGGATAAGCAGTGGTCTCACGGTTACGTGATTTAAAGGGATTCGCCGCCCATGTGCATGCATCAATTTTCTTTAGAAGATGGTCATAAGCCTTTAGTGGAAGCCGCAGAGGAGATTGAATCCAGCTATGAAGGAGTGATCGCAAGAGGAGTACTAAGCGGTACAGATGTCGGTTGTTATCATTTACGATGATTGCATGGGTAAAAAAGTCCAGTATAGGTAGTGCCTAAAAAGGGAGGAACAACAGTGATAAAAACAAAGAATAATACATTACTGCCTTTTAAGAGCGATCAGTTTGGAGGATTTGTATCGAAACTCAGGAAATTGAATAAGGCCCTTTCGGAAGAACCATTTTCCACTTGCAATTTACGGATCGGATGTTGGATAGACTAGCGGACACGAATCTTATTATTTTTGGATGGGTACTGGGTGTCAGTTGCTATAGCCCACAAAGATCGGGAGAGAGCGGCATTCACATGCCCTACGGTACGTTCGCATTCGACGTATGCCCTTCGGCTGTGCAATGGAGCACATTCTGTATTGTATGATGGCCATATTCGGATAGTTGAAAAGACAATTGAGGTGTTCATGGATGACTTTTACGTATTAGGGTACTCCTTTGACAATTACTGCAGAAAATTTGAGATCGGTGTTGATTGAATGCGAGGAAACCAATCTTATGTAATTGAGGAAGTGTCATTTTATGAGTCTGAGAAGGCATAATGCTTGGGCAGTTTACATGAGAGGAATAGAGGTAGATAGAAAAACAGTGAAGCGATGGAGAAACTACCTCCGCCCCGTCATCATTAAGGGCATAAGAGCTTTTTGGGCCACCGGAGTGTTCTATAGATATTCGTAAAGACTTTTCTCGGATTACCATGAAGTAGTCTAATTTATTGGTCAAGGACACCATTTAGGTTGATAGACGGTGTGTGTGAGCATTTTTCGATCTTGAAAGATAAATTAGTATCGGTCCCTATTGTAGTAACACGGATTAGGACTTCCGTTTAGCTAATGTGCGTATAAATGACCATCACACGATCGGACTGATCTTGGGAGCATAAAGAAAGAATATTTGGGGTTATCTACTATGCTAGCGGACAATAAATGATGCCGGGTTAGACTATACCACCAACGAAAAGGCTGACAGCCATTTTTTTACCTTTAATAATTTAAGCCTGTTGATTAAGCGATAAGGTAATTGTGCACATTGACCACTAAGCCATAAAAATTACCTAATGACTAAAAAAGGACACAAAAGCGAGAATAATACGGTGGAGTACTCTGTTGCAGAATTTGACTTAGAGATTAAAGACGAGAAGGGAACGAGAGAACCTTGTCGCGAACCATCATCCGCAGTTAGAAGACGAGATGAGAGTGCATGTGAATGATGATTTCCCGGATACGCTCTTAGCAATTGAAGACCTAGTCAGTTTATGGTTTCTTGGTATGTGAATTATTTAGTGGCAGGTGATCCCTCAAAGTTTAGCTACCAACGAAGAAGAGGTTCTTTGCACATTTGAAACACTACTGCGGGAGGAACTTATTTTTATCGAGCCTTGTGCGACCCAGTGATGGCGATGTGTACGGAGAAGATGAGAATTGTCGATATTCTAAACCTTTGCCACACTTTACCATGTGGGGCATTTCGGAGGCCGAGAACAACGTGAGGAATTACTTCAATCGGGTTTCTGCGCCTAACTTATTAAGGATGCTCACCGGTTTGTGTCCTATCAATGAATGCGAAGAATGGGAGACATTTCTAAAAGGATGAACTATCATGAGCTGGTGCGGAAGTTAAGCTATTTGATTTGTGGGATGGATTTCATGGGCCCATTTCCACCCTCATTTAGTAACCTGTACATCTTGCTTGCAGTGGATTACGTCTCTAAATGGGTAGAAGCAATCTGGAGCCTGCGCCTTAATGGCGGCTAGTGTGGTAATAAGTTCCTTCACAGTCACATATTTACATGGTTCGGCATTCACGACGCGATCACGGATGGAGGTACTCATTTTACCATGGATGGTTGACAGTCTTACGAAATATGGGTGCGGCTGCATCCTCGCATACCGTCCACGAGCCCGAATGGGCAAGCGAGGTGTCAGGCAAGAGATAAAGTGTGGAGAAAGCGATTCATTAGCTTAGGAAGGATTGGTTGAAGAGATTGAGGATGCACTCTAGGCATACAGGACAACATTTAAAACACACAGTGGGTATCTTATGCATTCCGAATAGTTTATGGGAAAGCATGCCACCTGCCGGTAGAACTGGAGCATAGAGCATACTAGGCCACTCACATGTTAAACATAAACAGCAAAATAGCAGGAGAGAAGCGAATGCTGCATTAAATGAATTAGATGAATTCCATATGAGGCTTATGAGAATCTTTCGAATATATAAGGAAAGGCAGCTGGCATGACAAACATATCGCCAGGAAAGAGTTCGAGGTGGGTCAGCGAGTCCTCCTATTCAATTCCCGACTCAAACTTTTTCCAGGGAAACTAAAGTCACGATGGTCGGGACCTTTCACAATGACCCAGGTTTTCCCATATGGAGGGGCAGAAATTATGCACCCAGAGAAAGGGACTTTCAAAGTTAACACGCAATGGTTGAAGCCATACTTCGGGGGCGATTTCCATACAAATAACCAGAACATTCAGATAAGCATACCAGGAGTAGGACCGTAAGGAGTCGTGCAATCCCGAGAGCTCGGGAACATTGAGATTCGAGGAAGTCAAGCTAACGACATTAAACAAAGCGCTACTTGGGAGGCAACCCAAGCCTTTTGAAATCTTTCTTTCCGTAGTCTAACTTTGCGTGTTTTTAGCTCTTAGCATAGTTTATGCATCTCTTCCGTGTCGAGCGTTTATTTTGATTGTACATTTCGAGAAGCAGAGAGCAATGGGCGGAGAATGGCGAGAAGCTCATTCCCGAGAAGTGTGTGAAGGGTCAATTTCATTAAGAGGGTTCTCTTAAACTTAAGAAAAATTTTATCTCCTTAACCCTCTCTGTCACGTCGCGACGTTGGCTCTTAACGTCGTGATGTTGAAGGCCCCAGAAAAATCAAGCCTCTGTCACGTTGCGACGTTGGATCCCGATCTTCAGCGGCGTTTATGCTACCCTATTTTGGACCTCAGCGGAACATTGCGTTGGCCCTGCGTCACGGCGTCGATTCTTTCCTCTGCGGAGCGTCGTGGCGTTGGATTTAACGTCGCGATGTGCATTATAGACTCCACGGCGTATTGCGGCGTTGAATCTCCGTCGCGGCGTTGCGATCTCGCCGCTGCGGAGCGGTCTGCGTGCGTCTCAGCGTCGCTGACGTTGGGCGATGAAACTCTGGGCGTGGCTACGTTGAGCCCGGCGTCGCAATGTTATTTATGAACATAAATCCTTTAGTATTCTTCCCCACGTAACCCCTAAGTTTGAGCTCCCAAATCCCTTAGCTCCTGTAGTACCCAGTACACCCATCTCCATTTGTCCCAACCAGCCCTAGGACACTCCTACGACCCTGCACCCATCTCTAGAGCCTCTGTCTCCCATTAAACAACCTGGTTTGGTGCCCTAATCGAGACCATTCTGGGTCCACGAGGTTCGAATTCCTTAGTTGGGCCGTCACATCTACTCTTTAGGTCTTGTTAGGGTTAGGAAAGGACCTTAGGAGGAGTGTTAGAGGCTGAGTCTCACAGTATAATCACAAAGCCCTCAGTCCCATTATGCACTAGGTGTTCGATCATTTGCCTCAGTGAGTTGGGTGACTTCATACGGCATTTGGTCCCATCTCTTTGTTGGCTGAGTTCTAAAGAACCACATATAGTTAGGGCACCCTTTGGCCACCATCTCCAGCCCTTCCTTTACCCAGTGTCGAGTAAGAGGCGAGATGACCGCCAGAGAGGCGGGCTGAGTGAAGAGCAGTCATTAGCTATGACCATGACAAGTTTGTGATGAGTCAGGCCCAAGAGTTGGCCTCATTCCAAAAACCGATCGTTCATTAGGAAAGGGGTTTCCGTCGAGACTTGCTGCCAGGCGATTGCGAGCAAGGATGGAGACCTTGTGCCAACCTACCCCGGTGCCACAAATTGTGTGCAGAATTCTACGCCAATCTCGCCTCCCATGTTTTGACAAAGGTTCGGGTGCACAGGGTGTTGGTAGACTTCAATGCACACTCTATCAACCGATATTATAACCTTGACCCAGTTCCCTCTGAGCCCTTTGATAGGCTCCATGCGTAGCCCAACTACTCTGAAGTCATTAGGGTATTGACCAACGAGTAGGGTCAATGGAAGATTAATAGTGAAAGGCATGTGGTGCATCTAATAAACTGTTGGCTATCCCAATTACAGCATCGCTTCATCACGTAGCGTCCCCATTAGGCGATGTGATGTTTGTGAAGTGATGGCCAAACGTGCCCTGCTTAATCATGCCATCATCCAGGACATACCTTTTGATGTGGGAGCGGGTTGCGAGGATGCCATCCTCCATACTTAAAGGGATCAGAAGATGAACTGGGCACCACTTTTTCTCATTCTGACCTATGTAAGCAAGTCGGGGTGCCCTTAGAAGACAATGAGGCCTTGATACTCCCGATTAAGGCAATTATGGTCAAGCGCGACAAGCTGGGTGTACCACAACTCGAAGCGATGTATGACTCGGGCAATGAACCATCGAATGAGGATGAGCTTTGAGAGTATCAGGCCCGGTTTGGCCTCCTAGTAGACCCACCCCAGGGTGGCCCATTGGAAACGGGCCTCCTCCAGTCTACACGACCGTCCCAAGAGGAGGATTCGGTCAGTCCTTCCACTATCCTAGAGGACCCAGTCTTTAGACCTCTTTGCTCGTTTGAGGCCTGCGGGATGGGCCAGGAGCTGGAGTCCTCATCAGCCCGGGATGTGGAGGCCCCTCCAGGGATTGACATGTGCACAGTCCTGGCTTGACGGGCGACCATCGCCGCAATCAGCGGCCCCTTGGGACCAACGCACGACTTCTCACCCTCAGCGGCCACTTCGCCGCCAGCGGTGGTCGATCGATCACCGAAGTTTCTACACCTACATCTCGTTCTTTCATAGCCATTGGGGACAATGTCCACACTTGTTTGGGGGTGGGGTTGATCGGGTTTTGTGATGTTAGGTTGTTTTGGTGTTTGTTTGTTTTGTTTTGGGTTATATTTGTGTTTTCCGCTTTAGTATGTTCTAGGTTATATTTTTGAGTTTGTTTCGGTTTTAGGATTGTTTTAGGGAGTGTGTGCACAATGCCATGAATGCTAATCGAGGATCACTGTTGACCACTTCGAATCTTGTTGGCAAAACACAACATAATCAAGAAAGGATCCGTAGGGTGTTAGATGCTCAGGAATTTCATTTTGGATAGGTAGGAAAACAAAGTGAATCACCTCAGGGGTATTCAAGAAACAAATTCTCAACTAGTTTATCGCACCCACACACAAGTGATCTCTAGGATATGTCTAGGCTCCGAACCCTGCTTACTAAGGTTCAACAAACCGTGGAGGCTTCTAACACTAAAGTGATGAGACACCATAGAAAAAGGTGATTGCCATCGAGCCCCAAAAATTTAGAAAAACAAAAAAAAAACAAAAACAAATATGAACCGAATAAGTGGGATCTTCTAATCGGAATCCTGGGCATATACCGAGGGGCCTTTCAAAGCCTAATGCCCTAAGCCAACTAATGAGGCCATTGACTTCTTTACCTTTTTTAGTTACATGGGACGAAGATGGAAGTTTCCCACGGCTTGACCCATAGGTTTAGATTATTGTTTGAGATGAAATTCAGAACCTAAATGCGAAGTGCCGCCCAACACTGGCGGTGGGGAGCCGCAGTGAATCCTTCTGACAACTTTTCGGCTTATAAACTTACGGGCACTAGTTTTCTTCGGGGTAGTATGTTCGTCGAATGGCGGTGCGTTTTTATCCTTCTATAGTTAGACGCTTCCAAATAGGTGGGTTGAATTCAAGTTTAAGGGTATCGTAATCGAGTTATACACTAGGGATCATGTATCAAATGCACACATGACTCTTGGGGTAGTATTGATAACTTAGGAGGTTAGATCATTGTCATTGAATCATGTTTAGTTGAATTCCTTCGAAAGTCAAACATCCTTATGGATCCTCTGAAATTCGAGTGAAAAGGCATGATTTGGCAAGTCGGTCCATTTTGACGGTCCTTCTCCCCACAGCGACGCATGGGCATCCTGATCATGGCATCGAGTTTAGTATGTTAGGTTCTTGTATATCGAGTCTGGAGTCGGTTTCTTGCTTGGGGACAAGCAAGAGGCTCAGTTTAGGGGTGTGATGAGTGCCTAAAACACTCATATTATACCCGCGTCCGCTTTATGTTTTTAGTTGATTTTACATTTAAATAAGCGCATTATAGCCCAATATCTGATTTCTAGATTTGTTGTGAATTGCAGGTGAAGAGGGTGGTTTTTGGCAATTTGGGCGAAAGAAGAAGCGGGAGAAAAACTGAAGTAGCAATAGCGACGTGCTAGCGATGGTTAACCGATGGCGATCCACAGCGTCGCGGCGCTGATCGGCAGAAAGAATTGATGATGACCCGGTATCGCGATGCCTCAACGTGAGCGCCTCAATCCGCGACTTGCGGCGTCGCCTTAGCGTCATCGCGATTTCTTCCTTAGAATCATAAAAAACAATGGAGACCTAATTTCAAGGCATCGAAGAACGTATGGGTTGGAGAGTGGAAGGCGGAAGCGTGCGGCTCCGATCTGTTTGGAAAGAACCTTTGTTTTGTATTTCTTATTTTCTGATAAACTACATATGATTTATAGATTGATGTGTATATTCAGTTCCAATATGTTCTAGATTTCTATCTAGGGTTTTGTTGAACCCTGTCACAATTGAATGGATTAAGGTTTAAAGTTATAATATTCGGTTTATTTATGATTAGCATTGATCTGCTCTATATCTGTGATTTAAATGGTAATGTCTGGCCAACATTGGCATGATCCTGTTGGGAATCCGAGATTGAGAGATAAGGACTCCCATGGATCTGAATAGAGCGACCCACGGTTAAATCGATAAATTGAGATATCCCAATTCTGAGGATGGCGATTAGGGTTTGAACATTTAAGCGTTTCGGAGTATTAGGTCGGGGCAGAGATGTAGCCAACCCTATTGGCAAGATAAGCGGATACATCTCGAGAGAGAGTATCTCGTAGGCACGATCACCCCGTCATCGAGAAGTCATTAATAGACTAAATAAGCGCTTCCTATAGGTGTAATCATCAAAGTGGCGGGGAGGCCAAGTCCCTAGTCTCACATTAAGTAATGCAAGTTAACTTAGTTTTCATTTAATCTCATTACATTCATTAGACCATTATTTCGTCGGATAATATTATAAGGTAATTTCGGTGTAATTGACATGCTTCTCACAGTGGATTGATAAGCACATTGCTTGAATCACATTATATTCTTTGATACGTGCGTGTACTTGCATACATAGGCATGTCTGTTTTACACATCATGTTTTATTTATGCTCACTTAGTAGCTTATGTATATTATTGGACAAAAATACTTATTTAATAGGGATAAAATTAACAATATCCTATGTTTGCAAAAATAAACTCTAATATATAGAAAATTACTTGTGGTCTTTTTAATTGTGTACGCCTTTTCAGATATTTTTGTTTATTTTATTAATGTAAATGTCAGGACAAATAGGAAACAATGTATGGTGAAAGTGGCTTTCAGCTATTGCTTCTTTTGGTGATTACCTTTTTGTGAAGTATGAAAGGGATTCGAGTTAGTTTGGGCGCCCTAAAGAAGTCGAAGGAGACTAGCCATCCTTTTGTTTGGTAAGTTTCAATTAACCAAACTATTCCATGAGCCAAATGAAAGATAGAGCTGTAGCCAATGGAATGGACCCACTTCAGTCGTAGTCCATCCATAATAGCATGGAGCCCAAATGCTTAGAATTCAGGGGGAGAAAAGGACGTGAAACAGTGCTTGTTCAAGTCGGTGAAGTTGCGGTGGAATGACAACAGTGATCAATAATGGGGATACGATGTAGTGGGTAGTGTGTGAAAGTTGCACCACATTGATTTGATCATAATTGTTAGGAAGATGTTCGGTGACATCACGGTGTCAGACACCATTTTAAAAAATATAAGGTTTTAAAAGATGAACTTGAAAAATATAAAAGTTAAATGATATAAATATCCATTACCTAATTTCTTCTTTTCCTTGTAATAAATGATAAAAATTATTATCCTTATAAAATTATGGTGATTTTTTTTATATCAGTGGTGTCGTATAGCAATACCCTAATTGTAAAGATGACGTCAAGAATGGAAATTATATGGTTTAGTACCATTTCATACAAAATAATTATGTTTCGGGCATGTACTACTTCCTTTCATTATGGTAGTATCTATTGACTATTAAGGAAATATTTACAATTTATTAATATAGTATTTATGCATTATCATACTTGAAACATAATTATTTTTTATAAAATCATACTAAACCATATATATCGCATTATTTGTATATTTACGATGATTTATATCAAAATCAATGCAGGGCTTGCCCAAGTTTAGGAAGCATCCTCATAACAAAGTAACAAATGTTTTTCATTTTTTAATTTTCCACATGAACAAACTGAAGTTTAAGTTTTTATTTCATCTTTTCAAAATTAATAAAAATCAGGACTACCAATTACAAATTTTATATAAGTTAAACACTAAAATTACCAGCTACATTTTAAGACTATGATTTATGATTTTTAAATTTTAAAACGAAATTGTATATTCATGGCTGTAGTTCTAAATTTGAAGTTATAGTTGGTGATTATGATTTTAAATTAAGATTAAAATGATAGTTCTTATATGATTTTGACTTCTTTTCTTGTAAAATTTTGTTATTTTATTTGAAAATGTTTAGTTTACTTTGTAAGAATAAGATTTATTGTGATTTAGTATACTAATATTAGAATAATTTTCTATTTATTAGTGGATGGCAATTAAATTTATGTGTCATATTTTAAATTTTGGTGTAAAAATAAATTATTTTAAAATTATGTAATACTTTGTACCTTTAAAATATAACTTTTGGACCTTTTAGTTTTTTTTTTTTTAAATAAAGGTTCCTTTTTTTAAATGAGGTTTCCTTTTATTATTTTTTTTAATTTTTGTATTTTTTATATGATATAAAAATTTTAGGTTTAAGTTTATCTATAATTGGAAAAAAAATACTATTTAAGTCCTGAATTTTTGGAACTTTTGTAAATATATCTTGAACAAAAAAAAATTACTATTAAAATATATCAACTTTTATTTTAATTGATAATTTGAACCCAACTACCTCCTTCCTACGTGACAAATACAAGCCTATCTGGTAAAACATAAGACGTGGTTTTTTATTAGGGACAGATATGCAAAAACGACATCGTTTTTGGGGTGGGCATCTTATTTGGTCACATAAGCTTTCTCAAGAATCTGGCTCATTGTGGGTCTTGACTCCCTGTCTTCCTCCACGCACTCTAACGCAACTTCGATCAGAATTCCCATCTTTCGCATGTCGAGCTCACCTTCCATCACAGGGTGTAGAATTTTCTTAACCCACTACCATTCATTCGATCCTTGACCCATTTAATAAACCCAGGCTGTTCTGTTTCTCCTTGATCATCAGTGTCAAGGATAACAATCAGGTTCTTCCCTTCCTGCATCTAAAAACACGATCCCATAGCTATAAACATCTACCTTGGAGGTGATAGGAAGGTTGAATACCCATTTAGGAGCCATGTATCCTCTGGTTCCTTTGACCCTCGAGAAACTCGAATTGTCTAGCTCTTCTCTGTTCCGCAATTTTGACAGTCCAAAATCTGCCACTTCTAACAGGTAATTAGAGCCCAAGAGTATGTTTTCAGATGCAAAATCCACTCCAAGCATTCTTCATGTAAATAAGCTAGCCCTCTGACCGTGCTGACTGCCGAGTGCTATTTGGAAACTCTTCTCCAAATCAAGAGTATCTGAAGATAGATTTTGCGCTAAAGATCCATTCTCCATGTACTAATACACCAAAAGTCGGTGCTTCCCCTCAATGCAATATCCCCCCACATCTCTATTAAGTTCATGTGATTAAGTGTGACACCCCATTTCGGTGGTTAATAACCCGTCGACCAGCGGAATACTTTCGTGAATGTGGATGTAACGACCTGCTCTTCGCGAAAATGGGCGAGTCTCGCTGTGCGAGGAACAAAATCAGTAACACAATCAAACATCGTCCAGCTGAGTAAAATGGCCTCTTTATTTATCATCAATCTTTACATTCATATCGTCAAACCAAATATATCTCATGGTTTCAAAGTTAATAATTTACTCTTATACAACATATATTAAAATTTTAGAATTCCTAATACATGTATACAATATAACACCCAAGCCCTGACCGGCTTTCTTCTAAGCGATTTCTAGGATGGTGTCTATGCCTTTCATAATACGAAAAGTAATATCTCGGCAGGGATGAAATTTATCGGCAGTAGTGGAATCACCACTGAAACCGGTTTGCCTCCTCTGCCTGGTGCATATCTGTGCTCGAAAACAGCATTTCAAGTACATGCGTGATTCTACTTGAATGTTTACATGATCAACTCATACCCCGAGTCCTCACCGACTCCTCACACTTGCCTAAGCCTCGTATGAGAAACCTTAATTTTTTTTTCCAAAACAAAGGCATTTGTTTTTAATTGTGGACAACCCTCCGATATAAGTAGTGGACCGACTCTAATGTTCTATTTAGTGGACAACCCTCCGATGTATATCAATTGGGTCAACTCCGACGATTGATATTTTATATGGTTCTCCCTCGATAAATATTATTATAAGTCATCTCGAAACTTCATTCTCTCACGATAAACCACCTCATGCCTTAACTCACATCGTTACAGGGTCTTATAGATTGCGCACCAGTATAATGTCGTTAAATCTAATTCTCATGCTGCATGCAAATATATAATCATGCATATATTCACATAATTTAAATCACACAAACATGTCATGTAATTTCACAATCCATTACATCAAATTAGCTCACGTGGGCTAACCAAATCAACTGAGCAATTCAACCCAAATTTCTGACCAAACACGTTTTCACACAAAAATTGATTTTGACCTTATATTCACGTGAGCAGTGAAACCCTGCGGGTCCTTTGTTCACATCCAAACATCTGTCTCCGGTTCCCTTCGTGAACCCGATTTACATGGCCATTCCCGGCCTCATTCCAATCAAAACACATTTTATTTCATGATTTATGAAACAACACCCAAAAACAGCCCCCCACACACTCACGGACTATCACTGGCCATCCATTTGAGCTCCATAATTCTCACACTCCGGTCCCAAGTTTTGGGACCAGTCTTTGATAGTCAGGCCTAACCTTAAAACATCATAAAACACTTAAACGAGTGTAAAACCAAGTAGGATAAATCCCTACCTCACGGGTTTGTGAAACTTCCTTCATCCCAGATCTCCTCGAAGCACCGTTGAGTGGGAACCACTTTGCTTCTTGTCGGCAATTCCGACGGTCGGTTGCCCTAGAAACTCAGAGAAGTCTCTCGCTCGGCTCTATAAAACCCAATCTGGACCTTTACTGCATCTCCTCTGCCTTCCCACATTTTCTTTTCCCCTTTTTGGTTGTAGGAAATGACCTTATTGAACTTTTGTCGCAATGCTCATTAAACTTTAGTGTGATCTCTATGTCCCTTCTTTCCCCAATTTTGACACTTGGCACTATCTCGACCGTCCATTTCCATCATTTCTCTACTCATGCCACACAAGAAACATCATTACATTTTATAAATGACTTTTGATCACATCGCATGTAAGTTTATGTGCCGGCGTAATGTCTCGAAAAGCGATGCCAATTGTTAATTGTCTTGAATTCATTGAAATTAGGCATGTTAGCTAGATTTCACGGGGGCGATTCAGCTTGGCCCGAAATCCGTTCGTCATCGAATATAGAGAATAAATTCGGATTTTTGACGAAGTGCAATTACTATTTTCTTAGAATTCAGGCTCGGGTTTACATTAAGCCTCCCAATTCTCCACACCTCTTGTTTTAGGAAATTTTAAGTCCATGGTTCTAGGATAATTCGGCGACTGGAATCCATTAAACAAGAGGGTTTTGTAACACCCCAATTCCATTTTAAGGGGTATTATTGTCATTTTACATATGATGTCTTAAAATCCCACATGTGAATGTCACAAAAAAAAAAAAAAAAAATCTTCTTCATAGAATCTTGTTTAGCCTGTATATCATATTAACTCAAATTGAATCCATATCTAGA
The DNA here is from genome assembly GCA_016808115.1 of Tetrastigma voinierianum. Taxonomy (NCBI): domain Eukaryota; kingdom Viridiplantae; phylum Streptophyta; class Magnoliopsida; order Vitales; family Vitaceae; genus Tetrastigma; species Tetrastigma voinierianum. The sequence continues at coordinate 978,242 of JAEQBH010000033.1, read as the reverse complement.
AATGTGACACGCAAAACTAGGAAATTCAGTTGACAGCCTATCAACATCTGTGAATACTCGTGGGTGTCGGGTAGCTTGGAAACACCACCCGAAAATCGGTAAGTCTCCTTTGTACGGAGGCTCTACCCAGATACAACCCCCAATCCCCAGCAGTTTACAATAACTTGCTAGGGTCGCATGCGAGTAAAATAATTGGCATGGGCCTGCATGTCTCTATAAGAAATACATCTTTATATATATGGTTCAGGTTAAGAAATCACTCTTAATTCAAACATATATTGAAATTTACAGTTTTAATACATGTTATACAAAATGAAAATATAGAAACCACAATCAGGCTCATCGGCCTCTAGTAGTACTAGTCCTCACAATACACTCCTGTACTGAAATATGCATCCCTCGATAGGGTAGACAAAAGCCTAATAGTGATATTAATTTGTATATGGTTTATAAAAGCACAAATGCACATGCCATGGCAACTAAATCACTCAGCAATTACATGAACCTACTCGAGATATGCAGTGACCCGATCAAAATTATCTAGTACATCTTGACTCCCTCACATATCACCTAAAAAGCTAGAGATGCGAGTAAAATATCATTTTTTATTTCTTTCATGCCGTGCACTCGCACCCCCTAATTTTTAGGTTCTTGGTGCATGTAAATCGTTATACTATTTCTCATTATATATGCCAATATATCATTTTCATTAATAAAATTTACATACATACTATATTATTGATTCATCAATAGCATCAAAATTATTTCATGAGCTAATTATAATTCATTTCAATAGCTTACACACAATTATATTTTATATAATTCCACATCGTATTAACACATTTAATTACGTGCGTGTATATTAATTCTACCATACAATTCCAGTCATTCATGCTAATATATTTACATGCATGTATTAACACAATTAATTCTCATAATTCATATTATTCGATTCTCAATCAATAACACCAAAATTAGCTCACATGGGCTAATTAATCAATCAAGCAATTCATTTTGAATCACTCAACAATATAAAACTTCACACCAAAAATCACATCACTATTCACATAAACAATGAAACCCTCGGGTTGGCATTGTTCATGGCCACAACAATGGGGATTTTCTCCACTTAGTTCAAATGTTTTGGGACCGAAAACACGGCTAATCAGCTGGGAATATCGGCCAGTTCGTGGCTCTTAGTAAGATAACTATTGAAAGATCCTACCTCTTGGGTTGTCGAAACTCCCGCAAATCGGTGTCCGCAGCGTAGCCCTACATTAAACTTAGATGGGCTTTGCTTCTTGCTCGGAGTCGAGCGTCGGTTGACGGCGGAAATCTAGGAAGACCGCACCTATAGAATTTAAAATATTCTGCATATCCGTTCGACCGCTTATCAGTTGTTATAATTTTGTGTTTAATGGAGAAAATGACTATTTGCTATTTTGTCTTATTCAATTAACATTTCATTAATTCCCAGCGTGTCCACTTTTAACTGATTTTTGACAAATGTCTGAGTCGTTCGTTTTAACCATATACCTGCTCATCGACATGTGTCACATGTTTATGTAATGCGATGACTTTTTAATCATGCCTCTAACCGTTCTGACATCGTCTCGGTGCCTCGAAAAATGAAGTGCATTCTCTGAATTCACTGTACTTGTGAAAATTTGGCGTGTGTAATTGTGAGGCGATTCAATTGAAGTCAGTTTGTCATCGAATCTAGAAAATTTTTGGATTTAATTACCATTTTGCCATTTTTTAGAAAATTAGATTTTTCTCGAGGTTTAACAAGAAACAAAAAAAATTAAATAAAATTAATTCTTCCAAAATTTCTCCAATAAAAGTCTTCCAAACATAAACTTGTAACCACTTGATCTGGAAAAAAAAAATCCAAATAGACTAATAGTCTCAATGGCTTTACTATTAATATTATTATTTTTAATTTTATTTATTTATTTATTTTGTTTGTTCCTTCAATGCCTCCACTCCATATCATTAACCACATTCCATTCCTACGATCACTGCTTAGCGATTTTATAGTACATGAAAATATTTAATCCCACAAGAGAATAGGCTGAAACTGATAAGAGTTTTAATGCGAGTTTATGGATCGAATACCTTAAATTCACAATTCGAAGATATAACATTTTTTTCTTCTTCACAAATCCCATAAAATTCATGAATGCAAAAGCCAGTTTTATATATATACGTACTTTCATAATACACCTTTAATATATTGTACTAAAAGCTGTATTAATTTCTCATACCTGGTATTTCAAAACACTAGTCTAAATCAAGAGACTCAGAGAAACCTCTGAATAATGTGAGAAACACCTATTAGAAAAATATTCTTTTTTTTTTTTTTTTTACTCTTAGGTTTTACTTCTCCTAATATTTTATTTTATTTTTTCTAAAACCAGAACATTTAAACCTAAAATTTCACGAAATAATTTCTCTTTGCTCAGAGGTTTCTAACTAGTTAGGCATTTCGAAAAGCCTCCATATCTAAATTCAATCTTTTTAAATCTTAAATATCCAAAATTGGAGATTTTATTTTTATTTCTAAATTTATTATTGAAGAAAAATACCTTTCAAAAATTATTAAATATAGTTTTTAAGCGGTCCTTGGAATAGATTAAAACAAGTCAAATATCAATTCATAATAATTTTTTTCTCAATACTTTGTATTCCCTATATTTGTAGGGTTTCATACTTGAAGTTTTAGAAAACCCTAGGCTTTCAGATTTAGAATTCAAGAAGCCTTAGACGTTCAGATCTACGTTTTAAGGGTTAGAGATCACAATTTTTTGTTTTCTATGTGTCTTGAATAATCCTAAGTTTTACATTTGAAATTTTTGAAAGCCCTAGGCTTTAGATCTAGAATTTTGAAAACCCAAAGTTTTCAAATTTGACTTTTGAAAGCTTTAACTAACAAAATCAAAGAAGGATAACACTTGCTTGGGATTTAGGTGTTTTTGAACCTTTAAAACCCCCCCTCTTTGGATTCTTGCTCTTCTCTCTCTTCTAGGGAGAAAAGCTAAAAACGTGATATGAGGCTAGGGTGTGAAAAGAAAGAGGAAATGATTATTTTATATTATAAGTTTCCCAATAATTGCCTTAGTCACTTTCACTTTAATATTTATATAAAATGACCCCCTTTTGTCTTTTTCTTTTTTTTTTTCTTTTTTTTAAATGTCGGTTATTACATCCTCCCTCCTTAAAAGAAGTTTAGTCCTCTAAACTTGACATACCTGGGTTACGAAAGAAATGCGGGTACTTCTCATTTATTTCGCTTTTTAATTCCCATGTTCCTTCCCATTCTTCATGGTTATTCCATTGGACTTTTAATAGTTTCACAATTGCACGACGAAGAACATTTTTCAGCATTAACAACAGTTCAAATAGGATATTCCTCATAAGTCAAATTTTTATCCACTTGAATGGTGTGACACCCCAAAACCCGAGGGTCCCTTTGACCACCGTCAATCTGCGGAAAACCTGTGTGTCTCATATCATGAGACCCATACATGAGTAAAATGACCCAATAGGACCCATCATACATACTCATCCATACAGTTACAAAACCATACATTTCTATAGATTCAAGAGTTATTATATCACTCTTAATACAAAACATATATTAAAACTAGTTTATTCTAATATATACACAAAACATGAATCAAGGCCACAGTCCAGCCCGCTTCATAATCCCGGCCTCTAAGGAGTGCGGAGTCTTCGAAACTCTCACATGCTGAAGGGGATCCACGGCAAGGGTGAGCAAAGCCTAGTAGTGATAATCTACCACATGGGTTTACTCCCGCATAAAGTGCTCTTTGTCTTTCAACATTCAAATGAAACATACGATCTTACTGAATGTCTACGTACTATGGATGAGAATGTGACTCACCCGTCCCATCTTGAGCCGCTCCAGGCTCTCGCGCATGCACACAAGCCAAGTGTAGAAGCCTTTTCAAAAACAAAGGTTTTGTTCTTGAAAACATAATACCAGACCCTACGATAAATTCTATTGGGCCGACCCTCAGGGTGAATTGTGGATAACTCTTTCTGAAGCAGTCTGGAACCGTCCTCAAGAGATGAGTTGTTGGACAACTCTCTAAGGTAATTCTTTGGAAAATCTTCCCATGAAATTCATTTGACAACCATGTTTTTCATGTTATGTACTCACTCACACCTACTGTCCTAGGTTACCTAGTGCATATGAAATGCAATATGCCATTTCACAATAATTCATGTTAATATATCAAGCAAGCATATATTAATGAAATTCACACAAAGCAATGTGTTATTCATTCATAGCAATAACATTCAAAATTAGCTCACATGGACTAATAAACAAACCGACAGTCCATCTTAGAGTTGCCAAAGCATCACACCAACAACACACATGTTATTCAATCATAGCAATAACATATCAACACATAAAGCCACACACAAACAGTCCACGGTCAGTTTCGGGACTCTCCAAAACCACTATAGGGATTTCGCCATTAAGTCCAAGTTTTTAGGACCAAATGAATAACCATTCCGGCCCCCAAACATCCCTAACCATTAAAATGGCTCTTAGGAAAAGAATAAATCAAGTAGGAGAAAACCCCTACCTCCCGGAGTTGCCAAAACTCCCCAATACCGGTACCCACGCGTAGCTCTTGCAGTGGGGATCAACTTTTCCTCTTGTCTTGCCGGAGTTTCACGAACCAATAACCGGGAATTCTAGAGAGAAGTGAGAGCTTCTCACTATAAAATCTCTCCTCTTTTCTCTCTCTTTCTTGGTTTACTCTTTCTCTATCTTCCTTTCCATCCCAAATCACCTTGGGCCTAGGCTTGTGGCCAAGAGAATTCGCTACTTCTTGCCTCACTCTCTTCCAATTGGTGCTTTAGGATTTCCTTATCCCTCTTATCCATCTACCATGGATTTTCACTCCACCATGTTACCACATGTCTCTATGGGTCCCATTTTAGCTAATGTTCAATCATTCTACATTGGCACACGTGGCATCTCTCGAGCGACCATAGCGCACGGTCCCGCACCACTCGACGCCGAAAACGTGAAATTCGACCTCGACCTAACAGCCAGTTAACTTCAACGCGGGTAGCTAGATTTCACTAGAGAATTCCAATAATGAAGTCTCTTTTGTCATCCGAGATCTAGAAAAATTCCGGATTTTGACCAAAATTATCGTTTTACCTTTTTTCAAAAAATTAGAATTTTCCGGGGTTTCACAAATGGGTTCAATATCTAACACATGAGAAGGATTATAAACATATTTCCTTAGTGATGACACAAGAAATACATCATGTATTCTTCCCAACCTTTGGGGCAATACCACTTTGTATGCTAAGGTACCTACCTTCTCAAGCACTAATGGTCCCACATATCTGGGACTTAACTTTCCTTTCTTTCCAAATCTCATCACATTTTTCAATGGTGACACTTTTAGGAAAATGTGGTCACCCACTTGGAATTCCAATTCTCGCCTCCTATTGTCTGCATAACTTTTCTATCGACTTTGGGCAGTCTTCAACCTTTCCCGTATTAATCGAATATTTTCCGTAGTCACCTGAACCAATTCTGGACCCAAAAGTTTCCTTTCACCCACATCGTCGTAACAAATTGGGGATCTACATTTTCTTCCATAAAGGGCTTCATATGGTGTCATCCCAATACTTGTTTAAAGTTATTATTATAAGCAAATTCAACTAAGGGCATATGATCTTCCCAAACACCTCCAAAATAAAAACACAGTCGCAGATATCCTCTAAAATCAATTACTCTTTCTCGACCCGACCATCAGCCAGGTGAAATGTAGTACTCAAATTTTGTTGGGTCCCAAGAGATTTTGCAAGCTCCTCTAAATTTTGGAAGTAAAACAAGTATCCCTATCCAAAACAATGGACACTGGAACTCCATGTAGCATGACAACCTCTTTAACATAAAAGGAGGCTAATTTATCCAAAGTGAATGTAGTTCGTATTGGTAGAAAATGAGCTGACTTTGTCAATCTATCGATAATCACCCATACCGCATCATTACCTCTTGAGGATTTAGGTAATCCTGAGACAAAGTCCATGGTAAAATTCTCTCACTTCCATTCAGGAATGGAGAGGGGTTGCAACTTTCCCCTAGGTGTTGGTGCTCAACTTTCACTTGTTGGCAAACCAAACACTATGCTATGAACTCTGCAATATCAAGTTTTAATCCATGCCACCAATACAATTTATTCATATCATTATACATCTTTGTCCCCCCTAGGATGCACTATAAATCTAGAGTTGTGAAATCCCTTTAGGAGCTCTTCCCTTAGCCCTCCAATGTGAGGTATACAAATCTATTCTTGAATTTCAGAGTGTCATCATCCATTAGTATAAAATCATATTTTCCCCCTTTCCTCACCTTATCCATGATGACTACTAACTTTGGGTCATCCTTTTGTGAGGACTTAATCCTCTTGCTTAGGTCTGGTTGCACATTAAAATTAGCTAACAAAATTCCATATTCTAAAGCTTGGAATTGAACTTGTGAATCATTCAAGTCAAGAAACAATTCAACCTACAATATCTCTCAGCAATGATAACCATATGGTTTTCTACTTTTAAGGCATGGAGCAAGCCGCACACACCCTTACCAAGATAATATAAAATGCTACAATCATAATCTTTAAGAAGTTCAATCCACCTTCGCTGTTCATATTTAGCCCCGGAAGAATAAATATTTCAAACTCGAATCAGATAAATCTCACAAATCTCATGGCATGCTAATGTCTCCAAATTTTTAGTGCAAAAATCACAGTTGCCAACTCTAAGTCGTGAGTGGGGTAATTCTGTTCATATGGTTTCAATTGCCTAGAGGCATATGCTATCACTTTCCCTTGCTGCATTAGCACACAACCTAAACCTTGGCGTCATGCATCACTATAAACAACAAATCCTCCTGTACCAGATGGAATTGTCAACACTGGAGCCGATATCGACTTCTTCTTCAGTGCCTCAAAACTACCTTGACACTCTTTACTCTACTCAAACTTGGCATTCTTCTGAGTGAGCCTAGTAAGTGGTAGAGATATTTTGGAAAAACCTTCAATGAACCGTCTATAATAACTAGCCATGCCCAAAAAGCTTCTAACTTCAGTCACCGTGGTAGGTCTCTTCCAACTCAACACTGCCTCTACCTTTCCTAAATCTACTGAAATTCCATCCTTAGAAACTACATGATCGAGGAAGGGAATTTGATCCAACTATAACTCACACTTTTTAAACTTAGCAAAAAGTCAAGGCTCTCTTAAGGCTCAGAGAAACAACCCAAGTGCTTATGCTCTTCTTTATCTCTTTGAGTACACTAGTATATCATCTATGAAAACCACAGCAAATTTATCCAGATAAGGGTTGAAAACCCTATTCATTAAATCCATAAAGACTGATGGGGCATTAGTCAACCCAAATGGTATCACTAAAAACTCATAGTGTCTATATTTGGTGCGAAAAGCAGTCTTTAATATGTCTTCACTCTTCACCCTTAGTTGATGATACCCAGGATTGATGAATTATTTGATCAACTGCAAGGTTCTTGTGTTTTCTTGGTTGAGAGGAGCTCATACTTATATAGTTTTAGGAAAGTTCTCCCCTATCCGATGTGGGATATGACAAACACCCCCATGCAAACACAACGTTCTCAATGTGTCCCATGATCAAGTAGGCCAAACAACCCAACACCCCTGCCGAGCCAAACTAATAGACCCCTATATCAGCCTGACTGCCTCGATACTCATTATGTAACACCCCAATTCCATTTTAAGGGGCATTACTGTCATTTCACATATGAGGACTTAAAATCCCATATGTGAATATCACAAAAAAAATCTTCTTCACAAAATCATGTTTAGACTATATATCACCATAACTAAAATTGAATCCACATCTGGAAATAAAAAATAAATAAATAAAATTCTCAGACACTAATTTCCTCCCAAAAATCCACAATAAAGTCTTCCAAACATAAACTTGTGTAACCACTTTATCCAAAACCACCAAATAGACTAACAAATCCCTGGTATTATTATTTTAATTTTATTTATTTATTTTTTTTGTTTATCCCTTCAATGCTTCCACTCCATATCATTAACCGCATTCCGTTCCTACCCAGCATCACTCTTCATCAGATTCTATAGTACCTGAAAATATTTAATCAACAAGAGTGGGCTAAAAGCCCAATAAGAGGTTTTAATGCAATTTTATGGATTGCATACCTTAAATTCACAATTCGGATATATAACATTTTTTTTTCTTCACAAATCCTATAAAATTCATGAATGCAAAAACTAGTTTATATATATACTTACTTTCATAATACACCTTTACTTCTCAAAAATATTCATTCCAATTTTTTTTTTTTTGCCAACTACTATAACCCATTGATGAGGCTTACAAACTACTATCACCCATTGACGGGGCCTATAGAAACCAATGCACATTTTTTTTTTCAACAATTGATAAACACATACTTTTCATACAAATCATGTATTTGCTCTATACATATGATTTAGTTAAACAAATAAGAATTTAAACTATAGTAATATATATAATATATATATATATATATATTTCTTTTGTAATTAGGGTTTACTTCTCCTAGTATTTTATTTTATTTTTTCTAAAACCCGAACATTTAAACCTAAAAATTTCTAAAAATAATTTCTTTAACTTAAGAGTTTTCTAATAAGTTAGGCATTTTCGAAAAGCCTCCATATCCTAAATTTCAATCTTTTTAAATCCCTTAAATCTCCAAAATTAGGGATTTTTTTTTTCTAAATTTATTGTTGAAGAAAAATCATTTCGAGTATTAAATCTAGTTTTTAGCAGTCCTTAGAATAGCCAAAACACGTCAAATATCAATTCATAATAAATTTTTTTCTCAATACTTTGTATTCCCTATATTTGTAGGGTTTCATATTTGAAGTTTTAGAAAACCCTAGGCTTTCAGATTTAGAATTCAAAAAACCTTAGGCGTTCAGATCTAAGTTTTAAGGGTTAGAGATCACAATTTTTTGTTTTCTATATGTCCTGAATAATCCTAAGTTTCATATTTGAAATTTTTGAAAGCCTTAGGCTTTAGATCTAGAATTTTGGAAACCCTAAGTTTTCAAATGTGACTTTTGAAAGCACAACTACCATCAAAGGAAGAAGAAAATACTTGGGATTTTGGTGTTTTTAATTACTTAATCCCTCCTTGGATCCATGCTCTTATCTTTCTTCTAGGGAGAAAAGGCAAAAACGTGATATGAGGCTAGGGTGTGAGAAGAAAGATGAAAAGATTATTTTATATTATAAGTTTCCCAATAATTGCCCATAGCCCCCTTTCACTTTTAATATTTATAAAATGACCCCCCTTTTGTCTTTTTTTCTTTTTTCTTTTTTCTTTTTTTGATGCCGTTTATTACAGGTTTTTGGGTAACAATGGTAAATCCCATCACTAATATTCAGCAAGAATGCCTTGCATTTGCATAACTGTAAGCATAGATTTTCCCATTTTGGGTAACATAGGCTTTCTGCTGCAGGCTTCTTATTCATGTTGTAGGCTTCTTATTCCTCTAAAACCTAATCCTCAAATGATCAAAGAAGAAGAAAGGGAAAATATGATTTTGATTTAACTGGAATGAAGAAAACGATGTCGTTTTTGCTTACTTGGACATGGTTCTTCCATCGATACAAAACGACGTTGTTTTGTATTTTACCACATCTACTTGTATTTGCCACGTAGAAAGACAGCTAGGTTCGGGTTATCAAGGCTAGAAAATCAATTAAAATGAAAGTTGTTATATTTAAATAGAAACTTTTTTTGTTCAAGACATATTCATAAAAGTCCGAAAAGTTCAGGATGTAAACATTATTTTTCCACTTTAAAATTTAGGCATTGTAGGTAATTAATATTGCATTGATTATTTACTCTATATACTTCAATATAAGTAATATATAGTCTAATGTACATTCAATTTAAGTTTAAAATATATAATTTTTTCATTCAACTGTAAAAGTTTGTTCATTATAAAAATAAATAAATAAACAACTTTTATGTATAATATGAAAGGAAACAATAAAGGGAAATTAAAACTAGATTTTGTTAGAGATAATGTGTTAGCATAATCTTAGGCAAAACTTTAGGTCTCATTTTCTAGCAGATTATGTACTTTGAATCACTCAAAATATTTGAGGAGATATTTATGAAGATAAATCAAAATATTTAAGGAGATAAATCTAGAGATAAAATCTAGATATATGAAGCCATATCAAAATATTTGATTAGATATTTATGGAGATAAACACGAATATTCAAAGAGATATTGAATCATGAGAATGAAAAGGGGACTAAAAGACGTTTCAAAGTGTCTCCATAGACCATAACAGAGCTGAAGTTCAAGATTCAAGGGTCGAGGAATTTCCATGGGGATTGAGTGTTATTTTATCATTTTTATGTATACATGGGTTTTATGGGGAGAATTTTGATATATCAGAGTCTAGATGTTGTTGGAGGAATGAGTGGATCTCATTCTATGTTTCACTGTGAGAGAATTAGGTGAAGAAGGCATTGGAGAAAGGGGGAGTGTAAGACCCGAGAAATTCCAATTTCTGGAATAAGGGCAAAATCGTAATTTCGATTACAAAATTGTATTTCGGGTTAAATACGGAATTTATTCTCTAGATCTCCCGGATGACAAGCGGTTACCGGTTAGATGGGTCTCGCGAGAAATCCCCAGCCTTCAACATAAGCTCGTAATATGTTATGAGGCCCCGGTCGGAGTTGCACGTTTTCGAGGCATGTCGCTTTTCGAGGTCTTGAGTAAACGATATTCGATGCGAGCAAAGTCACACATAACAAGTACTCATGTACTATAAGTGGTATGAGTGAAATAATGAAAATAGACCGGCCGAAATAGTGTCGAGAATATCAAATACGGGAAATGAAGGGACCCGAAATATTCGTTTTTTGAAATTGATTTAAATTACCAAAGGTAAAAATGTGCTACAGTCACTCATCTCCCACAAATTCAAAAGACCAACGTGAGGAAATATGAAGGAAGGGGATACTGGTGTGCCTCTTGGAACAAAAATTTATTTGGGTTGTCGAAAATGAGAAAAGAAATTTTAAGCAAAGAAAATAAATTTTTAAATTTATTTGGTTATAAGGAGGAGAAAATAATTTTCTAAGATTTTTACAAGTAGTAAAATTGAAGAAAATGGAAGAATAAATTTTATAAATTTATTTGAGTGGAGAAAAAATTTTCGATTGGAAAAGCGGAAAAAAAAAAATAAATTTTATAAATTTATTTGGTTATGAGGTGAGAAAATAATTTTCTAAGGTTTTATATGGTGTAAAATTTAAGAAAGGGTTTTTAAATAAGCTTTTATAAATTTATTGAAGTGTGTACAGAAGAATGAAAAAAAAAATGATGAAAAATGATTTTTTTTTAATTTTCATTCTTTGGAAATAAGAAAAAAAATAATATAATAGGAAAAGAATTGGTGCGAGCAATTGACTCTTGCCAAATTATATTGAAAAATTTGTATTGTACCGGTTTTGTATTGCGAGAGAAAGAACTTGTTGAAATTGTGTATTGCAAGAGGGTCAAGTGTATTGGAATAGAGGCGGCACAGGCTGCTATAGCGGAAAGCGTATTATAATATACAGTTTGGTGGGCAACAGAGGTTTGTATCTTAGCCTAAGCGTATTGTGTGAGAGCTTGGGGAAGACTGGGTCGCCCGATCTGACATGGGTAAGCGGCGAAGCGCTGCGACCAGCGAAGCGCTACACGGCCAAGCGCGCGGAAAGTCTGGCGGCGCTAGAAGCCCGCCTTGGCGAAGCGCTGGCATTAACCGCGGCAGCGAAGCGCGCGAAAGCGGCGAAGCGGCAGCCTTATGAAGCGAAGCGGAAGCTTATAGCCCAAGCGCGCAACGAGCAGGAAGCCAAGGCGCAACAGCAGCAACGAAAGCGGTAAGCGCGCCTTGGCGCGAAACGCTGTAGCGTGCGAAGCTGCGCGAAGCGAAACACTCTGCACCTCAGGCCCTGACCTTCGATAAGTTTGACTCGGTATTGTTCCTTAGTCGATTTTTGGACATTGTTCGTGAACCTAGTTCATGAACACTGTTCATCACAAAATTTTCCGAAAAAAAAAATATTTATTAAATTAAATAAAAATAAAATCAAATCAAATAAAATTTGATAAAATTTTCGAAAAATAAAATTTTCAAAAATAAAATTTTTGAAATAAAATTTGGATTGAAAATGATATTTTTAATCTTGCGAAATTGATTCTTGCTTCTTGAGTAGAATGTATGAATTAATGTCGAGTACGTGTTTATGCCTTAGAGATGCTATATTGTATTTAATTATTAGTGAAATCGTGTTCTTGATTTGCGTAGGAAGCTATATGCATGGTGTAATGTGTACTTAGGAAAGCGAGGGGTGAATCTGGAAGTTGAGAGCTATATAACCTTAGGGATATGGATAATGAAATGAACATGAAAGCTTAGAATTTTGCTCGGAATAAATGAATTGAGTGGTTGGAAGTTAGCGCCACTTAGGAAAGTAAAGCAGTCGGTTCATGGTTGTATCAGATCTACTAGTAGTGGCATGTGCATTGCTAGTTAGGCGAAATGAAAGGATACATGGTCTTGTTGCCATTTGACATGTGAAAATGGCTAGTAGAAGACGAGGACGTAGAGGGCGTCCACGGGGCACTAGTCAGGCACCAACAGCAAGCGACCCGGCTGCTTAGGCATTTGATCAGCGGGCCTTTGGAGGCCGTGGGTGTTGCGAAGGCTCTTATCGCCTGGTAGCATAAGCGGTGGTCGGGGAAATCCTAGTAACCCCGAGAGGTTTAGGGCTGCATCATCCTCCGGAAGACATTCATAGGGGAAAAGATGTCAGATGGGTGGTAGACATTCTGGGTTCTGATCGAGAAGGTGTTAGGAGCCATGGAGATTACCTCGACACGACCGGAGTTAAACGTGTTCCTAGTTAGAGAGTGAGGCCCAAATAGGGTGGAAATGGGCGGGACCTCAGAGACGGAGCACGTTGTACGAGTTCTTCCCTAGGGATTAGGGCGAGGAATAAGGCCATGAAATAGGTCGGTGCCGGTTAGAGATCTGGGGACTCTGCGGTGGGCATCATGGACATGTCGAGTTCAGTCATCTGCGAGGATGGATTGGCTGATAGCTTACAGGGTCGTCATCGATTGTGAGCGTAGGAGGATTACACGCCACACACGTGGGCGCCCCGATTGCCTCGTGGTATTCGGGGGCAAGCATGATGTTTGGACAATATGAGTCCGGGCGTCAGGGACGGAGTTAGCCGGGTTGGCTAGCGAGCCAACACCTAGGGACGAGGTGAGACCAGACTTGCCGTCTACCTCGGGTAGTGTGAAGTAAGTCGTGGATGTTTTCGGTTTGGGCCCTCCACGAGAGGAGTGGTAGACTTCGTATCGAGTTACACCACAGTGCACACCCATGCCTTGACTTCGCATAGGATGGCGCAGATTGCGGGAACTTCCAGAGTCCGAGTTACGAGGAGCTATTGGACAGGGTCCGTAGATGAGCACTACCATGGGCAGCTCGGTTCTATTTGCGAAGAAGAGACGAAAACCCTTCGGCGTGCATTGATTACAGGCAGTTGAGCAGGGTTACGATCAAGAATGCGGTACCCGTTGCAGAAGTTGATGATTTATTTGATCGGGTGAAGGCGCGAGTCTACTCCAAGATAATGGTCGCCGCGGTTACCATCATGAGGGTTAGGAATCTGATATTCCTAAAACGGCGTTTAGGGCGCTTTATGGGCACTATGAGTTTCTGATTGATGCCCTTAGTTGACGAATGTGCCAGTTGCATTCATGGATCTCTCATGCATAGAATATTCCAACCCTATTCGTCGGTTTATGCGTGGTATCTTCGTGGATGACATTTTGATCTACTCGGTCGAGTGGGAGCATGATCGCGAGGATTGTGTTCGGTTCTTGGGGAGACCATCGGTTGTACGTAAGTTACGGTGCGGTTTTAGCTTACTAAGGGAAGATTTGGGCCACGTGGTGTTGTCGAGTGTCGGTCGACCTAGAGGTTGCTTGAGCGTGTGCGTTGGGAGAGAGCGAATGTGATGCCGAGATACGTAGTTTCTTGGGTTGGCTGGGCGGAGATTCCAGAATGGTGAAGTTATCCCGGTCGGGCGGGGATTGAGTTTACGCCCTACGGGATATGGACTCAGGAATACGACCATAGAAATCGAGGATACTTGGAACACTCGGGATACGGGTGTTGGTAGCTAAAAGGGAGGATAAGCTTTCTCCTAGTTCGGGGAAGAGGCAGAAGACTTCTGCTTCACACTAGTTTCAGGACTAGGGCCAGGATTGAGCAGTGACGGAGTTACCCGAATGGGGATCCCAGACTTTGGTGTCTCAGTCCCATTAGATGTAAACATGAGTATATGCAATTCATTCCTCCACACCCTATTACGGGTTAGAGGAACCAGTTTCGGTTTCGGGGTGCTAGATAAGCACTGCAACGGGATTGGCGAGAAGGGGCGAGTGTGTGGGTCGAGTCGAGGGGACGGATCGAGTTGCGGCGAGCGTGGTGGACCTTAGGGTGGTAGACATATTGGTTGTGATGTTAGGCTTGACATGGATGAGTTGACAACCATCGGGTTATCAGTAATTGAGACCTTAGCCGGGTTGTCATAACCGACACGGCCTTGGATTTGGGCTTAGAGGTTAAGACCTTTTGAGGAAAGGGCGAATGTTCTTCCCTAAGATGCCGGGTGAGAGGTTGACAATGAGAGGTCGGGTGACTCGAGATGAAAAACACCGGTCAGGTTATCATTAAACTTAGAGGTTGAGTGATAGGAGTTTAAGGTATTCCGAGGTTTGGACTACCCCATTGAAGTGAATTGGGCGCGTTGGCGGCAAGGGCTCCCGATTAAATGGATGTCATTCATGACGGACTAAGTAGGTCAAGTGGATTATCATTGATGTGATATGGAGAGGTTAGTGTTGTGTAGGGTTATGTGTTGTATGGATTACATACGGGTGTTAGAGGACATGCTGCGAGCATGCGTCTTGGATTATAAGGGTAGAGGATAAATTGCCTTAGTGGAATTCACCTACAATAATAATTATCAGGCGAGTATACGAATGGCACCATATGAAGCATGTATAGGAGGCCATGTAGGCCACTGTTAGGATGAATGAGGTGGAGAAGAAGATCCATCATGGGTCGATTTGATTAGAGACACCTCGAAGGTGAGCTTGATACGACATGCATTTCACGGCTTCCGGACTTGTTTAGAAGTTATGCTAATAATGCGACGTCGACTCTTAGAGTTGAAGTTGAGTAATCAGTTTTCTTAGTAGGTGATGCGAGAAGGTAATCCCGGGTTCGAGAAAGCGGCGTGAAATATCGCCGAGAGTTCATTGTGGGCCCTTCGAATACTACGAGAAATTGAAGCCTGATTGCGTGCAGGTTAGCGTTACCGCCCAACATGTTCTCCCACGGTATTTCACGTCTCTCGGGAAGTATACTCGAGATCCGGCTCATGTAGTGGATTGGGGGACGGGAATAGGAATTGACAAGCGATGGTTTGAGGAGAGGGACCCGGTATATATATTAGATAGCCGTGATCAGGTTTTGCAATGCAAGACCGTGAGGCTAGTGAGTGCTATGGCGGCACTACGGTGGAGGTCACGTGGGAGGCGCGAGGACACTATGCGGGCCACACATCCCTTGGGCTACGGGATGAAGGTGCGTGGTTTTGAGTCGTTTAAGATTTAAATGGCTAGTTACATGCACATGATGAAGTGCGCGTTGCATATGCATGGTGATTGTGATTGTCTTGAATTTCGGGGATGAAATTCCTTTTTAAGGAAGGGAGAATGTAAGGGCAGAAATTCGGAATAAGGACAAATGCGTATTCGATTACAAAATTGTATTTCGGTTAAAAATCCGGAATTTATTCTCTAGATCTAGGATGACAAAGCGGTTGCATCGTTGGAATCGTCTACAGATCTAACTAACACGTAAAATTTCGTAATATTCGAGACGGTCGGGTTGTACGTTTTTCGAGAGAGGCATCGCGTTTCGGTGATAAAGCAGTTTGCACCGTGACAGTCACATAACAAGTACTCATGTACCATAAGTGGTATGGTAAGAGAAATAATGAAAATGGACAATAGAAATAGTGCTTGAAATATCAAATCTGGAAATGAAAGGGACGAAATGGTCATTTTGAAAGTGATTGGACACACTAAAAAGGCAAAAATATTCTTTACAGTGCTCATCTCCCACAAATTCAAAGGCCAAAACGTGAAATGAAGGAAGGGGGGGATCACCGGTAGGCTGGCACGGAAGAAAATGGAGTTGGGTTTAGAGAGAGCTTCTCTCTAGAAATACGCGATCCGACCGCCGGCCGATCTTCGTCGAGAAGGAAAGCGTCTACGCAGCGTGCTACGCCAGTGACTGGATGGTGAGTTTTGACAAACTCCAAGAGGTAGGGGTTTTCTCCTACGGAGTTTTACTCCCATTTTAAATGCTTTTCTAATGCTTCGAAGCTTAATGAGGCCGTGAGGGGCCGTTTGATCGGTCCCAAAACTTGGGACCGAATTGATAAAATTTTTGAATGAAAAATGGAGTAGCCCATGACTGCTCCATGCTGTTTTGGGTTGATTAAATTTTTCATTTTGTGTTAATCATATATTGATTGTAAATGAAAGCCGAAATTCGCCGCAAAACGCGGCTTCACAAAGCGAACCGATGAATGGATGGTTTCGAACAAAGAAACCTAGATGACTGCTCATAGAAATATGACAGCAAAAAATACTTTGTGTGAAATGTGTTTGGTCAAGATTCAAGTTGAATTACTCGTGTTTGATCATTGTGCCTAAGTGAGCTAATTTTGATGTAGAAATGATAATTACACAACTTGATTTGGTGGTGGGATTTGAATTATGCGAGTATATTCCTATGTTTATATATTCAGACATTGGGGATCAGATTAACTCCAGCAAGATACATGCATTCCATATGCAATCGGAACACCCTAGGACTATAGAGTGAGTGCATGAGATGAGTCTAGAGAAAATGGTTCGGACGGGTTGTCTAGAATGTGAATTATCTGAGGGGTTGTCTAAAACTAAAAATATCAATCGTCGGAGATGGCCCAATTGATATACATCGGAGGGTAGTCCACATACAATATCAATCGTCGGAGACGTCCCAATTGATATACATCGGAGAGTAGTCCACTAAATATAACCTCGGAGATGTTCCACAATTTATAACATCGGAGGGTAGTCCACCAATAGGAAATAATATTCTCATACGAGGCTAGACAGTGTGAGGGAGCTCGAGGACTCCTGATCCCAGTCGTCGCGTAGACATTCAAGCAGAATCATGCATTTGCTTGAATGTGTGTTTATTTTGGAACATTGCAATCGCGACTTAGGTGGTGAGAGCCCACTTAGGGCTTATTTCTCCATCGAGCATTAGCTCACTGGCCGTGGGACCCCCTTTTTATAAGTACAAAAAGGAGCAGAGACTATCGTCCTGTGAGGTTGAGTTTAAAAAGCCGGATTGTGGCTTTGGATTTGTGTTGTATACATGTATTAGAATGTTAGAATGTTAATATGTGTTGTGATAAAGGAGAATTGATTACCTTCTTGTAACTATTGGATATATAGTTGGACTCATGATTGGTATGTATATCGAGTAATCGCTTATGGCCCAAGTGGTCAGACGGGATATATATTGCATATATTGACCTGTCAGACTGTAAACGCAGGTTTTATATAAGTATTACTCAGGTAGAGCTCCCTGTACAAAGGAGACTCTGCCCGATTTTCGTGAGCATGTCGGGTCACCCGACATTCACGAAAAGTATTTCGCGGGGTTGATTCGGTAGTCAACTGAATTCCTGTTTGGGGCGTCACAGGGAGTCTTGTCTCATGTAAGACCAACTTGTAATCTAATTGAGATATAGTTGAATCCTTTGCATCTAGGGTCAATCATGCGGATGTAGGCTTTTCCAAATTGTGTAAACAATATCTTGTATCTATGCATAGATGCTAATTTATTTTTGTGCCTTTAGTTATGTCAAAACAAACAGTTTTTTTCTCTTTCAATTGGTATTAGAGCGGGTCACTCTAAGTTACTGAGTGAGATCCATGGGAGTCTTATCTATTTGTGTTTGTAAAGCTGAGATGGGTTGCTCGAAGGAAGAGGATCAACAAGATCAAGGGGGAGAATGAGCAGTGTGCTAAATGCTACAGATGTTGGAAGGTTTGATCTCTATTGCGTATTTATGTGTTTCTAATGTTTTTATCTTCCATTATGTCTTGGGTGAAACATGAAGGCTTGGAGTGATGAAGACTTGTTTTGTCAAATAAATGACAAATGGGGAGATTGTTAAGGATAATGTGTTGGTATAATCTTTGGCAAAACTTTTAGGTCTCATTTTCTAGCAAATTATGTACTTCCGATCACTTAGAATATTTGAGATATTTTTGGAGATAAATCAATGAAATCAAGCAATATTTGTAACAAATGTCCTCCATCATTCAGTTAAGAAAATAATCATTTAAGATTTTAAAAATCAATTGAAATGCTCAAAGAGTGAGCTACCACTCATACACTTGGATAAATGTCTTGTGCAGTTAGTGGAAACAACTTGTATAGTGTAACAAATCCCTTAGGTCTTCTACTAAATTTGAGCATATGCATGTGTTTTATTATTATAATTTAGAAAAGAAAAAGGAAGCGTTGAACACAAATATATTTTTTATCCATTATATGTGTGTTTCTATTATTATTGGCTTTATTATATATTTATACTTTTTTTTATTTTTAATTTCCTTCTATTTTCATTTTTAATATTTAGGATTTGTTTTAAAAAAATTTCACTTTAAAATAATTTTATACTTTAAAAATAAATTTTTAATTTTAAATTTCAATTTCAAAATCAAAATCCAATTTAAATTTTTTGATAGTAATTTATTAATTGATGAAAATATTATCATTTTGATCTTAATTAATAAAAATTTTAGACACTTAATTGATTATTACTATTAATTTGTAATATTGTTACTTTTATTTTTCCCTTTTTTAACTACCATTTTAATATTAAATACTCAATTGATTATTATCAATTTTTTATTAAATAAAATGGAAGATAATTAATATTTTTATATTACATTTATTTGAAAAAATAGTTTCAAAACCCACATAGATAATAATAATAATAATAATAATAATAATATATATATATATATATATATATATATATATATATATATATATATATATATATATATATATATATATATATATATATATATATATATATATATATATATATATATATATTTAGTTTACTCAAAATTTGAGAGTAAAAATATAAGAAATAAATCATAATTTGAACACTAGAAATGTGACGCCCCAAAATCTAAGGGTCCGTTTATCACCCATCAACTCGCGGAATGCCTGTGGATATCGTGTAACTCGATACCATACCATTGTTTCCCATTTATTGAAATCCATAATTTAATAAAAAATCGGACAAAATTACTCCTTTATACGAGGCTATCCAAAACGAAACTGTGATATCTGATAACGGCGTCGATGCTTGATAAAACACAATGATCGTACGGTCATTTATGAGTAAAATTATTTACACATAGCGGTTATCCATTCGTATAAAAACGTATGGTATATTAAAATAGTCCATATGAGTTCAATTACAACTCTTTTACATAAAGGTACATGCCAAAACTAGTATGTTCCAAAAATTTTACAAAAAATATTATAAAATCCATAAGTCGGCTTTCTTCACCCTTGTGGCCCCGAATGAGAGTCGATCCATAGATGCATGTCAGACACAGAAAAGTTTTTCTGTATAGGGTGGAGCCACGTCCCGATAGGTAATTCCTACAAGGTTTCACTTTTCCACCTAAGTGCACATGTAGTGTTCTATTTGACCGATTCCATTCACATCAACAATTCCAAGTAAAATAAACAATTAGTTGGAATCTACGTACGTCTTGTAAAGAAATGAGATGAGACTCACTCATACACCATACCCCAAGTCATTACCAACTCCCACCACACAATGCAATGGCAATGTGTGACAAAATCCATCATTGATGGATTACATTCAATGATCTTTTTGAAATAAAATCGTATGTTTATAAATCAAAACTTTTTTATGTCACACCTCGAATGACCATTTCATATACAAAACTCAAGTGTCTTTTCAAGCAACGAATTTTCGGAGTCTCACCCAGGCTTCGCACACCTTTCTACACTTTTGGACTTTCAGATTAGAGTGTGAACCCGTTAACGAGTCTTTCACCGAGGAGTGTCTAGCCTTCTTGCTGATAGCAGAGCACAAGTTTTCCATGTCATGCTGGCAGGTGCAACTCTATTGGACTTCATCTAACGATACAGAGCCCACTCCTTCGATCACCCGAATGTGGTGTTTGATCTCAACAATGTACTTTCGCGCACTCATGAAATCGATGTTCCCGATACATATGCAATGATACCATTGCGTATCGTGTCATGTCACATATGTAATGAATGTCATATAGACATTTTAATTACCGCAATTCATCATGCACCATGGACAATTATATCACATGCATATAATCTCGATTAAACATTCACGCGATGTGATACATTAAAACACATATATTAACATTTTATCAAACAACAACAATCAAGCATTTTATAAAAAAATCAAGCAATAACACACTTAACCCTCAAGGCAAAGTGTGGCATGTAAAATGCCCACAAAACAGCCCAAACAACCCCTTAACTAGGCATAAAATTGGTCAAACATGCCCTTAAACTAGCCATAAAACTGGCTACACAAGCCCTTAATAGTCTGGATTTTTCTCTTCATCCAAAGAGCCCCTAAAAACAATTTTTTGAACATTCCACAAACAATCACAAACCAGCTCACAAAGCCAGCCACGAACAGAACTTACAAGAAGTCACAAAACGTGCCAAATAGCCTTTTAAACAAGCTAAACATCAACCAAACAGCCCCTTAGGATAGATAATAGTGCTAAACAACCCTTAAAACGCTTCTTTGAACATACCACAAAGAATCCCAAACTAGCACACAAAGCCCGTTCCGCAAAGCAGGGCCTTAAGCAGGCCGTAAAGCATTACTTAAGCGACCTTAAAACATACTAAAAATCAGCTAAATAGCCACTTAGGGCAGAAAATATAGCCAAAAAGCCCCTAAAACGCTTATTTTAACATACCACAAATAATCCCAGACCAACACACAAAGTCGGCCACGAATGGGCCTTAAAACAAGCCGCAAAACATGCTAAACAGACTAAAAATAAGTAGCTTGGCCCTTTGGGGCATAAATGAAACAAAATGGCCTAACGGTGGAAATAGAACGAGAAGCTTGACCCTTAAGGGTGAAATAATCAAAGTAGGAAGAATTCATACCTCTTGGAGCGTATTAGTAGAATGAGTAGGAATTAAAGGCCTCCTAAACCCTGAGCTTTGCGATTTCCTAAATTCCTCCTTTGGATGTTCAATGAAATACCTCATTTTTGGTACATATGCGTAACCCTTGTCGAGGCGATAAACTTTAGTTCTTAGCACGATGAAATTTAGTTCTGGGATCGATGAATTCCGACCGACAGAACTCCGTGGATCGTCGAAAGAAAGCATGGATTCTCTTTCTCTCCCTCTTGCTCTCTCTCTCATGCAAAAACCAGAAAAGTGAGTGATGTTTTGCCCTCCACTCCTCACTTTAACCTTTTCTTTTAATTTTAAAGGCTTGGCCCAAGTCGCGCCATGTGTCCATGACTTGTTCGGGTTCGTTTTTGTCCTGAAACGATTTATTTCATCTTGGTTTGAGTTTAAATTATTTTACATGAACTTTATTTAAATTATTTTCCACTTTCAAGATTTTTCTTAAAAATCCTTTTTTTTTTTTTGTCCATCAAACACCCGTCGCTCCAAAAATCATGAAAAATCCGACTATCTTGGAATTCAACGAAATTCGTCTAGGTAACTAGATTTCTCTAGAGGAATCCAACGATGAGGTCCTTTTCGTCATCCGAGATCTAGAAATTTTCAAGTCTATAGCCTGTACTGTAGCGGCAAATTTTCGTTTTTCCATTTTTCAAAAAAAATTCAAATTTGCCCGAGTTTTACATTCTTCCCCCCTTAAAATAATTTCGTCCTCGAAATTTACACACATAACACATACGATGCATATGCTATAGTCATTTAATATCAAATGACAAAAAACCATACCATCATCCACAAATAAAAAATGATAATCGGTACGTATAGTGTCTTTGCGTTCCCATGTTGCCTTCTCCACTCCTCGGTGCTGCCACAACACTTTCACTAGCCTCACAGTCTTGCCTCACAAAACCTATTCCCGACCATCCATGGTACGTATCAATCCCTCCTCGAACGTTCCATCCACATCAACAACAAGCTCGCCCCAATCCACCACATGATGAGTCGGATCTGGAGTGTACTTCCGGAGCATGGAGACATGGAATATCGCATGAACACCCAATAAGTTTGGCAGTAACGCCAACCAGCAAGCAACCGTACCTACCATCTTGAATACCTCAAAGGGATCGATAAATCTCGGCGATAGCTTTCCCCGCTTGCCTAAACCTAACTACCCATCTCTTAGGCATTACCTTAAAGAAGACATGATCCCCCACCTCAAACTTTAGAGGTTGCCACCGTCTGTCGGCGTAGCTCTTCTACCAACTCTAAATCGTGAGAAGAAGCTTCCATATCAAATCCACCTTCTCAGAGGTGTCCCTAACCAAATCCGGACCCATAGAGGGTCTCTCCCCCACCTCCGTCCAACAAACAGAAGATCGACAAGGCCTTCCATATAATGCTTCATAAGGTGTCATATGTATGCTCACCTGATAACTATTGTTGTAAGCGAATTTCACTAAGGTTAAATACTCTTCCTAGCTACTCTTGAGATCAAGAACACATGCCCATAGCATGTCCTCTAAAGTCTAGATGGTCCTCTCCGACTAACCTTCCTTCTAGGGATGAAAAGCAGTGCTCATCATCAACTGTGTCCACATGACTCGCTGGAAACTCTTCAAAAAATGAGCTGTAAACTTGAGATCCCGATCCGATACTGTAGATACTAGCACTCCATGCAATCGGACAATCTCCCGTATGAACAACCTGCATAATTCCTCTAGAGTGAAGGTCATCCTCACAACCAAAAAGTGTGCTGACTTAGTAAGCCGATCCACTATCACCCACACCGTGTCATGCCCTCACGATGTCTATGGAAAGTGAGTCACAAAGTCCATCGTGATATGTTCCCACTTTCACTCAGTTACCTCAAAGGGCTGGAGTAATCCTATTGGTCTCTAGTGCTCAGCCTTTACTTACTGACATGTGAGACATTGATCAACAAAATCCCCAACATGTTTCTTCATCCCACTCTAGTAATACTGGCGACGAAGTACATCTCCGTGCCACTTGGATACATAGCAAAGCAATGGAACTCCCTGAGGATCTCCTCTCTCAGATCTACCGACTGGGGAACCACAACCCTTCCCCTATACCAAAGACTACCATCCATGTGAATAGCCCAGCCTTCGTCACTTGTATCCGACCGTACCCGCTCCCTTATGGACAATATTTCTATGTCCTATCTTATGACTCGATCACTCTGCTCAGTAGGGAAGGCTTAGCCACTAAACTCCCCAAAGTACCTTGAGCCTGACCCTTGTAGTGCAGCCCAAATTATCCCATAACCTTGAGCATTTGCCACTCTCAGGAAACCACACTAGCCAACACTCCCCGAGACTTCCGGTTGAGTGGATCAGCCACTAGATTTGCCTTACCAGGATGGTAATGCAAAGTGAAGTGATAGTCTTCCAGATACTCCACACACCTGCGTTGCCTCATGTTGAGGTCCCGTTGTGTAAAAATGTACTTCAGACTCTTTTGGTCTGAAAACACCTCAAATTGTTCACCGTATAGATAGTGGCGTCAAACCTTCAAGGCAAAGACAATGGCTGCCAGCTCCATGTCATGTGTAGGGTAACTCTGCTCGTGGTTCTTTAACTGCCGAGAACCATAAGCCATGACCCTCCCGGACTGCATTAAAACACATCCAAGTCCATCCTTAAAAGCATCACAATACATTGTGTACCTCTATCCCCTTTCTAGAACTATTTGGATAGGAGCTGAAGTAAGCCTCCTCTTCAACTCCTAAAACGCCTTCTCACATGAGTCATTCCCTTAAACTTGACCTCCTTCCAGGTCAATCTCGTTATAGGTTTAACTAATCGGGAGAAGTCCTCAATGAACCTCCTGTAGTACCCTACTAATCCTAAGAAAATACGTATCTCGAATACCGACTTCGACATCTCCCATCTCATAAATACCTTAACCTTCTCCTAGTCCATGGATACACTTGAAGCTGACACCACATGCCCTAAGAATCTCACCTCAATAAGCTAAAATTCACACTTATTGAATTTGGCATACAACTGATGGTTTCTCAATGTCTGAAGAACAATCATCAAGTGACCATCTTGCTCCTCCTCAAACTTAGAGTAGATCAAGATGTCTTCAACGAAGACGACAACGAACTAATCTAGGTAGGGTTGGAACACCCTGTGCATCAGATTCATGAATGTTGTTGGAGCATTCCTCAATCCGAATGACATCACTATGAACTCAAAATTCTTGTATGGTGATAGGCCGTTTGCATGATGTGTAAAATGTGTACGCCTATGTGCACAAGTGCATGCGTCGTATCAAGTAATATTGTAAGACCCGAGAAAATTCCAATTTTCTGAAAAATGGCAAAATCGTAATTTCGGTAAAAATCCAAAATTTTTCTAGATCTTGAATGACAAAATAGACTTCACTGTTGGAATTGTTTCGCGAAATCTAGCTACCACGTCGATTTTCGTCGAATTCCGAGACAGTCAGAATTTGCACGTTTTTCAAGGCACTAGGTGTCGGGTGCCTTAAAACGAGTTTGAGAGGCATGTGATGTGACAAAAGTCACCCACTACATGTACTCTTATGAAACATGTTGCAATATTAGAGAGTGGATGAAATGGATGGCCAAGATAGTGTCAAGTGTTAAAAATCCAAGACTTAAGGACATGGATGGTATTAATTGAATGTTTAATGAGGAAAAAGACAAAAGTTGAATAGTGGTCTTCTTCTCCAAAAGACCAAAAATGGGCAAAAACGGCAGTGGCTGGTGGTGGAGTGCAGAAAGTGAGATTTTGATTTTTTAAAGAGAGAGATAACACCTTCTCTCTAGGATTCCGGCCGATCGAACCATCGGTTTTCGACGGAGCAAGAAGGAAAGTTATTCTACGAGGCGAGGGCTACACGTGGGCACCGGTTTCGGGGAGTTTCGACAAACTCCGTGGTGGGGTTGCTCTCTACTTAGTTTACCTTGTTTGGTGTTTAGCAAATGCTTGGGTTGATTTGAGGCCCGTGAGTGGTAGTTTGATGATCCGAAACTTGGGGGCCGGTGTAGGGAAATTTTGGAGCCGTTTTGGACAATCCAAGGACTGTTTGGGCAGCTTGTGGTGTAATTTATGCAATAAATTGTGTTTTGGTGTGTATGAGGTCGGAAATGGCCATGGAATTAGGTTCCACAAAATTAGGCAGATGTTCAATTAGTGGGCTGCCCGTGGGCTGACCTTGCTCTTCTGGGGCGGTAAAATAGTCCGGTTTGTATGAATTGGACCAAAAACGTCCATGTGTTGTGTGCATGAAATTGTTGAAGTGAATGGCTTGAGTTGTGTGGAAATTAATAGGTTAATGCATGAACTTAATGTGTTAACATGATGCCACAATTATATAAAACATAATTGAGTGTAGGCGGTGGAAATGGGATTGTGATTAGCTTTCAGTGAGCTAATTTGGGTGGTTGATCAAAATTGAATAACATGTGGTATGAGTGCAAATTTGAGAATATATGCATAATTGATATGTTGGTATAAATTGTGTTGAAATGGCATAATGCATTTCATATGCACCGGGGTAACCTAGAAATTAGGTGTGAGTGCATGACATGAAAGAAAAGAAAAACGAACATGGTTGCAAAAGGAATTTCAATGGATGATTTTTCGGAGATTTGTGTTAGGAGATGGTCCCGACAATTACACGTGGGGCCATGAATTGTTTAGGAAGGTTCTCCAACACATTGTTCGCCTCACGAGGGTAGTCCAATACTTTTCTGAAATTCGGTAGTGTGTTTTCGGGAACCATGAGTTTGTTTGAAAGCGGTGTTTTCTCATACAAGGCTTAGGCAAGTGTGAGGGAGTCGGTGAGGACTCGAGACATGGGATTGGGCATGTAGACATTCAAGTAGGATCACGTGTTTACTTGAGTGTGTGTTTACATTGAATCGTTGCATATGCACATAGGTGGAGAGTAATCCATTTAGGGTAATTCCACTCTTGAAATTGCTCATACATCGGGAATGTTATTTCATGTCACGGGCGTTGAGAATACGGGCTCACTTTAGGAGCCGATTTTGGAAGAAAATGGGTTATTAACTGATGTTTTGGTATAACATGTATTAGAATTGTAAATTTTAATATGTGTTTGTATTAAATGTGGAATAACTCTTGAACCATGTAGTATATTTTGGTTGGGATATGTTTGTTGTGAGTATTAATGCAGAGGCCCAAGTGGCCATTTTTACTCATTTTAATTGTATATAAGCTCGATGTGGTCATAAGTTGATTGTTGGGACAGGTTTGTACCTTGGGTAAAGCTCTCCGTACAAAGGAGACTCTGCTCGATTTTCGTGCGTGGTGTCGGGTTACCCGACATTCATGAGTATTCCGCGGGTTGACGGGTTGTCAATGAACACCCTGGATTTGGGGCGTCACTAATATAGTGTACCTAGGTACGGATATCGATCCATGGGGAGAAGTGTGTTGACTACTGAAATTGGCCCTATAATATTATTTGGACTTAAACTCTTAATGGCTATCTAACTAATATATGGGATTAAAACTAAAGCTAAATTAACTTGTGAAATTACTTTGCTTGTGGAAGCCCAGAGATTAGTCTCCACGCCGCTGATGGATTATTACCTACGAATTACTACCGGTCTGCAGTGACTTCGATGGCGGGGTGATCGTGCCTCACGAAGGTATAACCAGGAATTGTATCCGCTATCCGCCGATGGAGTTAAGTGCATATCTGCCCCGACCTAATACTCTGAAACGCCTAAATGTTCGAACCCTAATACGCCCTATAGCTCAGTCCGGGATATCTGTTCTGGGGTTGTCGAGAACCATTTATTCGAGATCCACGAGAGTCCTTATCTCTCGATCTCGGATACCCAACAGGATCATGCCCATGTTGTCCAGACATTACCATGTATATAAACAACAGATATAGAGTAGATCGATGCAAATAATAAATAAACTGAATAATATAAATTTAAACCTTAATCCATTCAATTGTGATAGGGTTCAACAAAACCCTAGAGAGAAATCTAGAACATATTGGAACTGAATATACGCATGGTTCTATAAATCATCAATGGTTTATGAGAAAAAAAAATATGCAAAAACACTGTCTTTTCCAATGATTTGAGTCGCTACTGCTCTGTTTTCTGCGCTCTAGTCCGCACGTTGTTCGATGACCCCTAAATTAGGTCTCTTTTGCTTTTTATGATTCTAAGGCAGAAATCACGATGACGTCACGACGTTGGGTCGCTCGTTGACTTTTCTTACATTGACCAAGCGTCGTGGCGCGTTGTGGCGTGCGATCTTCGGAGCGTCGCGCGGGCATTTGCGATTTTCTTCTCCTTCTTTTGGCTCAAAATGATTCCAAAACCACTGCTTCACCTATGGCTACATAAGATCTAAAAATAAGATATCGGGCTATAATGCACTTATTTAAATATAAAATTGAACTAAAAACGTAGAACGAACGCGGGTATGACATGAGTGTTTTAAGCACTCATCACAGCCCCAAAATTAGCTTCTTGCTTGTCCTCAAGCAAGAAACCGACTCTAAACCCGACACACAAGAACCTAACATACTAAAACTCAACGCCCTGATTGTGATGCCCATGTTGCCAAGGATCAAAATGGGCTAACTCACAAATCTTACTTTTTTATTCAAATTTTAGAGGGTCCATAAGGTTGTTCGACTTTCGAAAGAATTCAGCTGAACACGGTTCAGTTGACAAGTGACTCAACCTCCCAAGTTTTCAATAGCCTTTCCTAAAAAGCCTATGTGCATTTGATACGTGATCTCTAACATATAACTCGGTTCCGACACCCCCAAACTTGAATTTAACTCACCTATTTGGAAGAATCTAACTACGAAAGGATAAGAACGCACCCTTTTTTATTCAACAATCCTACCTACTCATGAAAGAAAAATCAGTGCCTATAAGTTTATGTTAAGGGTTCTTGTAGCGGGGATTCATTGGTGACTCCCCACCAGTTGGTTAAGGGCACCAGGCATTCAATTTCTCTTGAACTTCACCCAGAACACTCAACTAAACCTAAGGGCCCTAAGTTATGGGAAACTTCCATCCTCCATCCCATGTAACTTGTAATGGGCAGTGAAGTCAATGGCTCCTACCTAGTTGGCTCAGGGCATTAGGCTATGAAAAGCCCCTCTGACTGTTCCTAGGATTTCGATTAGAAGCTCCCACTTATTCTATTCATACTTTTTCTTCTCTCTTTGCTTCTTTTTTTTTTCTTTTTTTCTATTCATTTTTCTTTTTCTTTTTTTTTTTACCTTTTTTTTTTCAATTGGGGCTGAAGGCAATCCTATTTTTCTAAGGTGTCTCATCACTTTGGTGTTTAGAAACCCCCAAGGTTTGTTGAACTTTAGTAAGTTGGGTTTGGAGCCTAGGCATACCTTAGAGATCATCTGTGTGTGGGTGCGATAGGCTAGTTGAGAATTGGTATCTTGAATACCACGGAGGTGATTCACTATGTCTCCCTATGTCACACCCCAAATCCTGATCCGACCCGATTGGCGGATCCGAACCGGTTTCCGGGACGCGAGACCATATACTGGAACTCTTTACCTGATTTTTTTTTTTTTTTTAAAAACGCTTTGTGGGTTATGGCCCAGCATCTTATAGCACAGAATCAAAGAACTACCACCAGAGTGGTGTCCATCAAAATCTATACACATATACTGAGTCCCATTTACAAATACAAAACTTTACTTTTACATTACAAATCAGAGCACGGAACCTACATGTAGTGAACCCTTACAGGTGTGTTGGCCCAGCTGTATGCGGATGTTTGCTGACGTCTTCTTAAATTTGCCACGGATTAAACCCGTATGTTTTACGCTAGTGGGGAAACATATCTTATAACTTATACAGATGCACATGCATATACACAATTATAATAAGTGTATAACCATACGTATATCGTAAATTTCATTCATAACATGGACTTATACAAGTACTTAAGCTCATAACAGTTTATGTTTATTCTGGACTTTAGGGATATTGTATTTATTCTTATGACTTATACTTATAATAGACGTATGTTCACTCGGGACTCCCGTAGGAGTTACAGAACTTATCTTATGCAGGACTTCTACTTATACGTAATTTACATTCATTCGACTCCTTGCTGTAGAGTTACGTAACTCTATCTTATGTCTACTTATACAGATTTACCTTTCATTCGGACTTCAGAGGAGTTATAGAACTTATCTTATGCAGACTTCTACTTATATCACGAGTTTTACACTTGTTCGGAGGTACCCATAGGTATCACAGAGATTACGGAACGTATACTGGTATTGTGGAACTTATTCTTATACGGAAGTACTTGTAAGTACTACAAAACTTATATAGGTACTTCGTATCTTACTTGTACTACGAAGTATATCCTGGTCTTACGGAACTTATACTGGTATTTCTGAGCACATACCGGTATTTCGGATCTTATACGTGTATTACAAAACTTACACATGTATTTCGTATCTCATACATGTATTACAGAATTTATAAATTTGCCCATGATCTTATACTCAGGTTAAGGTACTGGGAGGTACAATAAGTCGACCAATCATAATCGTATGACATACAGGTTAGATCGCACGTGATAGCTACATATCAAGTATGGATACTAGTCCAGAGTGTGCACAGATCGTAATGTATACATATACTTATTTTACGGATACGAGAGTACCTTTAGGTACTACTGGACTTATACTTGTTTTATCGATACGGGAGTACCCGTGGGTAATACAAAGCTTATACTTATGTTACTGAGACAAGAGTACCCTTGGGTACTACAGAACTTATACTTATGTTACTGATACGAGTACCCGTGGGTACTAAGGTAACTTATACTTGTGTTATCGGATACGAGAGCACTGGTACTAGCGTAACTTATCAAATACAGAGCACCCAGAGGTACCACATAACTTGACCTGGCATGTGGAGCACCGAGGTACTGCTGTGACTTAATTATACTGTGAGTACCTCGTAGGTACTACGTAACGGATGAAATACGAGAGTACCTATAGGTACTACATAACTTAATCGAATACAGGACGGAACTTTATTCGTATAATGGGATGTAACTTATTCGATATAGGAGTTAATCATAAAACTTAACTTATTCAACATCGAGTACCTGTGAGGTACTATATAACTTATATTGGAGACAGAGTACCCATAGGTACTAAGCAGGACTTATTCAGATACAAGATTTAATCCTAATACTCATATACGTGAGTACCCGTGAGGTACTACTAACTTATCAGATCAGGACTTATTCGTATACATAAGTACCGTGAGAGGTACTACAGGACTTGTCTAAACATGTGGAGTACCCTTATACTACTGAATCCTATCGATCGTGACTTAACTTAGAGACAGGAGTTAATCGTGAGACAGGAGTTAATCGGGGAGACAGGAGTACCCATAGGTACTTAACTAAACCGAGACAGAACGTAACTTTAATAAACACAGGAGTACCAGAGGTACCATGGTGAACATTTTCAGATATTGTGGAGTACCCGTAGGTACTACGTAACCCACTAGAGACAGAGTACCCGTGAGGTACTGGCGTAACTTATTCGTGAGACAGATTCTGTCGATACGGAGTACCCAGAGGGTACTATTAACTTATCGACATGAGTACCCGTAGGTACGCGGTGACGATCAGACACGCTCAAATCTTTACTATTATTCTTTATTCAGCTATTCATCATATGACGGTCCGACTACCTGCACCAATTATAAGAAATGAGTAGACGAAAATGATATACCGAAGGTACGATACAGCACCGTGCCATAGCACCAGCAGGAGTACCGGCATCAACAGGCGCCGTGAGCACTAATCGTGACAGAGTGCCATAGCACTAATCAGAGTACCGGCATTCAATCAGAGTGCTCTGAGCACTAATCAGACGTCCACTCATTCATTCTTTGGTCCTAGGTAGTCATATGATCATATATCTTTCTATATATTCTTTGTTCTATGAATCATCTTTACTCAGAAATTGAATCATTCCAATCGGATCGTCTAAAC
Source organism: Tetrastigma voinierianum (assembly GCA_016808115.1). Lineage (NCBI taxonomy): Eukaryota > Viridiplantae > Streptophyta > Magnoliopsida > Vitales > Vitaceae > Tetrastigma > Tetrastigma voinierianum. The sequence continues at coordinate 946,650 of JAEQBH010000033.1, read as the reverse complement.
TCAAGTTATGGCATTTCTTTCATGCCAACTAGTCGGGTTTTACCGATTTTACACTGACCGTTTGTATTACTCATTTTTATGGGGTCTTAACTTCCTATTTTGACACTATGTCCTTATAATTCCTTTTAAATCTAAGGTGCTAAGGGTTCTATCTCCAACTGGAATCACCCAATTCGAGCACTGAACTCTCGAAGTTACGTCCTAAACATCCTGACTTTCTATGTTCAAAGCTGAACCAGAATTTGCCTTGCACACGGTCCCACTTTGAGTGAATTTCTTGGGCGTCTAGAGTCAGAATTTGGAGATACTTATTAAATACGGTTTGTTCTCTTGAAGTTCATTTTAAGTGGCCACTTGAATCACGCAAATCGGATAAGAAAATGAGGAAGAGTGGCCAAAATACAAAAACTGTCGAAACAGGAAACCAGAATGAAGTTGTACCGGTAGAACTAACTCACCGCACTTGGCCAAATCGACTGTGAATCAAAGTTGTACCGGTAGAACTTCAACTTGTACTGGTAGAAGACACCCGAAATGCCCAGATTTTGTTATTTCTCCCCTTTTTCATGCACTTTCCATCCCAAACCAAATCTATACTTCGTATACACTTCAAAACCATTTGTAATTTCATCTTTAACCTCAATTATCCTCAAATCATCTTTCTTCAATGATATCTTCTTCCAAATTCTTCATGAATCACTCCCAAAGCCATTCTAATATGGGTTACAACCCATACACAATTCAAAGTCAAGGATTTGTTAGGTTTATTTTAAAACCTAGCTCCATTACTTCTGTCATTTAACCATGAATCCAAACAAAAAGGGAATTTTTGCATTTATCTTGTTCCTCAGGGGTTTTACTCCACCTTAATTTCAAGAAATCTAAGGTTAAGATGCAATTCAATGAAACTCCTAGATTTGGAGACAAGATATTAATCATACAAAGTCTTAGAATCCCATGTGATCCATATTAAAATCCATAATCAAGGTAGTTTCCATACCTTTTGGCCTTGATCCCTCTTCCTCTTCTTCTTTCTCTTCTTCTTCTTCCTTCCTCTTTCCTCTTCGCCTTCACGGTTTGTTCCTTCTCCCCAAATGAGACCAATTTGGTCTCTTAAATCCAAATTTTTGTTAGGCCTTGTTTGGCCCTCAAAAACCCATTTTTGGATTCTTATCATAATTGCATTTTTGTCCCCCAACTATTGGCCATTTGTATTTCAATTTCTTTTTATTGTATTTTGGCCTCTCATCTTCTAAGAATTATACAACAATTCCTATTATTTCTTCTTTGGCCCAAATCTTTTTAATATTAGACTTTAAGCCCTTTTGACCAATTACAAAATTGTCCTTAAGTTTTATAACTTTCCGGTCTCTGTTTCAAGAGCCGCACTTAACTCACGCCGAAACAAATAAATTATGCTTACAAAATACCCTAAAACATGTTGAAAATGACTAGGGTATATTTCGGGGCGTTACACCCTACCTATCCCACATGAAATTCCCGAGCATCTAGCAACCTACATATCCTTTCTGGATTTATACTTTGTTTTTCCAAAAAGATTAAAGATTTTGGACACAGTCACAAGAGATCCTTGAATAGCAGGCATGGCATCACGCACACACTACCTAAAACAATCCTAAACCGAAACAAACTAAAAACAGAGAACCTCAAAGAAACGTAAACAGGAAAATAAATCTACGAATAGAATAAATCATGCATTTATCAAGATAAACACCAAACAAACCCTAAAAAGGACACATATAAATAAGCATAGGAATTGACATACTAGAATAGAAAACGTAAAAATAACTTAGAACACACTAAAGCATAAAACGCAAAAATAACCCAAAAATATAGCAAACCAACACAAACAAACTCACACCCCCCAAACAAGTGCGGACAGTGTCCTCAATGTCTATGAAAGAACGAGAGTGAGTGTAGGAAACTTCTTTGGTGATCAGCGGAATCACCGCGTGGCGGTATAAGTGCATGGAAGGCGCAGGAGTCGCGTGAGCTAATCCCGATGGATTGTCGATCACGGAGGATGGTCGTCGTTGTCCATGACAGAAGACACATGCTCGCATGGAGGGCCTCCACATTCGCCGACGAGACTCCGGTGCTCCCGGTCTCATCTCGTAGCTCAAAATGAGCAAGTGATGGAACCCGAGAAAATTCTAATTTTTAAAAAAATGGTAAAATGGTAATTTCGGTCAAAACCTAAAATTTTTATACATCTCGGATGATGAAACGGACTTCACCGTTAGAATCGTCTCGCCAAATCTAGCTACCACGTCGACTCGCTGACTCAAATGTCGGAATTCTTACGCTTTTGAGGCACTGTGTCGAAAGTGTCGTAAAACTGCTTGAGAGACATGCGGTGATGTGACAAAAGTCACTCTTATTACATGTACTCATGTGACACATGTTTCATGATTAGAGAGGATGGAGATGAACGGGCTTAGATTAAGCCATGTGTCAAAAGTCACTTGTGCTAAGACATGACTGAATTATTAGAAAGTTTAAATGAATAAAGACAAAAATGAAAAGTTTTCTTCTCCAAATGAAAAACAAAGTGTAGTAGGTGGGATTTGAGATTTTAGAGAGAGAAAGAGTGACTTCTCTCTAGATTTCCCGTCGTTCGACTGGGCGCTCTCGAATTTGAGCAAGAAGCAGAAGTCGACCACGCTACGTAGTGGCTACGCCAGGCACTGATTTTGTGGAGATCTGACAACTCTAAGAGGTAGGGGTCTTCTCCTACTTGTGTTATTCTTTAGCTAAGAGCCATGTGAATGGTTAGGGATATTCTGAGGCTTGATTTAGGCGTAATTTCAGTCTCAAAACATTTTAAGCGAGTGGAGAAAATCCTTATTGTGTGGCCGTGAACAGTGTCGACCCGAGGGTTTCACTGTTCTCGTGATTTTGTTGTGTGATTTTGTGCGGTTTGGGTGATTCAAAATGAATTGCTTTAGTGGTTAATTAGCCCATGTAAGCTAATTTTGGTGTTATTGATTGTGAATTGAATAACATGGATTATGTGAATTTAATTATGTTAATATATACATGAAAAGTATATTAGCATGAATATTTTGGAATTGGCATAATGGATTCCATATGCACAGGGGCAACCTAGAATATTAGGTGTTAGTGCATGACATGAAAGAAAACAAAAACGAAAATGTTTGTTAAAGGAATTTCGATGGAAGATTTTCCGGAGAATTGTGTTGGGCGATTGTCCAACAATTCACGCCTGAGGCCCATGAATTGTTTCCCGAGGGTCAGTCTAACAAATTTTACCGAAACTCGGTAGTTAGTTTTCGAGAACAAAAAGCTTTTGTTTTGAAAATCGTATTTTCTTATTTGGCTTAGGTATGTGAAGGAGTTTGGTGAGGACTCGAGACACGGATTGCATAGATTATCTGGGCAGATCATGACGCTTGAGTGTGATTGGTTGCCAATGACATGCACCTAGGTGGGGAGTAACTAATGAGAAATTATCACTACTAGGCTTTGCTCACCCCGCTGAGGATCACTATTTCAAGTAGGAAACAGACAGCGACGACGTCACTGTGAGCTACATTTTAAGAAAGCCGACTTCGTGGCTTTGACATGAAATTCAGATAACATGTATTAGAATTCTTAAATTTCAATATATGTTTTGAATTAAGAGTGATTTCTTAACTCTTGAACCATGTAATATAGTTGGCTGATATTTTAGCGAAAGACTGACGTATAAGCCCACGTGGCCATTTTATCATTTTAATTGTATCGACTTGGTATGGTTCAGAAATATGGGACCTATTGTCATGTGATTGGGACAGGTTGTACCTTGGGTAGAGCTCCCCGTACAAAGAAGACTCTACCCAATTTTCGTGAGTGGTGTCGGGTTACCCAACATCCACGAATATTCTGTGGGTTGACGGGTTGTGTGACGCCCCAAACTCGGGAGGTCCGCGATCACCCACAACCTCAAGGAATATGCTAAGTGACGCCGGGCCACCCGACGCCACTTCAGAAAATCGGGCAGAGTCTCCTTTGTACGGAGAGCTCTACCCAAATACAGTACATGCATATACCTGTCCCAAACAGTCCAATATAATAACAATGATACAAATATGGATAAAAACGGCCTCTTAGGCCCATACTACAATACCCATAAAAACATACCAACTATGAATCCACTATATCCAATAGTTCTAAGAGTTCAAATGTTTTACTCTTATACAACATATATTAAAATACATGAATTCAATACATGTAAACATCGAAGAACCCCAAAGCCACCCTAGCTTAAATCTCGGACCCTAAGACGAGCCGTCCCCGCACGCTCCCGTACTGCAAAATATCCTCGACAGGTGAGCTAATGCTCGCAGTGGAATCAGCCCCCAAGTGGGCTACTCTCCACCTAAGTGCCAATGTTCCAAAATAAACACACATTCAAGCAAATGCATGATCCTACTTGAATGTCTACATGACTAACTCTGATCCCAAGTCCTCACCGACTCCATCACACTCGCCTAAGCCTCGTATGAAAATTATTATTTTGTTTATCATGACAACCCTCCGATGTGTATATATCAACTGGTCATCTGACGATTGATATATTATTCGCTTGTGGACTACCCTCCGACAAATATCAATTGGGTCAGCCCGACGATTGATATTTTTAGTTTGACTACCCTCCGATAATTAACATTTTTAGACAACCTCCGAACCATTTTCTAGACTCATCTCATGCACTCACTCCTATAGGGCCCTAGGGCGTTTCAGCCAGATACAATTTATCGATGCCAATTCCAATACAATCTAATCTCACAAGTAAATATATAAACATGCATATATTTACAAAACAATTCACACAATCATGTCATGTGTAAATTCTCATTTCATACATCAAAATTAGCTCACTTGGCTAATGATCAAACACAGCAATCTGTAACTTGAATCACTCGATCAAACACATTTTCACACAAAAATATATTTTTAAACACTGCTTTCGGGAATAGTGAACCTCGTTACTTATTCCGAAAATCACAATTCATCGATTCACTTCTAGAACCCAAGATTTCACGCCATTTCCGCCTCATTCCAATCAATACATGATTTAACACATGATTGCACAACAAGCAATCCCAATTCACCAAGACAGGTCACGGATTTACAGAAATGTTCAATAATTTAGACACCCGTCCCAAGTTTTGGGACCGATCAAACGGCCATTCAAGGCCTCAAACCAACCAATACATGATTTGTTTCACAATTTTACACAATTAACAACCCAAACAAACTACACAAGGCACACCGCCACGCCTACCGATTTTGGGTTCAAAATTTACAACAACACGGTTCCAAGATTCATCAAACGTCCCTCACGCCTCATTCAACTCAAACATTCAAAGTAATTTTAAACGAAGAATAAAACCCAAGTAGGGAGAAACCTCACCTCTCGGAGTTTGAGGAAACTCCCTAAATCTGGTACCTGCCGGGCCCTTCTCACAGAGAGCAGCCTCCTTCGTCTCCGGCGACCGCCGACTTGATCGCGTATTTCAGAGAGAACGACTCCTCTCTCACTAGAAACTAGATCCGAGTCACCGGTCTTTCTCCTTTTTCCATTTCTTACGCTTTTTTCCTTTGAATTGAGAAGACAATCACTATACAACTTTTTGTCCTTTAGTGACTTAAACAAATCCCATAATGAATTAATACGTCCCTTCATTTCCTGCGCTTGACATTCATTATCTCGCCGCCCATTTTCATCATTTCTCTACCATACCACTTATGGCACATGAGTACGTGTCATATGTGACTTTCGCTTCATCGAAAATCGCTTACTAAGACTCCAAATCGCGATGCTTCGTAAAAACGTACACCCGACATACCGGAATTTGACGAATTTTACGTATAGCTAGATTTCTTCGCGAGACGACCCAACGTGAAATCCGCTTTCTTCATCCGAGATCTAGAGAATAAATTTTGGATTTTTAACCAAAATTACACTTTGTAATCTAAATTACGATTTGCCTTTTCCGTGGGGGAATTGAATTTCTGCTCCATAGTTGCCAACTGACTTCGAATCAGGTTCCATGAGTGCCTAAAACACTCACATTATACCCGCCGGGTTTTTCATTTGCACGCTTATTTTATAGTTAATTATAGTTTTTGTGGCTAGACTCCCGAATTGGTGGCTCGTAGACGCAGTGTACATCGAGCAAAAAAGGCGCTGTTGAAGCAATTTCGGGAGCATAAGGAGGCTATGCATGAAGAGGTCCGGAACATCGCGACGCCCCAACGCCACGTCTCCCACGCCGACGCCCCCATCGCCGTGACGCCCCAACGCCGCCGACGCTGGGTCAACTACCGTGCAAGTCAATGCTAACGCCGCTGGCCGCCAATGTGAGTTCTTCGCTTTCTCAAAGATTAAAAGCAAATGGAGGCGCCGGATTTAGAGGCATCGAAACGACGGATTAGGTGCGTAAGGTGAGCAGCAAACTACACGACCTTGAAGAAGAGCCCGACTTTTGCATTGTTTCTTTGATTCGACAATGGAACTTTATGTTTTATATATCACATACTGCGGTTTTCGTGATCATTATTAGTACAGATATATACCTAGGGTCTTATGAACCCCTGGCTACATTTGGATGGATTAAAGTTGATTAATTTATATTATTCAGTTATTTATGATTTATTATTATCTGCTTTACATCTGTAGATCAATTACATGGTAATGTTTGGCCAACATTAGGATGTTCATGCTAGAGATCCGAGATTCAGAGAGCGAGGATACCTAGGATATGAGTAGAGCAAGCCTGGGTCGAGTCCGTGAACAAGAGATAATTCCCGAGCCCGAAGGTGGCAAATAAGGTTAGAACATTTAAGCATTTCGGAGTACCGAATTGGGATAGAGATATACCCAACTCTACTAGCGAGATAGGCGAATACACCTCGAGAGAGGGTATCTCGTAGACAAGATCACCCAAATGCTAAGAAATCATAAATAAACCGACAAACTCATCTTTAAGAAATAATCCATCGAATGTGGCAGGGGGAGACATAGCCCTAGTCTTCAATACACAGTAATTCATTAAGATCAATAGTTTAGTTGGAATTCACACAATTGATTTCTTTCTCACAATACGTTTATTCAGATAATATCTAAAAAGCACATCTTTGTATTCAATTCTCCTGTCCCCGTGGATCGATATCCGCACCTTTTAGGTACACCATATTACTCGGGGGCGACGCGTGCACCCAGCATAGGCGTATATTTTACACACCACATTTTCGCCCGTTGCTTTGGCGCCGCGTGCCGATAGTTGAGATCAGATATAGAGAATAAAGCAATTAGATATTCTCGAATTTCTATTTTATTCGCTTTTACAAGTGTCAGAATCGGGTCTCATGGTTTCGTGTGATTGCAAGCTTAGATTTCAAAGTGAGTACATGCACCGACAAGATCAGGTTGACCAACATCTATTTGATCCTGAGCCAGAAAGAACTTTACACAGAATACGCCGAGAACAGAGAACTGAACAGATCAAAAATTTAGCAAACATGGGTGACAATGAAGAGCAGGATCTTAGCATTGAGCAAAACGAGCCCCGGAGAGGCCGAAATGGTAATCATGGAAGGAATCAAGCACCCCGACCGTTTATACAGCCAGATGATCCTTTCATGTTATTAGAGGAGTTTGCTTTACCACCCACCGTGGTTCGTATTACCATAAGAAGACCACCGATTCAAGAAAACAACTGACGAAGTCTCACTGGGCAGATGTCTAAAACATCTTGCTCCATGGGTCATTTCATGAGAACCCAACATGCATCTGACCAACTTCCTTGAAGTCTCAGGATACGATCAAGACAATGGGGTTATCGAAGAAGCACCTGTGTGCTGAGATTATTCCCACTCTCCCTAGGTGATAGAGCCAAGCATTGGCTAACAAGTCAGCCACCAGATTCCATTACCTCATGGAATGATTTAGTGCAAAAATTTCTGACCAAGTTCTTCCCATTTAAAACTGTACACCAGGCAAGAGATCAATACTTAAGCAACTAAAGGGGGAGAACCTAGCGAGGCATGGGAGCCGATTTCACTTAACCATCGAGAAAGTGCCCGTGATCACAGACTAACTGGGATGGATGAAGTCCATACTTTTATAATGGTATGAGAAACGCAACTAGAATAAAGGATTGAAGCCTCTACCGGAGGAGCACCAATGAAGAAAACCAATGGACCAAGGCCTATGAGATTCTGGAAGATGCCACAACCAATACAAATCAGCTGGCCTAAGGAGAAGACTACACCAAGAAAGCCATGGTGGCAATGTATAATGAGGTTCTCAACAATCCGTGGACCATGTTGCACACCACTCCAAGCAAAATGACTTAGACAAAGAAGGTACAACAAATGCCATACGACCAACCCGGAGTCAGGAATCAGGAGGACACAACAGTTACTGCACGCGCTTAGAAACCAACAAGAGATAAGCCCAAGATGTGTCGAGGTTCAATCAGACCACCACAAGAACAAGGATAAAGATGGGGGCAAACAATATCGACCGTGAATCAAAGCCAAGGGTGGCGTAATAATCGAACTGTATCAAATGAATAATCAAGGGTATGGATGGAGAAATAATCATAATAACATGCCATCGAACCGAGTCAGTGAACCACCTCCTGAGAAGAAGGTGGATTTAGAACAAGCCCTTGCCCAGATGCTAACCTCACACTCTGCCTTCATGAATGAAACCAAGGCGAATATGCAATGTTATGCAACCCATTGGACAACTGATAAAGACACTGGAGAAATTCGAGGTAATAAATCGGGTCAAATGGCAAACTATCGACAGAGAGGCAACCGGTTCCTACCACCATAAACCCGAGAAGAGACGGGAATGAACATGTCAAAGCAGTTATGCTGAGAAGTGGTAAAGAATTGGAGACCAAGGGGCAATCCCAAGTTATAGAGGAAGTAGAGATTGAGAAAGTCATCCAGCCCAGTCAGAATGAAGAGGCAGATAAGGAACAGCCTAATGAGAAACAAATTTCACAGAGAACACCATCGGCAAAGGCCGCCCTACTCGCTCCTTACCCACAACATCTAAAGAAGCATACTGGATAAGGCCACTGTCTATGGAAGCAAATTTCACCAAGTTCAAAAAGTTACATATCAATATCCCATTTGCCGATGCCCTAGAGCAGATGCCCAGTTATGTGAAGTTTATGAAAGACATACTGTCTCAGAAGAGAAGATTGGCTGATTTTGAAACAGTTAACTTAACTGAGGAATGTAGTGCCATACTTCAGAGGAAGCTGCCACAAAAGCTTAAGGACCCAGGCAGTTTCACTATTCCATGCACCATTGGAAATGCCATCTTCGAGAGAGCTCTTTGTGATTTGGGTGCCAGCATTAACCTCATGCCCTTGTCCATTTTTAAACGGTTGGGATTGGGTGAGGCTCGTTCAACTACAGTCACACTTCAGCTTGCCGACAGATCTTTGAAACATCCGAGAGGAGTAATAGAAGATGTCCTCATGAAGGTTGATAAGTTTATCTTCCCAAACAGATTTCATCAGACTAAGAGTATGGAAGAAGATAAAGAAATACCCATAACTGGTAGACCATTTCTAGTAACCAAGTGTGGCAAATGATTACGTTCGTGAGGAGAACTAAAATTGAGAGTGCAGGACGACGAAGTCAAGTTCAACGTGTTTGAAGCAGTGAGACATCCAGCAGAGAGTGATACTTGCTTCAATGCGGTAGATAAGAGGCTATAAGGTTCAGCCAAAGTGGTCTCATCGACTTTGGAGGCTAGCCTAGTGGAGAATGATTATGAGAACATGAGCAAGGAAGCAGAGGAATATAAATGGATGGACTCTTTCGACCCAATAGAGGAACACTTAGCCCTAGGTGAAGGAGCTAAACGCTAGCACATCGTGGAACAACCACCCAAAATGGAACAAAACCCCTAATGAGCCATTTGAAGTATGCATACTGGGTAGCCTGCACTTTACTCAAAGATCATCTCGCATCCTTGACCGAATTAGAGGAGTGAGAAGTTATTGAGGGTCCTTAGAGACCATAAAATGCGCTGGTGGTCTCTCTAGCCGATTTGAAAGGGATCTGGCCCTTCCATGTGCATGCATCGATTTTTTGCTCGAAGATGGGCATAAACCTTCAAGTGGAAGCACACGAGGTTGAATCCAACAATGAAAGAGGGTCCGCCGAGGTATTGAAATGGTCGGATATTGGGGTAATTTATCCTATTTCCTGACAAAGGCATGGGTTAGTCCAATAAGTGGTACCAAAGAAAGGAGGAACAACACTATAAGAACTCGAGAACAAATATATTGCTGCCTTCGTGAATGTGCGTGAATCGGTAGAAATTGTATTGATTAATGGAATCGAACAAAGCTTACTCGGAAGATCATTTCATTACCGCTTTTAGACTTACGCCGGATCGATTAATGGGTCGCGAATACTATTGCTGGATGGATATTCCATTATAATCAAATTGCTATAAACTTCAAGATCAGAGAAGGATCATTCACTTGGTCCGTATGGGACATTCGCATTCAGGCGGATGCCCTTTGGACTGTGTAATGCGCCTGGCATTTTCCAACGATGTATGATGGCCATTTTCTCCGACATGGTTGAGAAGACAATCGAGATCTTCATGGACGATTTTTCATTATCGGGTTCATTCTTTCGACAATCGCTCGAAAACTCGAGATCCGTATCAGTAAGGTGCGAGGAGACCAATCTTGTGCTCAATTGGGAAAAGTGCCATTTTATGGCATGAGGTATTGTACTCGACATCGGATTTTTAATAGATAGAGGTTTACAGAGCGGCATCACAATTGAAAAGTTACTCAATTTCATCGCAAAGGAATTAGAAGTTTTTATACTGGATTTGCCGGTGCGTTTCATAAAGGATTTCCGTGATTGCAAAACCGTTGTCTAACCTTTCCGTCCAAGGATCCCATTCGAGTTTGATTCGCAAGGTTTGCATGCATTTCGTCAAGGATAAGTTGATCTCAAAATATCACGGCTCCAGATTGGCTCCTTTCCTTTCGAACTTATGTGTGACGCAAGCGATTTTATCGATCGGGGCAAAGGTCAAGCAGAACGAGAAAATTTTCCAAGTAATCTACTATGCCAAACAGAACTTGAATGATGCTCACTGAATACGCTGACCACGAGAAAGAACTTCGCTATTGTCTTGGCTCGACAAATTCAGCCTTATCCGATTGGTAAATACAGTAGTCCACACCGATCACTACCATTAACATTTGATGACTAAGAAAGACGCCTAAACCTCGATTAATCCGGCAGGGTTCTTTTTGTCGCAAAATTTGATGTTGAGATTAAAGACAAGAAAGGCATCCAGAACCCAGCAGCATCATCTTTCACATCATGCGTTTACGATGCTCAATGAACGATTTAATTTCCGATGTATAAACTCTGGGCCATCGGTGACAAGATGGCGCTCCATGGTTTCCAGGTGATTGTGAATTTATTTGCGGCCAAGGTAATCCCTCCGAATTTAACTATCAACGTAAAAGAGGTTTTTCGCCACTTGAAACACTACTTATCGAGGAGCCAATCTTCATGTATATCATACCGACTGTGTGATTCGAGATGCGCCGAGGATGAAATGAACAGTGTTTTAAACCACTGCCACACTTTACCCTGTGGTGGACATTTTGGTGGCCAACGAACAGTAGCCAAAGTTCTCCAGTCAGGCTTCTACTGGCCTACCTTATTTAAAGATGCTCATCACTTCGTATCCACATGTGACAAATGTCAACGAATGGGGGGTATTTCTAGAAAGGACGAATCGCCCATGCACCCCATTCTGGAAGTAGAGCCATTTGACTATAGGGCTGGATTATGGGACCATTTCCATCTTACAATAACCTGCACATTCTAACGGGCGGTAGACTAAGTGTCTCAAGTGGGCTTGAAGCAATTCCGACCGCATCATCTGATGCCAAGGTCGTGGGCTCAATTTCGCAGCCTACATTCTAACGATTCGGAACCCCTAGCACCGATCATAATGGTACTCATTTCTGCAATAAGGTGATTGACAAGGTTTTACAAAAGTATGGGGTGCATCATCGCACATCTCTTGCATATCACCCGCAGTCAAATGGGCAAGCAGAGGTGTCAAATCGAGAAATTAAGTCTATTCTTGAGAAGATACTACGCTTCCTGGAAGGATTGTCTAAAAAGATCGAAGATGCACTCGCATATCAGCACAACGCTTAAACCTTGGGTATGTCGTCAGACTGCATGGCAAAGCATGCCACTTCCAGCTGGAATTACATCTGACCTACTAGGCAACCTTGCCAGCTTGAATATGGACAAAGGCATTAGCCGGTGAGAAGCGACTCAGCCCCCAGCTGGAACTAGGATGAATTCAGAATCAGCTATGAGAATGCCCGTGATTTACAAGGAAAAGACAAAAGCCCGCATGATAAACACATCACTGTGGAAGGAGTTCACAAGTAGACAACAAGTTCTACTGCTTAATTCCTGCCAAACTCTTCCCGGAAATCAAGCCCGTATGGTCCTGCCTTTCGCGCTACTAAAGTCTTTTCACATGGTGGAGCAGAGGTCACACATCCTGAGAAAGGCACGTTCACAGTCACCACCCAATGGTTGAAACCGTATTTTGGAGGCGAGTTCCATGCGGATAAGCAGATCATTCCTCCGACTCACATCGACGTAAATACATTACAGCCAAGAGCCTCAAGTCCCCAGCACACGATTCAGTGGCCGCCGAGCTAACGACATTAACATAGCGCTTTGGGAGGCAACCCAAGTTTTCTTTTCATTTTTATTGTTTGTTTTCGTTGATATTGGTTTACTGGTTTTGTCCAGAATCTGTTTTCCGGTTGTTTACTGTGACTTTAACGCAAATGGGAGTGGATCTCGTGTATGCGCAGCATTACAAGTCCAGAGTGTCACATTTACAAGAGGAGGGTCTCGTGAAACCGTGGCTACTTATGTGCAAATTTTTGTAGCCTCTCAGAATTCGACAAGAGTTAGAGCCGTCATCGCCCCAACGCTGCGACGCTTCAACGTCACACACCATCTTTCTCCGAACGCCGACGTGGATTTCCAAACGCCGCGACGCTGATTTTAACTCCTCCGAACGCGACGTGAGACTCGACGCCGCTACGCTGACACAGCAGCCGCCACGCCGCGACGCTGATACCCAACGCGCGACGCTGTTTCGCAACACTGAACTGTCACGACGCCGCATAATCCTTCTCAGAACGCCGCAGACGCTGTTCTAACGTCGCGACGTTGCCCCGAACGTCGCGACGTTGCCCCGAACGTCGTGACGTTGCCCTGTTTTAAGACCAAACACTACCCATTTTTGCTCTTCTCACCCTTAGCAACGACCGCAGAACCCTAGCCCCTCCTTCCCACCACCACACCGTCACGGAGCTCCCTTATCACACCGGCCTGAGGCTCGTGGAGATGCCCTCCCCACTTTCTCTCGCACACCACCGTCACCATCACCCACCGGTCCACCGGTCACTCACCACATTCACCCTACATTCACTTAACTCTCAAACTGGGTTAGTGAACCACGGACGGTCTAGGAGTCCTTTTAGTCCACATCTGAGTCATATTAGGGTTTATTTTGGGTGTTGAGTCCTATTTCGAGTCAATAGCAATAATTTTAGTTAGTTTGTTTTCCTAGTGCACTAGGTGCTCAGAGTGGTCTAGGCTCAGTCGGGTGAGTCAATTCACTACTTGTGTTCACCGCTCTACCTCTAATGTTCCAAAAGTGCGAAATTGCTTACTGCTGGCCTACGAATGAGGACCCGACCCCAAATTATGATGTCTCGCGGTTCGTCAATGATAGCCGATCGGTTCGCACCACGGCAAGAACCGATCGCTTATCATGAGAAGGGTTTCCACCATCCTGTGATCGACTTCCTAAAACTATACAGCTATGGACGCGAATATACAAACCACCCATCCAACTGCGATGAGCGTGGCCAGAATTTACGCTGACCCGCTCCCACGTCCCAAGAAAGTGCCAGGGGAGATTGGCCCACTTCAAGCAGTCGATCAATAGCTATTATAGTCTGGGGGATCATGTCCTCCGAGCCGCTCGACCGCTTTACGAGCACCCTCGTACTACTCCTTGACCATTCCAGGTCCCACTAATGGTCTAAAGTGAGCGGTACCACAACGAGGGCCATGCAGCCCATTTCAAGGCCAAACATTTAGCCTTTATTCCTTATATGGTATCACTTACCACGCTACGCCCGCCCCATGAAGACGACCATGTGTGAAGTGACAAACTAAGCTTGCCCGCTTCAACTATGCCATCATCCAGATAAATTCTTTGATGTCAAGTGTGTTATCGAGGATGCTATCCTCCATAACCGTATTTAAATAAATCTGGGGCACCTCTTTCTCATCTTTGCTTATGCAACGAGTCGGGGTGCCCTCTCGACGACAATGGAGGCGTGGCTGGCACCCACAAAAGCCATATCTCTCGAAGAGGGACAAAAACCAAGGTCCCACGATACCAGGGGGCACGCATTCCGCCGAGCCCGGGCCGAGGACGAGCCAGCGACTATCGTCGCTTGACTCCCGGGGATCCCCAGAGGACATTGGCCAGTCCGGGTCCCATCCACCTCCCACCACCACCACCCCGCCATCCACGAGGCACTTCTCCAAATTCTTCAAGCGACGACCCTCGAGGACTCCGGTGCTCTCACTTACGAGCCGCTGATACCCTGATTTGACCTGAGCACCGAGTCCCCGCCATTAGATATGGAGGCCTCCCGTGGCTGATGAGGCGCACGCTGGGCTAATCAGCCACCATTCTTCAAGAGTTAGCCCCAGCCCAGATCACGTACTTCTCACCTATCACCAACCGCACCACCACCAAGAGTTGATCACTGTGGGAGTTCTTTCACCTCTCTACTATCTGCTTATTGCCGCTGGGGACACCGGTACTTGCCTGTGTGGGTGGTGATCGAGCTCTTTGGTTAGATTTGTTTAGTTGTGTTTTTACTTCGTATTTGTGTGGTATTTATTCCTGCCACATGCTAGTCAGGTGTCTATTTAGTTTCACTTACTTTTCAATTTAATTTAATGAGTCATGTGTTATTTTTAGTTTGCATTTAGTTTGAATGTGTGTTAGGTCATTCTTATAATGAGTAGTTTCCATGTGTATAGTCCTCTATGTGTGCCATGTTGAGAGCTCGAAGATCGCTGGACCGAATTCAGTCATCGAAGACTTGAGAACTGATTTACTATGATGTTCATGCTCTGACTAGGTCAATAGGTGGGAGGCTTAGTGAACCAATTCCGGTAGTCAAGAACTAATTTAATGACCCTATCACACACACTAGAATGACCTTCGCAGGCGATAGGTGCCGAACCTACCATTAAGGCTCACAAAATTGGGAGTTCTAACCATCTAAGTGGATGGACACCAATCAAGAGGGATTGCCACTCTGAACTGTTCAAAAGAGAAAATGAAAAACAATAGAAAAGTGAAAAGAAGAAAAAAAAAAAGTCAAAATTATAGACTTGTGAATTAGAATAAGTGGATAACCAATCTTAATCCCGCACAAATTCAAGGCCTTCAAAGCCTAATGCCCTAAGCCAACCGGGCCGGGAGTCATTGACTCAACGCCTCGCCAGGCGACGAAGATGGATCATTCCCCGCAACCTAGGGCCTTTGAGTTTGGTTGAGTACCGGTGAAGTCATGGAATTTAATGCTCGTGCCCTAACTAACCGGTGGGGAGTCATCACTGGATCCTACAGAACACCCAAAACTTCCGCACCTGGGGCCTTCATTTGTGTATTTAAAGAAATTTTGTGCATTTCGTATGAATAAAAGGGTGCTGCCTATCCTTTCTTAGTTAGATTATTCTAAATAGGTGAGTTGAGCTTAAGTTTGGGGTGTCTTTAACCAGCATACACTATAGAGGTCATTCATTCGACGCACATAGGTCCCTGGGTATGTCATCAACATCAGCGTGAATCTGAGGCACTAGTCACTACCAAAGCCAACCAGTTCTTCTGAAAATCAAACACCCCAAAATCCCCAGAGCTCCAAACAAAAATGCTATAGTGTACGGTCCTAATTTGATCCTACTTTTCAGCATGCATCACTACCCTCGTGTTAGACTTTTAGTACATGATATGTTAAATGAGCTGCCGCCAGGGGACAAGAAACTAAGTTCGGGGGGGTGTGATGAGTGCCTAAAACACTACATTGATACCACGTGTTTTTCATTTCCACGCCATTTTATAGTTAATTTCGTTAGTTTGTGGCTAATTTGACTGGTGGTCGTGTGGACGCTGCGTACATCGGAGCCAAAAGGCAAAATTATTGAAGCAATTTTGGAGCATAAGGAGGCTATGCATGAAGAGGTCGAACGCCATGACGCTCCAACGCCACGACGCCCCCACGTCGATATCTCAACGTCACGACGCCTCATCGCTTGACGCCCAACGCTCGACGCTAAATGTCAATCCATCGCAAGTTAACAGCTGCACCGCCGACGTCTCAACGCCGCGATTGAGCCCCCACACATCGCGACGCTGCAACGTCATGAGACAATAAAGTGCAAGCCCGCTTTCATTAAAAGCAAATGGAGGCGATTTATGTTAATCGGAAACTGATGATTAGGGCATGTGGAAATCTCAGAGCAAAGAATGACATCGACCTTGGAAGAAGAACCCGGACTTTTTACGTTTCTTTGATTCGACAAATGGAACTATGTTCATATCATATTACCAGGTTTTCGTGATCATTATGTGTGCTAGATCTATACCAGGGTCTTGTCAACCTGTCACATTTGGATGGATTAAAGTTGATTAATTTATATTATTAAGTTATTTATGATTTATTATTATCTGCTTTACATCTGTAGATCAATTAAATGGTAATGTTTGGCCAACATTAGGATGTTCATGCTAGAGATCCGAGATTCGGCAGACACGAGGATACCTAGGATAAGCAGGAAAGTTTTGGTTGAGTCAGAATATATCTCATTCGAAGGTGGCAAATAAGAAATATTTAAGCATTTCTGAGCACTGGGATCGGGATAGAGATATACCCCAACTCTACTAATAGATAGCGAATACACCTCGAGAGGGTATCTCTGCAGGCCAAAGATCACCTAGCCTAAGAAATCATAAATAAACCGAATAAACCATCTTTAAGAAATAATCCATCGAACGTATGGGAGATATAATTCTAGTCTTCAATACATGAATTCATTAAGATCAATAGTTTAGTTGGAATTCACACAAATTGATTTCTTTCATACCACGCTTTATTCAGATAATATCTAAAAAGCACATCTGTATTCAATTCCTCCGCCCCCGTGGATCATCCGCACCTTAGGTACACTATATATTACTTGGGCGACACGCAGCACTACACAGGCTTATATTTCACACCACGTTTTCGGCCTCTGTTGTCATAGCCAGTATCGTGAGCCTAGGTTTATAAATACCTAGAGCTTAAGGTCGGATACTAAGTATAGCTTAGTATCAATAAGTTAGGTATACGATTACCTAGGACTGATGAGTGATCGTTAATTATGCATCCTTGTGCATTTCGTGATGAATGATGTGTGATGTGATCGGGTGTGTTTTGAATCAGGTGAATTTGTATGCTTGGTGAGCAGCATATATAAAAATGTTGAAATACTAGTGTCGAGAAAATATAACTTAGGTGTTCTGAGAAATTTTCATAAAGAACTGTAATTAAATGAAAAAAAAAATGTGTTGAGGAGAAAAAAAAAATTTCTGAGGTTTTATAGTGTGTAAAAAAAGAAAAATAAATAAAATAAATTTTAATGAATTTATTTGGTTCCCATCAATACAAGAAAAAATTAAATAAATAAATGGAGGGGTATATATATATATATATATATATATATATATATATATATATATATATATATATATATGTTATATATATATATAGAGAAAGATATATATAATTTTTTTTTTTTTTTTTTTTTTTGTGGTCTTATAATAGCTAGAACAAAATGAAAAAAAAAAAAAAAAAAGTGGAAAAAAAATTACAGAAGAGGTAGGGAGACTGGATGGCCATCGCCCCAGCTTTCACCTGAGCTACGATACAAATGGATTGTATCAAGGACACAGTAAGCCAAGGTGCAGCCAGGGGCCACGACACGATCAGAGGCCTCGTGAACATGGCCCCACGACACGGCCAAAGACGGGCAACGACACCCGCCGGCCGCATGGTGTGTGGCGCAATCACGCACACGCCGCGTTCTAGCTAGCGGGGGAGTCGCGATACAATGTTGTATTTTGGCTGGGGGTGACCATTTGGTGTCGTGGATGCGGCAGGTCGCGAGGCGGCAGCAAAGAACGCCGCGACACGCGCGGTGAACGCCGCGACATGCACGGCTAACGCTGCGCGGTAAGGAGTTTTTATCGAGACACGGCCTTCAGGTCGCACGGGGCTATGGATGGTAGGCCCGCACGCCATGGCATGGCACGCCGCATTGTGCATGTAGTGTACACTGGGCGCAAGATCTACTGACACTCTGGCCATGCCACGGCCGGATTCGGGGCCACGACACTACCTGCTGCACGCTACCACACGACGCTCTACGCGCGGCCTGGGCGCATTGCATGTAGCGCGCGTACCGGGTTCAAGGTGTGCACACCGGTCCACTGACCTAATCCTTGTCTCAAAGAACTGCTTTTGAGTCATTGTTCGGAGCACCGCTCATGGACACTGCTGACGGTGGCTTTCAAAAAATAAAATAAAAATAAAATAAAATAAAATAAACAAAGTAAAGTAAAATTTATTTATATGATTTAATACATGGAAATTATTGTCTTGCATTACCTATAAATGCATTGACATAGAGTATGAAAATTTTTCGGTGAGTGAATAGTGTCTCGGGGCTGTATTTACACCCTTAGAGATACCTCGTTAAAACTTAACTTCCCATTTGACATATGTAGATGGCTATTTGCGGGAGAGGACGTAGAGGTCGCCCACGAGGTGCCAGCTAAGCAACTAATAATATTTGACCAGCAGCCTTTGCTTAGGGCCGTAGGATTAAGTGGCCATTGCATTGCATAGGCTAGTAAAGCAGTAGTCGTAGAGATCCGAGTAACCTCCAAAGGTTGGTTCGAGGGCATCATCCTGCGATATTCACGGGGGAGGAGATCGATGGTGGCGAGACAATTGGTTCATGCGGGTTAAGAGGTATTGGAGGCTATGGAGATTGCCATACGATGCGACTAGGATCAAGCTAAGCGCATTCCGGTTAGAGGGTGAGCCCCGAGTGTGTGGTGGAAGCTGGGGCGAAGACCTCTAGAGATCTAGAGACGATGACTTGGGGCGAGTTCCATGATCTTTTCATGGGAAAATATTTCAGGACATTTTTGCTGGAAGTCACGAAGGCTCAAGAAGTTCCTAAGGCGCCTTGAGACGAGGACTATGGCGTGATTGAGTGTGTAGCCCGGGTTGCGGGTTGGCTCGCTGCGGCCGTTATGTGGCCACAAACCTGGCCAAGGTCAGAAGGTTTGAGAATGGAGTGGGGGCCCATCCGTTCGGGCGGGATGTGGGACAGCTTCTGAGACATGGACTGCGGTTGAGGCTGCCATGACCATAGAGAAAGGGTGAGATCTTTCAGGCACTTAGGATGCGGGTGTTAGTAGCAAGAGGAAGGAGAGTCGGTCTTCTTCCAGTTCGGGAAAGAAGCAGAGGGCTTCTAGTTCACGTGGGTTCTAGAGCCGCGGCCATCCGGGCCATGGACAGATCAGGGTTGCTAGTCAGGCTGGGCAGATGGTGTGCTACCATTGCGAGTAGCCCAGACATATGAGAGGTTGCCCCGGAGGAGACGGGGATCCCAGGTTTCGGGATAAGCGCGGTCCCGATCAGTGATGGGACGGGGAGAGGATCTGATGTTCCTCCACGGCCAGTATAGACGGAGGAGCCGATGCTCGGTTTAGGGAGTGCACGAGCACCTCCATTACGAGCGGGGCCACGAGAGGCTAGGTTATGGGACAAGGTAGAGGACAAGGCCTACAGGCAAGGACATCAGGGGTTTAGGGGCGTGTCTACGCCATCGCACCACCGGTGGTCGACAAATCAGCTAATTATCGAGTGCGTTTTGCTTCTATCTACTTTATGGGGCGAGAGTATTGTTGATTATGGTGCTTCGCATTCATTCATTGCTCTGCATCAATTATGATAGAGTTGGGCTTAGAGGTTGAGGCCTTGGAGGGGGCCTTGCCCAGCCTTAAGTTCTCCCCACTAGGGATTAGATTAGAGGATAGGGATGATATGTCGTGGTTGTGAGTTAGAGATCTTGGGGATTCTGCTCACACGGTGGACTTCGAGTCATGGACATGTCGGGTTTGACGTCATCTTCCAGGGGATGGATTAGGTGACCGACATAGAGTGGATTGTCGATTGTGGCGTAGGAGGTTATCGCTATGCGCGGGACGGTACTCGTGTTGTATTTTGGGAATGAGCATGATATTTTGCCAGGACAAAGTACGAGTCCGGAGTGTCATGGGCCGATTGGCGGGTTAATTTAGCAAGCCTTGCAGCGGAGGATGAGGTGAGGCAGGGACTTAGATCTACCTCGAGTAGTGTGAGTATGAGGATGTTTTCGGATGAGCTACGGATTGCCTCGCGGAAGGTTGTAGACCCCGATTATAGAGTTAGACCATTACGCCGGCTAATCTCTATGACTCCGCATAGGATGGCATCGGTTGAGTTGCAGGAACTCAGAGTCCAACTACAGGAGCTACTGGACAAGGGGTTTATTAGACCGAGCACTTCACCATGGGGCGCTCCGGTTCTATTTGCGAAGAAGGACAAGACCCTTCGATTGTGCATTGACTAAAGGCAGTTAAAACGAGTTCTGGTCAAGGCCAGTGCTAGCTAGGGATTGTGATTTGTTTTGATTAGTTGAGAGGAGCGCGAGTCTACTCCAAGATGGTGCTGTGCTGGATGCACCATCGGGCGAGGGTTAGGAGGCAGGCTATCCTAAGACAGCGTTCAGGACGCGTTATGGGAACTTTGAGTTTACAATGATGCCCTTTGGATTGACAAATGCGCCAGCAACATTCATGGACCTCATGCATAGGGTATTCCAACCCTATCTAGATCAGTTTGTTGTAGTCTTTGTGGATGACATTTTGATCTACTCCCAATTAGAGTGGGAGCATGAGTATCATTTGAGGATTATTATTCTGATTGTTGAGACCATCAGTTGTACGCTAAGTTCAGTAAGTGCGAGTTTTGGCTTATTGAGGTGAGATTTTTGGGACACATGGTGTCAGCATCAAGCGTGTCAGTAGACCTAGAGAAGGTCGAAGCCGTGATGAGTTGGGAGAGGCCAAAGTCGATTTAGAGATATCTTAATTTCTTAGGATTGGCTAGGTACTACAATAGATTCATTGAGGATTTCTCACATTGTGCTTTTTATGGCGGATTGACCCGAAAGAGTCGAGTTGATTGGAATGGCCAGATGTGAGGAGGCATTCTAGAAGTTGAAAGAGGAGGCTTATGACTCCTATCTTGATAGTCCGGACGAGGAGACGAGGGGTACACGGTATGTTACCAGGATGCCTAGAAGTAGGACTAGTATGTTTTGATGTAGTCGGGGAGGTAGTAGCTTATGAGTTCAAGTCGGTTGAAGAATCATGAAGCGAATTACCCCACACCGCGACATGGAGTTGGCGGTCGTAGTCTTCGCCTTAGCCCGAGAATTTGGCGCCACTACTTATATGGTGAGCGGAGTTCGAGTGTACTCGGACCATAAAGAGTGAGTATATTTTCACGTAGCGAGACCTCAACATGAGGCAACGTAGATGGATGGAGTTCCTAGAGGATTATGACTTCACTTTGCATTACCACCTTGGTAAGGAAAATGTGGTGGCTGATGCGCTAAGTCGGAAGTCACGGGAAGCATTGGCTAGTATAGCTTCAGTGGCGGATCTTTCGAGGCAATGGGGCATTTGGACTCGTCTGCGGCGGGCTTAAGTGCGTTGGGGAGTTGGCTAGCTGCTTGTCTGTTGGCCAGTGATTGAGTCTAGGGCGGGGCGCGAATGAGATCCATCGAGGGGATTAGTGCGATCGGTGCACGGGTGAGCGAGGGGGGCGATCCATGCGGATGGTAGTCTTCGGTATAGAGGATGGATAGTGGTTCCCCCGATTGTGGAGTTGAGAGAGGAGATTCTCGGAGTTTCACTACTCTCTCGATTTTTCGGTGCACATCGGGTGGCACGAAGATGTACCCGAAGTCTTCGTCGCCCGATACTGATGAGCGAGATGAAGAGACACGTGGGTTTGTTAGACGATGTCTCGCATGTCGTGAGTTAAAAATTTAAGCACGGAAGCCGGCCGAGGGGGCTACTTCGACCGTGGGCGGGTGAGTGGAAGTGAGGAGCATGTCCGCGATGGATTTTGTGACCCGCCCTTACGAACAGCGAGACATGATGCGGTATGGGTGATAGTGGATCGGCTCACAAAGTTAGCACATTTTCTAGCCGTGCGGATGACCTTCACATTGGAGAGATTCTGTCGGTTGTACATTCCAAGGAGATAGTCAGCTACATGGTGTCTGGGTATCCCGTAATGTCGGATAAAGACAGGGTTTCACGGAGCACTTTGGAAGAGCTTCTAAAAGGCTACGAGCACCGCGATTGACCATGAGTACGACTTTTCCACCCACAAGCGGATGGTCGAGTCATAGGAACCCATGCAGGTGTTAGAAGGACATCTTCAGAGCATCGTCCTAGATCATAAATTAGGCTGGGAAAAGCATTTTGCCGCGAGTGGAGTGGCCTTTCTGCGATTATCAGCGGTATACAAATGGCACCATATGAGGCATTGTATGGGAGGCCATGCGAGATCGCGATAATGTTGGTGAGGAGTGGGTGAGGCTCCATCCTTTGGTCTGATCGATTAGAGACACCTCTGAGAAGGTGAGCTTGATACGACAGCGTCTTCTCATGGCTCAAAGATGGTAGAAGAGCTATGCTGATGTACGACGTCGACCCTTAGAGTTCGAGGTTGGAGTCACGTCTTCTTGACGGTGATGCCTAAGAAAGGAGTGGTCAGGTTCGGCAAGTGCGGGAAGCTATCACCGAGGTTCATTGGGCCCTTCGAGATACTTGAGAGAGTAGGAACTGTAGCATACCGGTTGGCTTTACCACCCAACATGTCAGGTGTCCATGAGGTATTTCACGTCTCCATGCTCCAGAGGTACACTCTAGATCCAACTCATGTAGTGGATTGGGGAGAGATTGAGGTTGACACGGATGGGACAGCCCGGAGGGACCGGTGTGCATTATGAATTAAGCGGGATCAAGGATTTTGCGACCTGAGACCATGAGGCTAGTGAGAGGGTCTTTGTATAGGCGGCAACGTGGAGTGGAGGAGTCAACGTGGGAGCGCGAGGACACGATGCGGGCCACCTATCCCTTCTTGTTTATGGATGAAGGTACGTGGTTTAGTCATTTAATATTTAAATTACTAGTTTACATGCATGGTATAGTGCACGTTGCATATGCATGTGAGTGTTGTGATTGTACAGAATTTCGAGATGAAATTATTTTTAAGGAGGGGAGAATGTAAAACCCGAGAAAATTATAATTTTCTGAAAAAGGGTAAAATGGTAATTTCGGTGAAACCCCGAGATTTTCTCAGATCTCGGATGGCCTGACCAGGCTTCATCGTTGGAATCGTCTCGTGAAATCTAGCGTCGGTCAGGAGCGGTCGGAATTGCGTTTTAGACGGGTGTCGGGTCTTAATAAGCGACTTGTGAGTGTATGTGATGTGACAAAAGTCCCCTATTACATGTACTCATGTGACACATGTTGCATGATTAGAGAGAGGATGAAGATGAATGGTTTAAATTAAGCCATGTGTCAAAAGTCACTTAAAGGGGACAAGGATGGAATTATTGGAAAGTTTAATTGAATAAAGACAAAAAGGTACAGTTTTCTTCTCCAAATGAAGACCAAATGTGCAGTAGGGTGGGATTTGAGATTTTAGAGAGAGAAAGAGTGACTTCTCTCTAGATTTCCCGCCGTTCGGACCGTCGGTTCTCGACGGACGAAAACAAAGAAGTCGATCACAAGTGGCGAGGGCTCTGGCGTGGAGCAGCCTTAGATTTTGTGGAGTTAGAGCAACTCCAAGGATAGGGGTCTTCTCCTACTTGTTTTATTCTTTGGCTAGAGCCGTGTGAATGGATTAGGGATATTACAAAGGACTTGATTTGTAGCTGTAATTTTGATCTCGAAACATTTGAGCCAAGTGGAAAAAATCTATTGTGGCGTGAATAGTGCCAACTTTGAGGTTTCAGTTCGATTGATTTTTATTGTGTGATTTTGTGCGGTTTGGATGATTCAAAATGGTACAGCCGGTGGTTAATTAGCCCATGTGAGCTAATTTTGGTGTTATTGATTATGAATTGAATAACATGGATTATGTGAATTTAATTATGTTAATATACACGTGAAAAATATATTAGCATGAATATTTTGGAATTAGCATAATGCTTTCCATATGCACAAGGGCAACCTAGAATATTAGGTGTGAGTGCATGACATGAAAGAAAACAAAAACGAAAATGTTTGTGAAGGAATTTCGGCCAAGATTTTGGAGAATTGTGGTGTCAAGCAATTCCGTCGGGAGGGGGCCCATGAAGACATTTAGGAGGGGTTATCCAACATATTATTATTCACCTCGAGAGGTTGTCGATAAATTTCCTCGAGCTTCGGTAGTAAGTTTTAAGAAAAAAAACCTTTGTTTTGAAACTAATTTTTCTCCACGTTTGACGACGTGTGTGGGGAGTCGATAAGGACTCGAGGACATGGGATTAGACATGTAGACATTCAAGTAGGATCATGTATTTGCCCAGGAGTGTGATTGTTGCTTGTGATATGTGCACAGGTGTTTACTACTACCGCATTGGGAAATTGTCTCACTAGGCTTTGCTCACCACTGTTGAGGGATCAGCTCATCTGGGAGTGTGCGTGAGGAGGACTGACATCTTAGGTGCGTTTTAGAAGAAGGTAGGCTTATTGGCACTGATATGAAATTTGTATAACATGTATTAGATTTTGATTTTAATATGTTTTCAAATTCTGGAGTGAGGATTTCTTAACTCTTAGACCATGTAATATAGTTAGTTTGGATATTTTTTAGTGAGTATTGATGTAGGTATACGTGGCCATTTTACTCCATTTTGTGTATATGGGACCCGATGTGGTCTTTATGTAAAATATTGGGACAAGTTTCCATGTGATTGAAACTTGTAGGTGGTCATCAGATTGGGCATCCCACGTCTTAAGTGGGTTGACGGGTTGTCAAACGGACCCGGGAATCGGAAAAATCCCACAGAGTGAGGTCTAGCACTTGGTCCTCCCCAAGGAGGAGAGGAGTTCCCACAGGGATCTCTTTGGGACGGTTGGCAGGGGTGAGGGCTATGTGTAGGACTGTGGTGGTGGGGGATGAGTGGAGGATTGTCCAGCGTCACCTGGGGAGTCTAGGGAGACCAGGCCTGGGTGATACTCTCTGAGAGCTCATCCTCGTCAGGGGTTCATTGCTAGTCATAAATCATTACATTCCTTTGATACCTCGACTTGTGCATGACCATGGTTGCCTTGTCGGGTGTATCCAAGCCTCATTATCTTCTAAGGGCACCCCGACTTTCTTGCATAGGTCGTAAAGGAGGAAGGGGTGCCCTAAGTTCATCTTGGCATCCTTGTTATGGAGGATGGCATACTATATAATTTGCCCAACATCAAAGGGTATATCCTGGATAATGGCATAGTTGAGTCGGGCTTGTTTGGCTGTCACTTTACACACATTCGTTGTCGGAATGAGATGTGATGAAGTGATTCCATACCTTAGGGATGTAAGCCAAATGTTTGGCCTTAAAATGAACTATGTGCCCTTCACTGTTAATCTTCCGCTCACCTCGCCCGTTGGTCAATATCCTAATGACCTCGGGGTAGTTGGGTTGCGCATGGAGCCTATCAAAGGGCTCAGGGGGAACTAGTTCAAGGTTATAGTATTGGTTGATAGACTTCGCGTTGTAGTCTACCAATACCCCGTGTACCTGAACCTTCTTCAATACATGGGAGGCGAGATTTGTGTAAAATTCTCGTACCACACTTGTGGCAGCCAGGCGAGGAGGTTAACATAGTGCCCACCATCCCTTATTCGCAATTGTTTTACGGAAGAAGTCCTCGAGGTAGTGAAACCCCTTTTCCTTAATGAACGACCGATTTTTGGAGATGGTGCCAAAACTTTCGGCTGCGCTCTCATTGAAAAACCTGTCCTTATCGTAACTCTGCGTAGGCTCCTCACTTGGGCGACCTCTATTCAAGGTCAGCTTTTGCCTTTTACTCGACATTAGCATGAATGGGTTTGGTTGAGCTAGGGGGTGAGTGTGGTCTCTAGACCTCCCAACGCAGTGATGCGAGTGGGAACAATTATTTCGCGACCACTGAAAAGCTTACTTGGGCAATTAGTCGAACACCTAAGGTGCACTGTGGAGATAGGCTTTGTGACTCTACCCTAAGACTGCCAATACCCCTAAACACTCCTAAGGTGCCTTCCGAAACCTAACAAGACCCTAAGAGCAACAACTAGCTCACTCTAGAATGGCTCGGACACTCCACGGGTCCATACACAAATAGGGCGTAGGGCTCCAAGCAACGTTGGACTATGGAGATTCGTGGCTCGAGGGAGGGTTGTAGGGGTAATGAGAAATGGGGGTGTCCTAGGGCTGGTTGGGGCAAGCATAGATGGATGTTCTAAGCTTTGCAAAAACGGAGGGTCTTGAGAGCTCAAACTTGGGTTTGAGCAGGGGAAGAAGAATGAGGCTCTATTGGTCTAGCAGAAAATAAGGCAACATTCACGGCGTCGGGCTGCGGCAATGCGATGGTTATTCCCAGGGTTTATTTCCCAACATTGCAATGTTAGGGCCAACATCGCGGCGTTCTAGAAAGGCCAGATTGCAACGGCGTGACGTTGAGATCCAACGTTGCGATGTTGAGATCCAACATCGTGACGTTGCAAGAGAGTCCATAAAGCCAACGTCGCGACGTTGAAAGCCAATGTCGTGACCAGAGAGTGTTGACAACTGACGTCACGACGTTGGGGCCAACGTCGCAACGTTATAAGAGAGGTGTCCAAAATAGGGGTAGCCAACATCGTGACGTTGAGATCCAATGTTGCGACGTGACAGAGGCTTGAGTTTTCTGGGTTCCTTCAACGTCGCGATGTTGGGATGTCGCGACGTGACAACGTCACGACGTTCGAAGCCAATATGGCGACGTGACAAAGAGGGTCAAATTGAAAAAAAATTCAAAAAGTTTCTAAGTTTGAGAAAAACCCCCTGAATGAAGGCTTGACCCCTTTACACTCCTAGAATGAGCTTCTCGAACTATCCCTCCGCTTCCATTGCTATCTCAGGTCCTAAAAACATACAATAAAAAGAAAATCTCGATTACGAAAAGAGACAGAAAAACATGGCAAAAACTAAAAACACTCAAAACTATACGACGGAAAGAAGGATATCAAAAATCTTGGGTTGCCTCCCAAGTAGCGCTTTGTTTAATGTCGTTAGATCGATGGCCTTGCATATCAATGTTTGATTTTAGAAGAAACTGGGAATGCTGACACATCTCTCTAGTGCTCAAAAACACTGCTCAAGGTGGATGAAATATTTTTGCTCCCATGCCTTGGACCCTTGTGGTGTCTTTCTCTGAAGCAATCGACTTATCTCGAAAGTTTTTCGCATGGCATGAGATCTCACGTGTGGTGAGATTCAGGAATATCTTCATTTTGAGATCAATCATCACAGCTTGGATGCTTCGTGGGCTAGAATACATGGAAAGTGACCTCCTCTCCTTGGACTCTCAATTCAGCTCACGCTTCTTGCACTTTGTTGATTTGCCTTTCATGTGGCCAGGGTTTTACACCAAGAGTATGATGGGACATTGTCATCTTCCTCCATGTCGAGATGTGAAGTCTCTTTGGAAAGATAGTTACACTTTAACTAGGACATTTCAAATTATACCAGAGGGTGTTAGTGAGGACACAATCGACCATTTGCAAACTGATTGTGGTCGATTTTGGTTCCCCCAACTTCAGCCTTTTAAACATCAAAAGAGCGACATCAAGTTGATGCTTGCTCCCAAGTCACAAAGGGCTTTTCTCGATACTCGGGTTCCTATAGAGAATGGTATAGCAAAGCTACCCAGATTTTGAAGTTTTGGGGGAAGCTTCTTTTGTAGGATTAGTATTTACATTCTTGATTAAGGTGATAGTCTGTAATTCCTCAATTTCTTCTTACTTTCCAGCTTATCTTTTTCATAGACTTCACGTAGCTTGGCTTGTTCTCTAGTATCCAAAGGGTATATTAATATGTAGTTTCTTGAAGATCAAGAAATTTTGTGAAGCCCCTTCTCTAACACCTTCTTCAGCCAGGCGGGGATGCCACGGAGTGAAATACATGGGGTTTCATGCGCTCTTACTGTTTCTGAGGTCTCTTTCTTTACTTGTGTCAATGGTACTTTCTTGTCTCTCGGTAGCTCCTTGCATATGATCTTTCGGGTGAACCTGATCTTGTTCTTTAACTTCCGCTTCTCTTACCGCTAGTTGTTGTCCCGATATTTCCAACTCTCTCCTACTCTTTAGAGTGATAGCCTTACAGTACTCTTTCCCCTCTCCTCTTGGGTTTACCTCTGAATTGCTTGGTAAAGACCCTGCTTTGCCTTCAAGATCTAAAAGTGACCATTTATTCCTTTCACCTCTAAGTTTCTGGAGTTCTTATTTTGGATTGTTCAATTGGGTGGCCTAGTGCTGCAAATTCTCCTTTGTCTCATTCATAAAGGCGGTAGATGAGGTAAGCATTTAAGCAAGGGCTTGTTCTAAGTCCACTTTTTTCTCGAAGGGTGGTTCACTCACTCGGGGGGGTGGCATGTTGTTCTGACTGTTCCTCCATTCATAATATTGATTATTTTGATTATTACGCCACCTTTAGCCACGATTTTGCGCGGATTACCAGCTGGTTGTTGCTCCGTATTACTCTATTGTTGTGGCCCGATTAAACCTCACGACACATCTTTGGGCATACTCTGTTTGTTGTCGTGACATTTTATCTTGTTGACTACATCCTCTATAGAATTAGCATAACTCCCATGGGCTAGTCTCAATGGCATTCTCGGTACTTTGCTGTCTACCAAGTTGTTTAGTAAGTTGTGCGACATGAGTAACAGTTGCGATAACCTAGATTACTGTGCTGACCTTCAGTATAATCTATCCTAAGCCCGCGATTGGTGTTAGTAGCAGCGTCCTCAAGGATTTCATATGCTTGGTCTGTAGTCTTCTTCATTAGCGCACCTCCTGCCGAGGCATCAATCATTGTTCTGGTCCCATCCCTCAGACCATTATAGAAAGTATGGACTTGCATCCATCTGGTCGGTGATTCGTTATAGTAGTAGGGTATGCCGGAATCAACAATATTTATAACCTAAATTACTCCACTGCCGTAGCATAGCTACTGTAGTATAGTGGCTCTAGGGTCAAACACAGGGATGAGTTTTCTTCGCACAAATGATTTGCAGTAAGGTTTAAAATGGTGAATTTGTTTTGGATTTTAAGGTTTGGTAAACGAGGTTGAATTGTTTAGGCGAAATAAAATAAAGTAAAATATAAAAGAACTCCCTTGAAGCATTAGACTCTGAGGGTTTGAGATCCTAAGGTAAATGAGAGGTTCTCGGGTCCTTTTCCTCGCGTTGGGGAGGATGACATATAGTCATTTCCCGAACTGGATCTTCATTTGTCTATCAAAACTGAACCCTAATAATTTTCCTTTTGAAATATAGCATTTATTGGACATTAATGCTCCCCGACAATGAAAATAGATCCCCTAAATCTACCCTACAGTATCTAATAGAAGGCAACTAATGAATCTCGATGGATGCAGCTTGTAGCATCCAGCTGAACCACAAGCTTGCGAATACGAGGTTAATCAAGGTACATTCCCAAGATATTTAAACACAGAATGAGAGATAGAAACATAAATGACAATAGCGCTGTTAAAACAAGATAATCAACATTT
This sequence comes from Tetrastigma voinierianum, assembly GCA_016808115.1. Classification (NCBI taxonomy): domain Eukaryota; kingdom Viridiplantae; phylum Streptophyta; class Magnoliopsida; order Vitales; family Vitaceae; genus Tetrastigma; species Tetrastigma voinierianum. Next base: position 916,506 of record JAEQBH010000033.1, on the reverse strand, counting down.
ACCTTAAAACCCTAGCACAGTAGCCTTCCTCTTCAAGGATGGAGGGGGTTTATCCAACCATCCCTTGAGTTGTCATCCTCTAAGGGGGTGTTTGGCAGCCGAGAAAATGAGAGAAATGAAAAGAAAATGAGAGGAAAGGAAAGCAGCGGGAAAACTCCCCGCCCAGACTGTGTATTCAATAAAGCTAAAAATCAACATTGTTCTATAAGATTTCATTTGAGCTTATATAGTGCTCAAATAAGCAAAAATACAAAAATACCCTCAATACCCATAATACATGAAGGGAAAAATTGGAAAAATCACAAAAAGGGGAGTCAAGCAGCGAGGGTCGAGGGTAAAAAATCACAATTGCAGAGCAACTTTCACGGCTTTGCGAAAATTTGTAATTTGCGAAAATATTCCACATTCCCTTGAAATTTTCTACACTTCATTTTCCCTGCCTCTTCTACTCTTCTTTCCTTCTGATTTCTTATCTGCAATGATAAGTTCGACTCGAATTCTTCGTGCTTCGATCGACTCAACAAATTTGGCATAAATAGCTTGCAAAAACTACAAAAGTAGCCACAAAATGCAATCAGTAGAATATCTGAGACCTTAATGTGCAAATCGGGTTAATTTGGTTGATTAATATACAAAAAGTGCTCAAAACCTACAATAAATAGGGCTCAAAATAACACTTTTTGGGCACTAATCACTCCCCCCAACCGACACATTGCTAGTCCCTTAGCAATGAGAAAGAAAAGAAAGAAAAGAGCAAACAAAATAATAACAAAATTATGTTCTCAAAATGGTATTTTGAAAAGTATGTGGATGAGTGCTTTAACCCTCGATGAGAATCAACAAATCTGCCCATTAACCATCATGAGAGAGTGAATGCCATACAAAATTCAGCATCAAAAGAGTTTCCATCTCTAGAGAATCAACCTAGAATTTCCACCAAAATCTAAGTGTTTGATTGATTAGCTTTCAACAATAAACCACGAACTAAACCATGACCAAAAATTTATTACCACCACTAGGACAGCCGACTAAATAGTCGGGATCCACTTTTATTCCACAATTCTTTTTGTGTTGTAGGGGGTGAAATCAGAATCGACCTTACCAAAGTCCATGTAATGGGGATCAGGTGACTCTGACCAGTTAAGTCTTGGGGCATTAAGCCACGAGATCTTTCGACTACAAACTCTTCGGGTTCACGGACTTTGGGCGATTTCGAGGACTCCGGCTTACCTGGCTCGCTCAACCTCACGTCCACCCATGTAGCGAGCACTAAGTCGGTGGCTCCCAACCATTTGTCTTAGGGCACCAGGCTTTAAAGACTTTCGCCATATACCCCTTTGACCGTACTCGGGTTTCAAGGCAAAGCATTGAAATTTTCTTCTTTTTCTTTTTCTTTTCTTCTTCTTTTTGTTTTTGTTTTTCTCTTCTTTTTATTTTGGAAGACTCATTGGCCTTCTTTTCCTAGGGGTCCTTAACCTATTGAAGGTAGTAAATGAAACTAGGATAGGCTTTGAATTTAAGTTGAGTTTTTTGAAACTACTGTTGAAACCATATGTGCACGATGTCTGTGATTAAACTAGAGGTGGAAGAAAAGGTTGAAAGCGCTAAGAATTTAGCCGATCATCCATAGTGGCATGGGGTGATCTAACATCGACAACATTTGGACGATGTTTCAATTTTTCAAACTCACAGTAAGTAACACAAAAATGGTGTAATTTTATTTGTAAGTGTGAAATTTGTATGGTATGTATAAAAGATATATGGCTATATTTTCGGCTTTACAAAAGAAACTAACAACTTCCTGACAACGAAACAAACAACTACCTGGCATTAGCAGGGGAAGTCATTAATACTTCACAAAAACTTGCTTTCGAAAATAGCAACAAAGGCAAAAATATAAAAGAGCACTTCCAGCCCCACTAACTCCCTCCCCGGCCAAATGTCTCATTGTCTGGCTGGGGCTCGGATTGGAGAATTTAGAGAAGGGAGTGCTACCTCCTCGTGGTGGCGATTGGTGGTAGTATGTCATCCTCGTGGGCAATACGAGGAGTTTGCTGATGAAGGCGGAGGAGGAGAATCTGTTGTTGCTGCTACTATTAGCATGTCCAATGAAGTTGTAAAGGGTGGAGGATTTCTACTACACCTGCAAAACAGAAAACCAAAAAAAAAAAAAGTGAGAATGTGCAAAAGAGATTGAGAAAATGCAATCAAAACTAAGCTACAATTAAGGGAAAAATGCAAATAAAACTTAGAATAACCCCGAATAAACTGCATTAGCACAAAAAGTGAACATTTTCGAGTCTCAATGGAGACCAATCGACTCAGTAGCACAGCCGAATTTATGGAGGGTCAATGAGGAGGATCTCCTACTTGTTGTTGTGTGTTGTCTTGCATAGGGCTTTAAGTCTACGCATTGATCTTGAACACCACACTTTATCCTTGGAATTAAGCAGGTCCACTGATCCATTGAGATAGACTTGATGGATGATGAATGGTCCAATCTATCTTAACTTGATTTTGCCCGAAAAGAGGTGGAGCTTGGAGTCATAAAGCAACACTTGGTCTCCTTGTTTGAAGTTTTTATGGGCTATTAGCTAATCATGCCACTTCTTTAATTTGTCTTTTGCAATCTTCGAGTTGAAGTAGGCATCATTTCTCAGCTCTTCTAGCTCATTAATATAAAGGAGCCTTTTAAGGCCAACTCTTCCCATATCCAGGTTCAGCTTGTTGACTGCCCACCATGCCTTATACTCAATTGCCACAGGCAAGTGACATGCCTTATAAGCTGGGCGATAGGGGACGTGCAAGGATGGTCTTATATCAGTGATGCCCACAAGGAATCCGACGGCTTTAGAGGGTTGATCCTTTACGATTTGCCCAGACTCACCACTTTCATCAATGTGGCTTTTGATTTTGATGGATGACTTAACCTTGAGTATTGCTGGTTTGTGCTTTATACCATGCTTGGCTAGGAGGTTTTAAAAGTTTGTTGCTCAAATGTGAGACCTCACATCACTAATTATGGCCTTAGGGACCCCAAATGCGGAGATGTTCTCTTCGGGAATTTAACACCACCTGTGATGCTAGCTGCTCTGAGAGCCACCTTCCAGCCCATTACGACACATAGTGGGCTCGCCCAAAATGGAGCATATCAGGCTTGATGAGAGAAAGGAATGGTCCCATAAAGTTGATGCCCCAAACATCGAACAAATCAACTACCAAGATCGGGTTCAGAGGCATCATGTGACAACGAGAGATTTTCCCCAATCTTTGGCATTTGTCGCACTCCCTGATTCGTGCCACAGTAGGGTGATCCGGAATCAACAAAATTTATATCTTAAGTTTCCTCTATTAAAGTATTCAAATACTCTTGATGCATAGTTGTCTAAATTCGAACACGGGGATGGGTTTTCATCCTATGAATGATTCGCATCAGTGTTGAAAATGGTGAGGCTTTTAGTTTGGATTTTTTTTGGATTTTGTTTGTTTCAAAACAGTGGGAGTTGTTTGTGTGCTGATTAGTGGAAAAGCGAGTGAAGTGTGAAAGGTAACTTTGAAGGTTGGAGTCACTAGCTTGACAACATGGGGTTAACAAATTGTCCTCGGGTTTTATCCTAGCATCATGGAAGTAACCTATAGTCAAGAAGCCATAGCAGGATCTTTGTTTAACTATAAACCTAACCTAGAATCAATCTATTTGGTCGACACGAGTGACATGCATCTGACCCCTTCGAGTTTGAAACACTAACATTTAACATCATTTAGGTGGCGTAAAGGCCATCTAAAGAACAACAGTGCATCTAGCAATAAGTATGCACTGTATCCTAAAGCATGGTAAGTATTGGCCAAAGTAATAACATTAAATGATATTTAACCCTAGTTTGAGAAGATGGGAGCCATAAATACGATTACTGTGGCATTTAACACATGAGGACAACTGCAAGCGCCTGACCAAGCTAGCTGCAGCACCTCTTCAAAGAAAGGGGCTTAGCCAAGCATCTCTTAAGTTGTCATCCTCAAGAGGGTTGTTTGGCAACCTAGAAAATAAGGGAAAGAATAGAGAGAAGAGAGAAAACCAAACCTAAAATGAAAGGCTGCTTGAATATATTTACATAAAAAATGAAAATGTGCCAAGATTCTTTTTTTTTTTTTTTTACAATTTTGGGGGGGGTGATTAGTACTTGCCCAAAGTGCTATTTTGGACCTATATTAGATAGGTTTTGAGTGCTTTTGCACACTAATCATGTCATTTATGCCAATTAGTGTTCGAGTCTTCTTAGTATCACTAATCTGTTTAGGGGTTGTTTGTGTGTGGTTGTTTGCGGAGTTTTTGCGTACTTTGGGAGTTCAATATGTCGAGACATATGATGAATCATGAAGATTGAACTCAATTTGTCGGCTCATCAACCAGACCAATCAAAGAAAGAATGAAGGCAAAGTGATGGAAATCCGGTGCGAAGGGAGTAGTAGGCAAACCGGTTAGTAGGCAATTCCAGGGAATTTCGCTAAGATTGTGAAAATTTCGCTGGGATTGCGAAAATTTCGCAGCCTTAGCGAAAATTTACAATCTTAAGCAGTGTGAATTTTAAGTGGAACTCGGAGATTTTAAGCAAGAAGCCCAGCATTCCTAGCGAATTTTGCATTTTGCTACTCCGCGAGAATTTCGCTAGAAGCTGGGGAATTTGGCCCCAGCTAATGAATTGCCAGAAGCCTAGAAATTCTTGTATTCGCCTCTTTAAAGATTTGGCTACCTGGCAGCCAGCCTCTGTAAACGAAATTCAACTACTGTATCATACTTTTGTAATTAATGCAAGCCAGAGCTTCAATTTTGGTGTATTACTCTCTTGTCCCTTAAATTAGCCAAATTATTGTTAGAGCACATGGTATTTTCATACATTGGGTGGCTATATGGCCTCTCCATTTGTAACCCTAAGCAAGAAATTGGAGAAAAATCTTTTGGATATTTTTACTTTTATGTAAATATCTCATGACTTTAGTTAGGGTTTGGTTTTTCTGTTCTCTCTCTTTCCTTATTTTCTTGATTTGCCAGAACACCCCTTTAATGAGGATGACAACTCAAGAGATGCTTGGCTAAGCCTCTTTCTTTGAGAGGAAGGAAGCTAGCTTGGTGGGTGGGGCATATGCGGGTTGTCACTCTTGTATTAAAAGCTACGAATGTTGTGTTTATGGCCACCATAACCTTGAGAAATAGGGTTGAATAGCATTGAATGTTATTGATTTGGCCAATACTTACCATGCTTTAGGATGCGATTGCATACTTATTGCTAGATATCTCTTGTGGTTTTTGGGTGACATCTTTACGAGCCGAAATGATATTTAAGGTTAGGGTTTAGTATAAAGACCGTAGATCGTGTTACAGTGTTAGCTCAGATAAGAGTTGTTTTTAGGGTGAGGTTGCTAGTTAAACATAGATCAGATTGTGGCTTGGACTATAGGTTGCTTATGCATGCCGCGAGATAAAACCAGAGACACTTGTTTGCCTAAGTTGCAAGTTAGTAGCCTAAATCTTGAGATTAACTTTTCTCGCTTCATTTTCCAGTCTTTACAGGTTATTCGAGTTTTCAAACTACTCACTTGTTTTGAAACAATCAAAGAAGTCCAAACAAAAAGCCTGCAGCACACATATGCAAATCATTCTAGGATGAAAACCCATCCTGATGTTCGACCACTAGACCACTATCTTTACTTGATAGCTTGACTACGGTAGTAGGAGGAACTTAGGTATATAAATTTTGTTGATTTTAGCTCAGCCTACTGTGGCACGAATCAGGGGGGGGCGCTTATATAGGCCACCCAATGTATGAAAATACAAGAAAGCCTAACATTTTGGCTGTCTGAGGGACAAGGAGGTAATACACGAGAAATGGAAGTCGGTTGGCATTAATTACAAAGTATGACGAGGCGGGAGATTTAGCTAAGAGCGGACAAATATCGCTAGGTAGCGAAAATTTCGCTAGCTAGCGAAAATTTCGCTAGGTAGCAAAATTGCACAGAGATAGCGAGAAATGGAGAATTTCGCTAGATCTTGGCAATTTCGCTAGCTAGCAAGGAATTTTGGCTGGCTTAGCGAAATTTTTAAGAAGCGAGGTGTGTAATTTAAGCTAGGAAGCAGTGCATACTTTGCGAAATTTTGAAACTAGCGAAATTTCTTAATTTCGCTAGGATTATAGTCGCTATGATTGCGAAATTTTCGCAATCCCGAAGGAATTTTAATCTTAGAGGCTTTCACGGAATTCTTTATCTTCCTTTGCATTGCCTCTTTGCTCCTCTACGCATCCGTTTTCATCGCTTTGCCTTCATTCCTTCATTGAATCTTGGTATGTTTGAAGGCTGATAAATGGAGTTCAATCTTCATGGTTAAGCATATATCTCGATATTGAACTCGAGGTACGTAAAAACCTCTGAAACAACCAAGAAATAACCTCTAAACGGCATAAGTGATACTAAGAAGACTGAACACTTTAATTGGCATTATCGGCATGATTAGTGCGCCCAAAAAGCACTCGAAAACCCATCTAAAATAGAAAAATAGCACTTTTTTGGGTACTAATCACTCCTACGTATGGAGTATTGGGCATCCTTGAAAAGAAGGCCAATAAAAATCAGATTGTAGCACCATGCTTGGCGATTTTACGGGAGAAGCAAAATGGCCTCACATGCATTCTCATGGCAATGGTGAGCCTCTCTTGTTGTTCTCCCTCGGGCACATCGCAGTTTCACGATCATTTTAATATTTGTACAAGAAGAACTTCCCAATAGTAGGAGTGAATAATTCTTACGAAGAAAAACTTCCCCCGTTCTCAGGCCTACTCACGCCGGTATCCTCCCCGCTGCCAAGAAATTGGCAATGTGAGAATACCATGGGGCATTTACCACTAGCAACAGACCTCAGAAACCTACCACACTGGAGGGTCAGGGGTGTTGTGCCATGGTTAGTCAGAGATGATCCAACAACATTCTCCACCCCCTTTTATCCTGATCCGTTGTGTTGAATTCTTGAAGGATGAGGACCCACCTAATAAGTCTAGCCTTGGCATTTTTCTTGGTGAGAAGGTACTTCAAAGCCGAATAGTCTATGAAGATTACAATGTTCGACCCTACCAAGTATGCACGAAATTTGTCCAAGGCATAGACCACTGCCAACAACTCTTTCTCTGTGGTGGTGTAGTTCCTCTATGCCTCATTCAATGTTTTGCTTGCATAGTAGACCACATAAGGTTTTCCTTCTTCTCTCTGCCTGAGAACTACTCCAATGGCGAGGTCACTTGCATCGCACATAACCTTGAAAGGTAACTTCCAGTTAGGGGCTCTCACTATTAGTGCACTGGTCAAGTAGGCCTTGAGCTCCTCAAAGCTCTTCTGGCAATCTTCACCCCAAACAAATTTGGCATCCTTCTCCAGTAGCTTATAAAGAGGCTTGGCAATTTTTGAAAAATCCTTGATGAACCTCCTGTAAAAGCCTACATGCCCTAAGAATTGCCTCACAGTCTTCACATTTATGGGAGAAGGCAATTTGGAAATCAGTTCAATTTTTGCTTTGTCAACCTCAATTTCTTTATTGGAAATAATATGTCCCAGCACAATTCCCTAGTTGACCATGAAATGGCATTTTTCCCAATTCAGCACCAAGTTCTTCTCAATACATCTATGCAAGACCGTTTCCAAGTTGATCAAGCATTCTTCAAGTTTCATAAACTTAATATCATCCGCGAGACTTCCATAACAAAGGCCCACCAAATCACTAAAGATACTGAGCATGCATCGCTAGAATGTGGCAGGGGCATTACACAGGCCAAAGGGCATCCTCCTGTAGGCATATGTGCTAAATGGGCAGGTGAAGGTGGACTTCTCCTGCTCTTCTACAGCAATCTCAATCTGGAAGTAGCCCGACAGCCATCCAGTAGCAAGAAAAGGTCAGTCGGAGATTCTTTCGAGAAGTCGGGTCCATGAAGGGGTAGGGAAGTGATCCTTTCTTGTCACCTCATTTAACCTTCTGTAATCAATACATACCCAACCTCGTGGTGGCGGTGGGCATTTCCCTCTCCCTTCTCATTATGCACAAGAATTACCCCATTTTTTTGGCACAACCCGGTTGACTCACCTGTTATCGGATACGGGTAAATGATACCTGGATTGTAGCAATTTAGACTTCTACACGCACTCACCTCCCGCATGCGAGGATTCAATCTCCTAAGGGCTTCCTAATGATTTTGCTTCCTCCTCCAAATAGATAAGGATGTGTGCAAAACTGTTAGGCTAATTCCCAGTCGGTGATTTTCCACCTAATAGCCTGCTTGTTCTCCCTGAGGATGTCCAATGTGCCATTTTCCAAAGTACTAAGGAGGATATGACCACTCAGGCACCGCCTCGTGTTCTTCTAAGTATGCATATTTTAGTTCCAGCAGTGGTGGGCTTGAGATCCACAGGCTCATCGATTCCTTCCCTCAATTAGCAAAGGTAGGATTTCTTCTTCTTCTCCATCGCTCCGTGACAAGATAATAAAGTCTTCAGTCTCGCAGCTCTTCGTAACACTCAAATAATTCAATTAGCACATCCTGCTATTGTCACGCCGCCTTGTTTCTCTAGGGATAGTGTCACTATGCAAGTTCTCCTCTGACCTCTCTTCCACCGGGTTATGCTTTTTGTTCAAGTGGAAGATATTGAGCTCCAAAGTCATGTTCCCGAATGTAAGTTGCATAACTCCATTTCGGAAATTAATGATTGCATTAGAGGTGGCTAAGAATGGTCTTCCGAGGATGATAGACACATAATTAGTCCACACTGCAATCGCATCAGACGTTAATAATGGGTACCTACAGATAGTAGAATTTGGTCCACCAGAGTAAACACATCCTCCATTTAAAGGTACTCTTCAGATTTTTATGGACTGCCCGCTTAGGACAATGTGATGGCGGTGGGCTTAAGCTCTCCCAAAACCTAGTCGTTTATACACCGACAAGGCACAAAGTCGACACGGCTCTTAAGTCTAAGCAGCGCCTTTTCTACACAAGTGCCTCCGATATTCACCGGTGATGGTAAAGTAAATCCGGATCTCGCATTTTTATTGTGTCTTGCACCGATCGATGGTAATCGACTTGTTCTATCGTGAAGGCCTTCTTGTCAACATTTAACCTCTCTTCACTAAGTGCACAAGTCCTTCAAAATTTCAGACAAGTTAACCTATTCATCACAGTGTCTGAAGCAGGATGTCAATTTCAATTCTTACCTTAGCACTTCTAGGAATCTCAGCCTGTTTATGGCCTTCTCTTTTTGCTTTTAGTGCTTCGAGGAAAGTGTGTGTGTGGATCTTTCTTCAATCGCATCTTCTTTAATCACTAACTTTTCTGGTTCAGTTTTCTTTTCCTCTTTATCTGATTCTGGTAGTTTAGGAACTAGTTGCTCAACCTCCTTTCCACTTCTCAAAGTGATCACTGCCTTGAATTCATCTATCCTGGAAGTTGGCTCGCTGGAAGAGCTCAATTCATGCACTCCCTTAGGATTAGGCTGTGTCTGGGAAGGAAATTTTCCCTTTTCCTCGCACTGCACTCAGTTGGCCAACTCGAAATCAACACCGTAGGTACAAATTTTTAGCCATTTCGTTTTGAAGCCCATCCATTCTGCTGTTAAGAGTGCTCTCCACAATGTTGATTCTCTTATTAGCCTGGACATTTGCTGCTTTCTGCTCTTCTACACATTGAGTCAATTGCACATTGACTTCCTTCTGCTCCTCCACAAAATTTCCCATAACCTTGCTCAGATTCAGAATAGCTTGCTTAACTGGAGATGAGGATGGTGGTGGCTGTGGTTGAGATGAGGAACCACATTGTTGTCTTGCACCAGGGGGTACATATACTGGAGGGTTTAGCTTCCAAGAGAGGTTAGGATGCTTTCTCCAGTTAGGGTTATATGTGTTGTTGTATGGGGCATTGGTTGGTGGCTTGTATCGTCTAATGATTGGCTTGTTCAGCCATCATATCCCCTCACTAAAGGAGTTAGCCAAGCAATGCCTCCTTGTGGTCAAGTGGACTGGAAAATAAAGCAAGGCTGGATGTGTATAAGGGCCTCAGCTACTGCCCGTACCTCATGTCGATTTCTCATTTCTAGCTCCTCCAACCTTCTAGCTAAGGTGGATATCTTTGCCTTCATTTCCATATCCTTCGGAAGTTAGTACATGCCTCCCTTTGATTGGCTACAGGCCTCAGCCTTTCTACTTCCCTGGGGTTGGGGTCATCCCATGCTTTGGATGTCTCAACCACATAATTTAGGAAGTCCATGGCTTATTCTGGATTTTTACTCATGAAGTCGACTCCACACATAGTTTCCAACAACTGCTTCATGGTAAGGGACATCCCATCATAGAAATGGTTGACTAGCAACCATGTGTCAAAGCCATGGTAAGGGCAAAATTCAATGAGCCCCAAATTCTTTCCCAAGATCGATAGAATTTTCATTTTCGGCCAAAGGTAAATCTACCCTTCACCATTCTATGTGTATAAATTTTTTTTTTCAAAATTCAGCTTAATTCTCGCTCTGTTTAATAGACCCTACTCAAAGAGTTGAGCCATATTTTTACCTTGTCCTTCAAAGTCAGTGGAAAGACTTTTAACCTCATTAGGTCCATATTAGTAACACCCTCCTTAAATGTGTTGTAGACTCTCAAACTTCCTGGGATAAAAGGTGATATGGATTTTCATTTTCCATTCCATGGAAGGTTGGGAGCAGAGGCACTAGGTAGGGTCTGACAATCATGTCTTCTACAAGAGGCATAATGCATGAGGGTGCACTTACCCTTGGAGGATGTATATGATCCCTCATTGATCTATATGCATTGGGATTTCTATGAACCCCCTGTTGGCTTTGTTGTTCTTCAAATGGCCCATATGACCACCGTATCCCTCACTTCACTCGTCTCTATTCTCAGAGAGCGACTCAGCTCCTTTCTAATCCGCCCGCAGGTTCCTATCCCAAAGGGTGCATAAACTCCTATGAAAATAGCAAAAAACACAGCAGGGAACAAAAACAAAATAGGCTACCAAAAAGGTTAACGTTAGCTAAAAATAAAAATAGAAATTGTATATTGTCAGATAAAATTAGCTAACCTAACAAGAATCGCTAGGGAAATAAATAAAGAAAGACAGTATGGGATAGGCTCACCAACACTTCAGATGTGGATCATAAGTTCAACAATTCATCGTCAGACTTAGCACCATCCCCTAAGAACGCACCATTTGATTCGTTATAGTGTAGGCTGCGCCGAATCACAATATTTATAACCTAAATTCCTCCTACCGCCATAAAGATAGCTATCAGCAAAGATAAGGCTCTAGGTCAAAACATGGATGGCTCTCTTTCTTCGCACAAATGATTTGCAGTGAGGTTCAAAATGGTGAATTTGTTTTGGATTTTAAGATTTGGTAAAAACAGTGGGTTGAATTGTTTGGAAACTGAAAATAAAATGAAGTAAAATATAAAAAGAACTCCTTGAAGCATTGGGCTACTGGGTTTTAGATCCTAAGGTAAATGAGAGGTTCTCAGGTGCTTTTCCTCGCATTAAGGAGGATGACATATAGTCATTTCCCGAATCGGATCTTCATTTGGCTATCAAAACTAAACCCTAATAGTTTTCCTTTTGAAATATAGCATTTATTAGATGAATGCTCCCTAACAATGAAAATATATCGCTAAATCTACTCCTACAAGAACTAATAGAAGGCAACTGATGAACTGCGGACTATAAATAAGCATCCACTGAACCCTAAAAGCTTGCCAAATACAAGTTAATCAATGTACATTTAAGAGATTTAAACCTAGAATGAGGATAGAAATATAAATGACAATAACTGCTTGCTTTAAAAACAAGATAATCAACATTTTACCTCAAAACCCTAGCCCAGTTGCCCTCCTCTTCAAGGATGGAGGGGGTTTAGCCAATCATCCCTTGAGTTGTCATCCTCAAGGGGTGTTTGGCAACTGAGAAAATGAGAGGAAAGGAAAGCAACGAGAAAACTCCCCGCCCAGACTATGTACTCAGCAAAGCCAAAAATCAAGATTGTTCTAAAGACTTATCTGAGCTTATATAGCTTCAACAAGCAAAAAAATACAAAAATTACCCTCAATACCCATAATACACGAAGGGAAAATTTAAAATCACAAAAAGGGAATCAAACGAGGTCAAAAGGGCAAAGTCACAATTGCAGAGCAACTGCGACCTCGCGGTTTAAATGCACTTTCATAGATAAATTCTTTTGCACCGCCAAAATTTTTTTTGCACTTCATTTTCCCTACCTCTTCTGCTCTTATTTCCTTTTGATTTCTGATCTGTAATGCTAAGTTCAACTTGAATTCTTCGTGCTTCGATCGACTCAACAAATTTGGCATAAATAGCTTGCAAAAACTACAAAATTAGCCACAAAATGCGATTAGTAGAATAATGTGGGACTAATGTGAAAAATCTGGCACTACTGGATTAGTATACAAAAGTGCTCAAAACCTACAAATAGGGTCAAAATAGCACTTTTGGGCACTAATCAGTCGCCATGGTGTGGCACCTCAATAGCTCATGAAATCTATCCCATGCTTCCGCCAAGTTCTCTCAATCAATCACCTAAAAGTATTGATTTCTCAGACTAGTCAGCAATTTTCGCAGGAGAAGAACTTGGTCAGAACTTCGCACTAGGACGTTCCATGAAGTAATGGAACCGTGTGGCCGACTTGTCAACTAGCGTTTAGCTCTATCACCTAGTGAGAGCTAAAACAATCTCACTAAGCGCCTTCATAAATCTAATATACTGACATACAGTATCAATAAAAGTTATTAGGTGCATATCGATTCTCACTTTCTGGTAATCCGTGGAACATATTACTTAGCTATCTGTGGTCACCTTCATCTCAAAGTTGTTTCATCGAATGGGTGGTCTTGATAGCCGATCAAACAATCAGAGTGGTAAGGCGAACTTCAAGAACATAACCTTGATCATCCGGGTCAGATAAACGTCCCAAGCACATGATTCCTACCATTATTCCCATTATGACCCTCATGTTTCATTTTTCTGGCCATGACTTGCCTCATTGTTCTCGCATGATTGCTAGATTTCTATGTTAGGCTTTTGTTCTCTTCAGAATGGCAATGTTCTTTCCACTAGGATCAAAACTGATGTAGTTCAACTTTAATTCGTCTTTCGCATACACCACTTAGGTGTAACCTTAACTGCAATCACACACAAAACGCAAAGACCAAATTACAAGCACTTGTATAAGCAAAATAAAATAAAAAGGAAAATTCCAGAGTAATATCTAATTGCACTTGTCAATATCAACACTAAAACTTCCCGCAATCTGCACAAAAACTGATAGGTCGCTTCATGTGGATGTGTAAAATGTGTACGCCTATGTGCACAAGTGCACTCGTCGTATCAAGTAATATAGTGCACCTAGGTATGGATATCGATCCATGAGAAGAAGTGCGTTGACTACTGAAATTGACCCTATAATATTATTTGGACTTAAACTTTTAATGGCTATCTAACTAATATATGGGATTAAACCTAAAGCTAAATGATTATTACCTAGAGGAATTGCTACCGTCATCGCTGACTCTCGATGACAGGTGATCGTGCCTTACCAGATTCTCTCTCGAGGTGTATCCACCACCTCACAAGAGGTTGGTCAGACCGCCCCAACCCAATAATTCGAAACGCCAAATGTTCAAACCCTAATCGCCACACTGAATCGAGATAACCCCATATACCACGGAATTGGTCACCATTCAGATCCTAGAGTCCTATCTCTCGATCCTCGCATGCCCAGATCATGCCATTGCTGCACATTACCATGTATATAAACCATGTATATAAACAAGATCGATGCAAATCATAAATAAACTGAATAATATAAATTTAAACCTTAATCCATTCAATTGTGACAGGGTTCAACAAAACCCTAGAGAGAAATCTAGAAAATATTGGAACTGAATAAACGCATGGTTCTATAAATCATCAGTGGTTTATGAGAAAAGAAAAAAAATACAAAAACATTGTCTTTTCCAATGATTCGAGTCGCCGCCGCCCGTTTCCACGCCTAGTCCGCACGCCTTCACGCCCCCTAAATTAGGCTTCTTTGCTTTTAATGACTTCGGCGCGCAATCGAATGACGCCGCTGCTGGCCGCCGCTGACTTTTTCTTCTATCGACCAAATGATCTGATTGCTGCGACGCCACAACGCCGAACGCCAGGACGCTGCTGCCGCTTTCTTCTCCTTCTTCTATTCAGCCTCCAAATGATTCCGAAACCACCGCCACTCCGTACGGCATAAGATCCGTAAATCGATATCTGCCATAATAAGCTTATTTAAATATAAAATCGAACTAAAAACGTAGAACGAACGCGGGTATGACATGAGTGTTTTAGGCACTCATCATATAGCATCCTAAACACCTTCTTAGGGATATCTGCCTCCTTAACCCTCATCTGATGGTACCCGATGTGGAGATCTATCTGAGTAACCGATCGATGAACTGGCGCGCATTTCAATGAATTCCTGTTCTTTATAGCTAAAAATGCATGATTCACAGTCTTTTTCATTAATATCATTCTAATCCCTCATGTTATACTATTCTATAGAATATGGCGATGTTGGAATCAAAAGGGCAGCTAAATGACAGAAAAACATAACATAAGCAAAATAATGTGCGCAGTCAGCCAGGCGACATCGTTTGCTGCGGCGAATTTTTTCGCCATGGCAAAGCACTTAGCCACTGCGAAGACCCCCTTCACAGCAGTGAACCAGTAGATCCGAGTTTGAAGGGCCTTGGCTACGCTGCAACGAAGCAACCTTCGTCGCTGCATAGCGAGGTCCCTTTTCCAAAACGAGAACTCGCGAAACCCTAATTTTCCTGGGCCATTAATGGGCCCGCGTCTCGAGGTATAAAAGAGAAGATTTTTCGAAGCCTCGGGGGGATTGAATCGAGAAGAAGAAAGATATATAGGCAGATAGAGATCAATATAGACGGATTCGAGAAAGATCTCAAAGACGGAGTTTTCTGTCATTCTTCCTTCAAATTTACTTCATGATTCGACCTTCAACTGTAATGAATATGATGAACTAATTCTTTCTCTAGGGTTTTCCAACCCTAACCACGCTTTTGATGGATTGATTTTCGCCATTATTTGAATATTAATATGAGTTCATAAGTTTGCTTTAATTTTGGGTTTAATTATATGTTATCGTCTAGCCAACCGTGACATGCTAAAGCTGGGAGTTTGAGATCGAGAGAAGACAATTTCTGTGTGGACACATAAAGAAACACTGGGTAGTCGGCCATCAGAGATATTCCAGATTGCAAGTGTGGCACTGGGGTTTGCACATTTAAAGCTAGTCGAGGGGTCGAGGCGTAGATATAATACATCCCATCATGTAGATAGCCAAATATATCCTGAGAGAATATTTGTAGGAAAGATCAACCCGCCAAAATAACCTATATGAATACTCAATATGTCCCACTGAGTCGACATCTATCAAGCTGCAGAGACAGAAACCTCAGTTTCTCATCATCGACATAATTCAATACACTCAATTTTAAGTGTTTGTTAATTCTAATAATTTAGTCGTAATTCGCTTTAGTATTAGATCCAAATATTGTCAAAGTCATTAAATCAGTAATCAACACGCTTCTCTTCGAGGGAACAACATTTGACTAACCACTACACTACGTCAACTCGACATGTATACTGCGGCACACCTAGTTTACGCTTTCCCACCCACTTCATACTCACTTTCTACTCACGTATAAACCCGCCCTATTCTTGATAATAACCCTATTCAACCTGGTTTTCTGTGAATCTGGCGCATACCAAGGGTCTTTGTTTCTTCTTCTTAACAAAAACAACGAGAGCCCCAAGGTGAAGTACCCAGATAATAAAACCCTTTTCCAATAATTCTATGCACTCGACTTCTGAAATCTCAGAACTCAATGCACGCCACTCTACGCGAATCATAGTCAGAGATGTACCAGTGGTGCCACCAATAGTGAAGTCTACATCCCTACGAGGTAATCCCTGTGAGGTTCATCCAAAAACGCCCTCATACTCACAAACCATCCAGTAAATTCATAACTCTCTGCCTCGCTCAACTCTAGTGGTAAGGCTTCATATTAACCCATCAACTACCCATGCCATCTAAAGTCATACACGGCTTGGGGTAAGGCATCGTGCTTATCCCCCTAAAACATAAAACAATTACCATCTGGTGTGTAGGCAGTAACCCTCCTACGATCATAATCAATGACGACTAGGTGTGCCATCAACCAGTCCATCCCAAGGATGACATCAAACTTTAACATGTCCATAACCCTAAGGTCCATGGTGAGTAGAATCCCCAAGATATCTAACTCACAACCTCGACATAATTGATAATCGCTCACCCTAACTCTAAGGGAGAACTCACATGCAGTGGCTCTTCCAAGGTTTCAACCTCTAAGCCCAAATATTCCACACATGATGCAGCAATAAAGGAATGAGATGCACCGTAATCAAATAATACTTACCCATGTTTGTGATAGTAGAAATGTAAATTCTAAAATGAGATGCAGAAAGGGGTCCTCCGTTTCTTCCCGAAAGCAGCAGCATCAGCTCTCTCGTTTTATCTTCACACCCGCATCTCAGATGCTCCGTGCGTCGTCCACCTCATTCTCAATAGCCATAGCTGTCTTAACGATCAAGTCCATGTCTTGCAGGAGGAGTCCCACAATTTTACCCCGGATAGACAATTTCAGACCATCCTCAAACTTTCTTACTTTGGCCATATTTGTGGCCACATAATCATCAGCGAACCCAAGCACCCATGAACTTAGCCATGTATCAGTATAATCATTGTCCTCGTTACGCTCAGAACTCCCAGCTTTTTGCATGTCCAACAAACGCTGGGAAATACTTACCCATGAAGAGCTCACGAAACTCTTGTTGACTTATCCCAATCCCACTATACTTGCCCATGAAGAGCTCATGAAGAGTTCCTTGAGGCTTTTACCCAATCCCACTATACTTGGGATTCGCCCTCTAGTTGGAATGCGACTAGTTTTATCCTGGTAGCATCGAAGGTGATCTCCATAGCCTTCAAGATTCAAGGACTTATCTAACCACCATCGCCTACCATCGTACCTTTCTCCCCTAAGGTCGAGAATGGTGTGCCTCTAACCTCTAGAGGTTACTCTGGTCCTCCTCGCTTCCGCTGCACTACGTTTCAGCAATGGTGGCAACAACAACACTCGTCTGTGCAATGGTAGTAGTCGCATCACCAATAGCCTCTATAAAGGCTTGTTTGTCAAAGGTCGGTGGTAGTGGGTTGTTGCTTCGCCCACCGCCTCAGCATAATTTTCCTCAATTAGCCATCTATATATGTCAGATAGCAATAGAGTCTTAGATAGTATCCAAAAAAATAAAATGGCGATCAATTTTAAACTTTGAGATTTCTCTCCTTCTATAACTAGTAGCGCATGTGCCAACCACTAATAGACATCATCATCTTGAACCATTATGTTCATTCTTTTTCTGAACCCCCAAGGTTATGTTTTCTAACCCTAGTGTTCCTCATTTTTGCATATACATTTTACCATGTATATAATTCCCATAACACAAAGCACACAATCATGTAGCATATAAAGCCACAAAACATGAAATGCACAACGAATGCAATGGTCTAGACCCATGCCCATCAAGACCTACGTAATCGCATACCTATGCTCTAATACCAAGTTGTGACGCCCCCAAAATCTGGGGGTCCGTTGATCACCCATCAACCCGTGGAATGCCTGTGGATATCGTGTAACTTGATACCACACAATTGTGTCTCATTTATCAGGATCCATAATTTTACAAAAATCGGACAGAGTCTCCTTTGTATGGGGAGCTCTATCCAAAACCCAACCTACATGATATATAATAACATGACCCATCCAAGGCCCAATATAACACAATGACACACCAGCCCATTTAATAGCAAAAATTGACCATGACCAAGCCCATTATCCAGAGAGCCCATATAGAAACACGTAGCACTGTTATTAAAAATACCCATATGAGTACAACTCTTTTACATAAAGGTACATGCCAAAACTAGTTTGTTCCTAAAATTTTACAAAAAGAATTGTAAGTTTTACAATTGACTTTCTTCACCCTCATGGCCCCGGACGAGCCGCTTCACCAATGCATGTTCTCAAGACCAAATGGTTTTCAATTATCAAGTGAGCCATGCAAAGGTAGTAATTCCTACTGCAGTTACTCCCACCTATGCACAATGCAAATGTTCACTCACCACATTCACATCAACAATTCCAAGTAGAATATGCAATTCTAGGTTGGAATCTTACATGTCATGCTATGAAATGAGATGAGACTCACTCATGCACCATACCCTGAGTCATTACCAACTCCCACCACACAATGCAACGCCAATGTGTGACAAAATCCGTCATTGATGGATTACATCCAATGATCCTTTTGAAATAAAATCGTATGTTTATAAATAAAAACTTTTTGGATATCACACCTCGAATGACCATTTCATATACAAAACTCATGTGTCTTTTCGGGCCGTGGAATTTTGGAGTCTCACCATAAGCCCCGCATGCCTTGCTACACTTTTTGGACTTTCATCGTTGGAGTGTATGAACTGGTAATTAGGTTTTTCACTCGAGGGAGTGTCTAGCCCTTCTTGCTATTACCCGACACAAGTTTTTCCATGTCATGCAATCGTGCAACTCTATTGGACTTCGTCCAATGGTATCGAGCCCGCTTATCAATCACCAAATGTGGTGTTTGATCTCAACAATGCACTCACACCCATGAAATGAGATGTTCCCGTGCATATACAATGTGATGCACCATTGCATGTCAATGTCATGTCATATATGTAATGAATGCCATATGGACATTGCACTACACCATCATGCACCATGGACAACTATATCACATGCATATAATCTCCAATTAAACACTCACACCAATGTCAATACATTAAAACACATATATTAACATTTTATCAAACAACAACAATCAAGCATGTTATCACAAAATCAAGCAACAACACACTTAACCCCCAAGGCAAAGTGTGGCATGTAAAATGCTCAAAAAACGGCCTAAACAACCCCTTAACCGGGCATAAAAACTAGCCAAAGAAGCCCTTAAGCTGGCCATAAAACTAGCCAAACAAGTCCTTAACAGTCCGGATTTTTCTCTTCATCCAAATAGCCCTTAAAATTTTTTTTTTGAACATTCCACAAACAATCACAAACCAGCTCACAAAGCGGCCATGAACGGGCCTTGAAACATGTCACAAATCGTGCCAAACAGCCCTTTAAACAAGCTAAAAATCAGCCAAACAACTTTGAACACAACACAAAGAATCCCAAACTAGCACACAAAGCCGGCCACAAACGAGCCTTAAAACATGTCAAACAACGCTTTAAACAGGCTAAAAATAAGCCAAACAACCCCTAAAATGCTTCTTTGAACATACCACAAATAATCCCAAACCAACACGCAAAGTCGGCCACAAACGGGCCTTAAAACAAGTCATAAAACGTGACAAACAACCCTTTAAATAGGCTAAAAATAAGTCAAACAGCCCCTTATGGCAGAAAATAAAGCCAAACAACCCTTAAGGGTGGAAATAGAGCCAAACAACCCTTAAGGGTGGAAATAATCCAAAGTAGGAAGAATCCCTACCTCTTAGAGCGTAGTAGAATGGTAGGAGGTCTCGAGAACACCTCTTAAACCCAAAAACTTTGATTTCCTCCAAATCTCCTCATTTAGATCTTCGATGAAATCCCTCATTTTTTTTTAACATACGTGTAGCCCCATCGAGGCGATGAACTTTAGTTCTTGGTTTGACAAATTCCGACCAACGGAACTCTGTGGATCGTCAAAAGAAAGCTTGGATTATTTCTCTCCCTCTTGCTCTCTCTCACGTAAAAACCAGAAAAGTGAGTGATGTTCTGCCCTCCACCCCTCATTTTAACCTTATCTTTTAATTTCAAGGCTCGCCCACGCCTGGTACACATGTCTACGACTTTGTTCGAAATTGCTTCGTCCCGAAACAATTTATTTCATCCCTACAGTTTAAGCTATTTTGCTACGAACTTTATTTAAATTATTTTCCACTTTCAAGATTTTTCTTAAAAATCCTGTTTTTTTTTTTTGTCTACCAAATACTCGTCTTCCCTAAAATCGTGAAAAATCCGACTATCTCGAAATTCAATGAAATTCGTCCGCGTAACTAGATTTTCCGAGACGAATTAAACAGTGAGATTCGTTTCATTATCCAAGATCTAGAAGATTCGTTTATTATCAAAATCTCAGAAAATTTAAATCATATTATACTATGCGACCATTTTATTTACCATTTTCGAAAAATTCAAATTTGCCCGGGTTTTACAAGAAATAGAAAAAATATTTATTATATTTTCTATCCATTATATGTGTGTTTCTATTATTATTGGCTTTATTGCTATAACATATTATTTATTTATTTGTAATTTCCTTATATTTTTATTTTTAATATTTAGGACTTGTTTTCAAAAAATTTTACTTTAAAATAATTTTATACTTCAAAAATAAATTTAAAATTTTTAATTTGAATTTCAAATTCAAAATTCAATTTAAACTTTTTGATAGTAATTTATTAATTGATGAAATTATTATCATTTTGATCATAATTATAAATATCAGATGCCATTGATTATTAATATAATTTGTAATATTATTTACTTTTATTTTTTCCTTTTGCTATCATTTTAAAATTAAATGCTCAATTGATTATAATAAATTTTATTAAATAAAATTGAAGATAATTAATATTTTTATATTGCATTATTTGAAAAATAGTTTCAAAACCCATATGGATAATAATATATATATATATATATATATATATATATATATATATATATATATATATATATATATATATATATATATATATATATATATAATTAAATTTAGTTTGCAAAATTTGAGAGTAGATCATAGTTTGAACACTATAAATAGAAAAAAATATTTATTATAATTAATATATTTTATTTTTAAAATATTAGCATTGATTTATATATTTGCTAAATTATTAAATTGTTACATGTTATATATTTATATATTGAAATCCAATTTATTTTAAATAATCATAATTTCATAAAAATAAAAATATAATTAAAAACAAAAATATTAAATAAATACTCATTTTAAAAATAACGACATTTATTAAGTAGATTTTAAAATTTAGAAAATATTTAATAAAATTAAATATTAAAATTATGGTAAATTTTAGTAATTATTATATAGTGAGTGCATGAAATCAGTTTCTATAAAATGAACATAAGAAAAGAATATGAAGAAGTGAGTTCAATAATATATATATATATGTATATATATAATAATGGTGTGTGGACAGTGCAGAGTGTTGGTTGGGGTGTAGGGAGGAGGAAGGGGTTAGGTGGGCATATGGGGGGTTGAAGGAAAGGAGGGTAGTTTTGGTGTTTTGAATTTTTTATATCCTTAAGGTTAATTTTACTATATATATAAAACTAGTGGTGTGTGGACATTACCGTGTTGGTTGGGGTGTAGGGAGGAGGAAGGGGTTAGGTGGGCGTATGGGGGGTTGAAGAAATGAAATTAGTGTTAGGTGTTTTGAGCCACCATATCCATGTGCAGGCACCCCCAGTCTCGGGGTCGGGTGGCGATCAGTCGATACATGAGGAATTTGTGGATAATAAGATAACACAGCCTACTCCATTAATGCCCGTTCTGAGACCCGAGTTTGCAGAATCGGGTAGAGTCTCCTTTATGCGAATTGTTTCTACGCAGCTCTGACTTGTGCAATTCAGCGCCAGTCTGTCTCAATGATATACAACGTTGTATTTTGACCATACGAGTAAAAATGGACACGTAGGGCCCATTTATCTATATAAATACAATCTATATCACCGAAGCCACCAAGAGTTATTACATCACTTTTAATACTAAACATTATATTAAAACTAACATGTTCTAATATAATATACAAAACATGAATCGGGCCAATCAGACCGGCTTTATAATCGGCTAAGGAGCCGAGTGCGCTTTGTACATTGTCATGCGAAGGGGGTCCCACGACGGGGTGAGCTAACGCCCGGTGAGATAGAATCCTACAAAGGGCTATTCTCACTAAATGCACATGAATGGTCAAACAACCCGACACACACCCAACCTAGGACATGCAATCTAACCACAGTCTATATCATGAATGAGAGCATGACTGTGCCCCATGTATCAATCCTCATCGACTCACTCTACGACATGATAGAACCCAATGCGTGATAAAAACCTTTATTTTTCGGATCTGTCCAATGATCATTTATAAAGTCATTTTCATTTCTTTCAAATCCAAGGCTTTTTGGATGATCCCTTATAAATGTTTATTTCATTAAAACAAAAGCTTTTGTTTTCGCCGACCATTACCATGGTTTTTATCTTCAGTGCACTTGAGTCACATAATCACGTCGTGGTGATAATACATGCATTTGTAGGCGCGATTTTTGGGGTCTCACCTCTCGGACGCCCTTACGCCGGCCGACATTTTCTCGGTCCTTTCACCGACGGAGGTCATGTCCTAACATAAAGTTCGATTTTTTTTCACTGGGGGAGTGTCATGCTGTTATGACACACGGGTATTAATTTCATGCCTGCGTAGTGAGACTCAACGGACTGTCCCATTCTTGGTCTCACCATCGACTACGAACCTGATATTGATTGTCAGCCGTCTGAGGCCATTAGATCCCCATTGGACTTAGCAATGATCTGACCAGCTCATCGGGTGGTGAATGACCGCGACTATGCACTCACACCCATACCATGCGTGTCCCCGGAGTGAACCCGGTGCAAGGCAATTGTCATTGCACTCTAAAGATCATGCCCATTAATATAAAGACCTCTACATATGGACACCTATACCGTGCAAACCGTGTACCATGGACACTCATGTCTAATGCACAAAAGTCAATATATTCATTAAAGCGTTAATATACATGCGGTCAATACTAACATTTATCACATTCATGTCCAACAAATCAAACAAGCATGCATCAACGTCATTACATTCTCTTGCGACGATAATATATTTCCGATGCTAAGCTACATCATGGTGCATAATGCCCGATAAACTGGCCTACAACATGCCGTGCGATGGCCGTATCCACTGCGAAAACACATCACGAGCCCAATATGTTCGAGCACATATTGACATCCAAATATGACACCTCTTAACCCAAAATGCCATTTCAATCAATCCACTGACACATTTTAACATTTCATCAAGTCTTACTAGGCAAGTAATGTACACCTCATTTCCTAGGCTAATTCATGGAATATCATACTTTAAGATAGCACAACCTGCCATGTAATGGCCACTTGACACACAACTCCTCACATGCATCACCTGACCAACAAATTAGCACACTTGTAACAAAGTCGAATTTTAAACAGGTATTTGAGCCTGAGCTGCCATTGAAAATCATATGGTCGGTCCTAGACTCCAGAAACTCCATAGAGTCGAACACCCAAATGGGCTGGACGAAAGTTATGGCCCGTCCAGTTGGAGGCCTACGTATGAATAGTGGTGACGCCTGCGGAACGATGGGGCCTATTTTTCGTCATTTTCGGACCAAATATGAGTTCAAATTTTATCAAGCTATACATGGATGTATTGTAGACTCAAAGGAGCTTTCCATAGAAGTCAAGAACATTAGCCAGACTCAGACGAAAGTTATGGTCTTCAAAGTTAGGCCTTGCCTGGCTTGATCTGTTGGCGTGCAAGAGCCGCAATTAAATAAATCTTAGAGAGAAGTTAGAGTTTCTCTCTCTAATTTTTCTTCTCCAAACACAAAATCTTCAACGAAATTGCGTGTTGTTGGTACCCACGCGTAGCCCTCGTCGAGTAAATGAACTTTAAATCTTGGCTCGACGGATTCCAACCACCCGATCTTCGTAGATCATAGAGAGAAGGAGGAGTTTCTCTCATTTCTCTCTCTATTCACGTTCACTGCCGAGAATTTCCAAATGGGGAGAAAAAAAATCTCATCTTTCTCTTCCTTTTTAAGTTTAAGTTAGATGCGGGGTCCACTTCACTCCACGGGTCCATGACCCGTCTCGGTTCATTTCTGTCCCGAAACAATTTATTTATTTTAAATGAACTTAACTAAAGTCATTTCCTAACTCTCGAGATTTTTAAGAAAATCTCGTTCACAGAAGGTTACTAGATGCCTAACGAAATTCATAAAGAATTCCCCCTTACTATAGGAATTATTAAGCTTTTTCTAAGTTACTGTTTTTGTGAGACCAGGACTCAGCGACGCGGTGTTTTAGATCATCCAGGCTCTATGGATTTTTCTGAGCTTTAGTCATTTAGCAATTATTATTTAATTTTATACTTTTAAGAAAGTTTAAGGTATAGGGGTTACACTTAAGGTTAATTTTACTTGATGCCATCGGTTTTGGGCTTAATTTGGATGCTTTCATGGGTGTTCTGTTAATTATGAGGGCCATGAAGCCCTAAAGTATAATTGGCCCCCAAAAAAACCTTCTTTACATTGAAAAGTCCTTCCTTTGTGGCCTTGTATGTGCATGAAGACTTTATTGTCATACCAAAAGGTATAGCAAGAGCGCTCCCACCTCTATAGTTATCCACAAAAATTGACCTCTGGGAAATACCAAGAGACACAAGTGTGCTAGCACGTGGGTTGACTCTCCAAAACCCTAGTCGCCTCTCTCTCGATAAAGAATGATCCTACAAGGAGATTCTCTAGGTTTAAATACTAACTAAGCCTAAGACCTAGTTTTCATCCCATTTTAAGTGTGCGGCCCTATAGGTCCAGATAATATTGGTAGTGGGTTCAAAACCCGTTTCAAACTCACAAATCATAAGTGGCCTCTAACAAGACATTATGACCACCCCAATTATGTGGATGTCCATAGTTTAACATAATCTAACCCTTAGTGAACGTTGTAGTCCTTTTGTCACTCAATATCCTAATTGAATACAAGACATGGATTAAGTCACCTTTGTAAAGTTCCATCATGCATTTTCTCAACTTCCAAGTTGATTAATAATACAAATGACATTAATAACCCTTATTACTTCATTTGAGCATGACCATGCATTTTATAGTCTCAAATGTTGAGGGGCCATGGATTTCTCTCTAAAAAGATAGTCAAATTCCTTCCCCTCCACATGATTTATTTTATGTCCAACTATAGTTTGAATTACCACCCTATTACAAATAATGTTGAATTGTGTCAAAACATAGAGCTCCTTATGTAAATATGGTGATATTAGGTCAAGGACAAAAAGGAAGACATCTGATAACCACTCAAAAAGGACATTTTTACATACTTAAATCTTTTGTTTTAAAACCCTTTCTATGCTAAGTTGACATATTTAACCAATTATGTGCATTGTCAAGTCCTTAACATCATACTAATGTTTTTCTTGAGTTCTAGTGTGATTATAAGCCTTTGTAGGTATTTTTTCGATTCTTGGAAAGAATGAGAATGAAAATGAGGTCATCATGGGACCATAGTCCAAGTTTTGAATTTTTGGAAATCAATTCAGAAGGATTAGAGACCTAAAATAATGATTGGACAGTGTGAAGTCAAAAGAACCTACCAAAAGTGGAAACCTACTAACAATGGAAAGCTGCAAAAAAAAAAAAAAGAAAAAAGAAAAAAAAAAAGAAAGAATTTCGCTTTGCTTATGTTTGCTAGAATGTTTCACTCCACCTTGCCTCTCAAGCATAGCAAACTTGTATTTTAACACCCGATTTTGTACTCTTTTTTTATTCCAACTTGATCATCAAGCCCTATATTTGGTATATCTTTGATTTAGGATCATTGTAACTTGCCTAAAAGGCCCCCAAATGTAATTTTATCTCTTTAAATAGCCTAGGACTTATCAAAATGAATCATGCTTTGTTCTTCATAGTTTTCAATCTTTCAGTAAAATCCCAGTTTTTCTTTCATTATTTGTTTGTGATTTCTAAAATTATGGATCCTTTCATAGCCACCATGAGTGAGTAAACCCTCCAATCTCGGGGTTTGGTAGATCCAAGCCTCCCATCATGATGCTCAAAAGGGGTAAAATGCATTGAAACATAAAGGTATGGTTTAATAATAGTTTGAATGCCTTTAGGTCCTGTCCCAAGAGTAGGACACTTAGAGGAATTGGCTACAAGAGTAGGAACCCCCAAACTATCGTAGGAGTTTTTCACCTTTGACCACTTGGTTTTCTTGATACTTAGCAAGTCCAATAGGTATGTCGGATAGTTGTTGAACTAATCCTTTATCCGGCATGCACGATGTTCACTTGAAAATGTGTATGCAATATTTAATCTACAAGTATACAGGCCAACAAGTAATATAGTGGCCTCTAAGAGTTCGGATATCGATCCCACAGAGAATGGACTGTAGTGCTTGATTAACCAAGTACCTTAACTAATTGAATTCCTCAATATTTAAGCTATCAATTTGAATGATTGGTTCAAAGAAAAAAAACAACTAACAAAAAGAAATGAAAAGGTTGGATGTTAGGGAGGCTTAAAAATTGAATGAAACAAACTCTAAAGATGGCTCACTAAAAATGGGTTCTATACTTCCTCATGCATTTGATATTTCCTACCCAAAAGGTCATTAGGTGCATAATTTATGAATTATTGGTCAAAGGGGCGATAAAATATATGACCTCTACTCGCACATGTCGATAACACTTTCTCAAACTCCTCACCTAGTCTCGACATTAGTTCATGCTGACAATAAGGTGTGAAAATTATCACTGGGACATTTTCATCGATCACCTTTCATAGTCCATACGAAGAGTGCCTCAACTATGTGAACTTATTCACCTATCACAGTCCATCTAAGATTCACACAATGCCATGGGTGACCTAACATTCAAATAATGATTTTACACATCATCAAAGCATGTCAAACCAGTTACCCTTAATCTATTTTCAGTGAATAACACAAATAATACCCAAAAACATCGACAAGTTCATAGATTATAACCTAATGTAGTTCAAAGTATCACATAAAAGAAATCTTCATACATGAATCCATTAGCGAGCCTAGATATGAAAATCATAGCCCTAACATTGGAGAGAATATCATACAAATAAGAGGATTTAACATGATTTCAAAAGCTAAAGATTGAGGGTTTAGAGAAACAATGAATGGAGAATAGATCTTCTTATCCTAACCCTTCAATCTTTAAGAACCTCCTTTGATTTTCCTTTTCTTTGCAAGAAATCTCCCCTTTGTAGAGCTCTCTAGGTTATTTTCCCCAATTTGAGGCCATTAGGTATATTGAAAATCCTAAGATTTGGAAGGTTGCTGCATGTGTTCTCTTGGAAAATCTCCCTTTCGGATTCAAAAGGCCATATATTTTTTGTTCTTTCCGGTGGGAGGACATTAACTTGGACTATGGACAAGCGAGGTATCAAGATCCACCCCGAAACCTCTTAGACTCCTAGGAAGTCTTAGTTCAATAAAGTCTGATAATTTGACCTTGCTTTTGTGATTTTTCTTCAAATTGTACCTAAGGCCAAAAGGAATGAAAAATTATATTTTAGGCTCATAAAAACACCATAAATACATGCAATTGATACATGTATAAAAAGCACCTATCACACGACCGATAGTTTCTTATCCGGATTCCAAAAGAGTCGAGGTTAAACCTTACAAGGCACACTAACATAGTTATCAAACCTAACCTACACCTATAAATTTCACTTAATCAAACATCAAATAGGAGGACAACCTTAGCGGGGCATGACAAAGGGGCTATATACTATCCTGATCATTCACTCATTCAAGAACCCAAAAACCACACCTTAGATCATCATTGGTGTATGTTAGCTTGATGAAACCAAGTCCCTAGGTCTTTTAATTATTAAATTTAATTTCTTTAATTAGTAAACTTTGAAAAAATTAGATTTTTAGTATAGTTTTCATTAGATTAGGATAAAACAAGGCCAAGAATCACACAAGCCACATTCCCAGAAGAAAACCATCCTAGTGGATGACCTTAGAGCCACTATACCTACAATAGTCTTAGCTACCCTAGTTGATAGGAATATAAATTTTTTGTGATTTTCATTTGTACCTACACACCTAGAAACAACCTAAATACGAACAAATCAACATCACTATGGTGTGAACTACTTATGACATCCAATCCATGTAGTATTCTCATAGCGAGTTTGTCTAATACAATGTTCACAAACATGTGAGTTAACTTGATATCACATATCCATGATTAGTAGAACATGATCATCAGTCATACTCTATACTAGTCTCAATTCATTATTACTCCACCAATAATGAGCGACTAGGGACAATTTAGAATAGTATTCCAAGTCAACATTAAGGTTCAAATGATGTAATTGATCACTATTAGTGGAATCAACTATTCATGGAATGAATTATCAAATTAGAAACAAAAGATGATAATGAAAATACCTCTTTATTAATGAAATATGAAAATAATAACAATTATACTATTGCCCTAGGCCACATCACAAACAACAAGCACGTCTACTACACCTTTCAATTCAATAAGAAGGTCTTCGCTCACACATACAAAGCTAAAATGATGATTCTTTTAATCTTGAAAAGAGGTAACTTTCTTTCTCACAATTAACTAATCGAACCACAAAGATCCTTGAATAAGTTTTTGGGGAAAAAAAATTTAATTAATAGCTTTGTCTTGTATACTAAAACACCCTAGAAACTCAACACACAAATCCAGACATCAAGAGATTTATACCTAGATTTAGATCTGATGTCAAATTCATAAGAAGAAAAAAAATTATGTAGTCTATAGAGGCCTCAAACATTCAAAGTCTTCCACCCAATGACTATGACAATGACCTTGGCACCCATAAATGTTGGCTTTGGAAGGGAGGAAGCTTTGACCCTCTCTTTTTTTGGAGGTGGAATATAATGGCGTTAGTATTCCTTTGAAGCCAAAACCCTTAGGGGTACTTATAAAGTTCTCGTACTAGGCTTAGGTGACTTGAGCCAATATGAATTCCAGCCAATGAATTCAACTTAAAGCATGTCTTAATTGATTACATAGGGCTATCGAATCAATCAATTAGCTCAACTTAGAAACCTTGTTCACTATCTCTTGTGCAATATTGTTTAATTACCAAAACACCAATATGCACAAAAGTGAACCTGTAGCCAATCTTACTCTTATTACTCAGGTCATTATGGTATATGAGCTCAAAATTGTGGCCATTTAAACCCATTGGAGTATCGACTCCTTTTGAATCTGATTTTGAAGTTGATTCAACGTTCCATTACAAAAATCAACTATGCTTCAATTCCTTATGCCAATAACAACAAACTAAAGTTAAGTTCCATGACTTACCATCTACTATATGTAAACTCTTCATAAATTAGTATCCATAATCAAAGTGGTGATAAAACCTATCAAGAGGGCCTCTCAAATTAGTGAGTTAGAAATTCCATTTATGAAATAAGCAATTGACCTACTCTATCTTTGAGGAGCATATATATCAAATTTCAATAAAAGAGTTATAAAGTCTATTAAATTCCTGATCGTATGTCTTTTAAATAACCTAAGAGGATATATTGTCTCAAATTCACGAGCCATCATAGTGATTTTATCGAGAATACTTATTATGACCAACCTACATCAACAATAACTCAACCTTTAATGTAACCAAGCAATGTATAATATAAGGGATGAGTTAAATTCTCAAATCAATATCAATGCATAAAAGATATGACAAAGGGACAATAAAACTTGACTTTGTTCCATCATGCTTGGCTTTCAGGGCTCTATCCCAAAACAATAAGCCTACTAAGAGAATTAAGCATGTGTTGTCTTAGTAGACTTGCAAAAAATATATCTTTTTGGAGAGTTGAAACTATAGATAGAGAAATAATGATATGACTTTAAGAAACGATTGATTATTAGAAGTCTTCTCTTAACATGCAATTCTTTCTTTAGATAAAAAATGAATTCAACCAAAAATGACAGAAAAATTTTCTCATACTCATGATTGATTTGTTATAAGTTGAAGAATAGAGGTGTCTCCACTTATGTTGATGTCTCTATCTCTCTATCTCTTTCCTAATTAGTAAACTACAAGACGACCTAAAATAATTAAATACAAGATTCTAAAAAATCAATTCCTAGAAGAAACACTACAAAAAAGGAAGCCTATGTCCGTGAATAAAAGAAACCTCAAAACAATGTGACCGTAGGTGACGTGGACAAATGTTATAGATGCGATCAAGTTTAAATTCGTGGATGTAGTATTTTATGGTCACGACCACATTTTATGGACTGCTAAATATGGTTTACAACCGCTAAAGTTTAGCTGTGACTATAGAGTGAGTTTGTAGCTGGGGCCACACTTGACCGTGACTATAAGGTTGTACACATTGTTATAGGCACGAATTTGTCTTACCATGGCCATATACCAAGATGTGGAGATGACTATTGCCTAGATGCTACCATAATCATTAATCATTTGGGATATTTTTTTAAACATAAATAGTATTAAAAATTAAAAATTTAAAACCTTTCACTTGATAATTACAACCCATGCTTTACTAATTTATTTGAGCACATGATTAATTATAGAACTAAGTTCAAATTACTGGATATATTTTAATATTATGATTGTAGAATTTAAAGGAGACAACCCATTTATCTAGAAAAAGCATTTAGAGTTTTGAGTTGTCTTTGAAATTCATGTGACTCTTTCTTTTGGCATACATATTATCGACCACACCTTTCAGTTGAAAAATGGTATATAAGGAGATCAAAAAGGTTAGTTAGGTCAACGACATTCTTAGGCAAATGAGAATGGGACATGTAAGAAACAATGATAGAAATAAATACTTCAATGCATTTTATACTGAAGCTTTTTATTACATCGGGTAAGTAATTATGTTTAGGATAAAATGCTTACCAGAATGGCTTTTACATCGGTTCATGTTTTGGAGCTTCTAGGGATCTTTAAAGTAAACCTTGATTAAGTAGCTAATTTCATATACTATAGATGGCTCAATAGAAGATGAATAATTGATGCTGATGAAGAAAGGTAAGAGATCTCTGATGCCTGGATAAGAGAAGGCATGGTATTCAACTTGTATTGTTGAGGTTACTGCAAAGCTTGAATTACATTATCTCGTAATTGAGCTTCTCTAACTGCAAATAAACATGAGACTAAAATAAATATGCAGACCTTTAGAAAGCTCTTATAAAAGCCTATTCTCGATTCATGTAAATTTATTTTCTTTGTTGTTTTTGTTTTTGTTTGTTTTTTTGACAATATTTGCTAGACAACCCTTATAAATAGAGCTCAAAATTCAAATTTGATTAATTAAAAAATTAAACTTGTGATAAAATCTGCAGCAAAACTTTGAGGTTATATCTGGCTCTCAAAGCTTTGAGGTCATAATTAATTTATATTTGATTTTCTTTCCTAATTTTTCATGGGGAACAAGTTGAGAAGAAATGGAAGTAGTACCTTGATAAGCATATATATCAATTGGGAGCCAAGCAGGAGCAAATTGAATTCCAACGCACAATCTGCAAAAATGTGGGTTAAGTGATAGTGTAAATATAAAATTGTTCTTCCTTACTAACTTAACTTTGTATCTGAAAGAGAGAGCTTCCAAAAACTTTGAAATCGCTTAAATTGGGGAGTTCTTGTTGATTAGGGTTTAAGCTCTATTATTGGAAGTGTACTTGTTGAAAGGAAAAAAATGTAGACATGGAAGCAAAAGAAACCTCATTTGGATTCAAAATTCCCAACACAATAATTTCCAGAATGTCACTCTGTTGATTCGCCACTACTCACAAGAAATTAGAAATTTTGAAATTGAACCCTCCAATCTGCATATTGCTTCTTCCCTCCAAAAATTTCATAATTGTTTCCCAAACTCTAGAAGAGGTTCTAGATAGAGGTGTTGGATATTTGATTTCTCTTGTTCCACTTGTTAATTTTCCATCAATAAGTGTCGAAGTTGGTAGCTCCATAGTATATGATGATGCTTGACCCACTAATGTCTCAACTCCACATAATTCTTCCTTCCCAAATCTTTGAGTCATGTTTGATAGGCCTATGATATATTCCAGATGGTCATAATGGTTATAGGAAAGGGATTTTCTTCCCTCTCTTTTTGTTGCTGATAAATCCAACGGACTAATAGTAAAGAATAGGTGTACCAATTACTAAAGCGTGAAAACATTGAAACGAGGTTCTTGAGTGCGATCACCTGACAATTAATAATGGCCATCCATTAAATGTGTTGGCTTTAAATTGGGCCAATTAAGCAAGCTATGCTACTATGAGTGAGGCGTTGTAAGAACACTTTATCATGTACTGGACCTTTTATAGCCAGTATAATCCAACTGTTTCTCTTGCAGATTTTAGCATATCTTCCTCTTCATATATCCATCTTGATATCCTATGATGACTAACAAAAATCAAGGTAAGATCAAAGTCTTTGCTTGGCCAATGGTACGCAAGAGAATAAAATAATTAACATGCTATAATTAAGAAGACCTTACAAAGCAAAGGTCTTAATCCTAATTATCTATCTATTGCATCCAAAATCTAAAAGATTCACTAGGTAATATACCAAGAAATACCTTGGATGTATTATAAAAGAAATACCATGAAGAAAAGATCTCACATCGACGATGATACACATCTAAGCGAATATATATATATATATAATGTTTATTTATTTATTTTTGCGTTTTAACTCAGAAATCCAAGATCTATTTAATTGAACCCTCACAATGAAGCGTGAAAGAAAGAAAGATTAATAAATGTAAACAAGCATGCTCATCTTTGATCTTACATATCGGGTTTGGCCCACATCTCGATTCATGATAACACCCCTGAGAATAATAATAGATGAAATTAGAATTTGAACAAAAATATAAAAAAAATGGTAGAAATTAAACACGTATAGTTATTTTAACATCAACATTATTAAATATGAGCTAATTTGACAACTGTTTGGTACGTGTATCTACAGAAGAGAAAGACAGGTATAGTGCAAGATCTTTGTAAGGTTCTCTAAATCAAGTTCATATGCATTGAACTCATGAACAAAATCATTGGATAGAGGCTTGTGAGAGTGAAGAATATGAGTTCTTTAAAAAATGAAATCAGCTTAAATAAATAACTCAACTATATTTGCATCTTAACTCTTAAGTATCAAGTCTAATACACCATGAAAATATTTTTGTCCATATTCACATGTCATAGGCACACTTCTAAAGCTTCTAAAAATGTGGTATAAGATCCAATATGGAGTTCGGTATTCAGAGTGGTATAAGTTATCATATAGTATTTATCATATTCCTTATATATTCTGGTCTTAGTTTTGACATAAGATAAGGAAATGAGTTCTCGAGGGACGTGGTATGATATGTAACAATAGAACATCTAACCTAAATTCCACTTTTTCATATGTCAAAGACTGATAAATATACATTTCAGTCTCAATTTGAATTTCATGTTCACTACACTTGGTTTAAGTTCATCATACACGATCACAATTTCTATCTTTATTCCCTATATTTCTTCCTAACACAATCTAGACACCAATCAAACTACTAATTTTGAGTTGAATTCAGAGAAATATCCAAAGAAAGATAATCGAAACCTAGACGACTCATTTTGAGTTGAATTCAGAGAAATATCCAAAGAAATAAAATCGAAACCTAGAGAGAAATTTCCTAGTTTCGAAACTGAAACTCCATCATGCTATAATAACTAGGGTTTTTAATCTTGTTAAGATGAAGACCAAAGTCACTACTTGCTCAATTGTTCTTTTAGGCTTAATCCAATATCAGCCAATTGTTGATTAATTTTGTGTCAATTTTTAAAATCGAAAGTGCACGAGCCAACAAGTAGTAAAGGGACTTGAAAAGTCCAACTATCTCCATTAGGAAAGGACTTGTGTTGTCTAATGACCAAGTAAACAAAAACTGATGACAATTTTTGTTATCTAAGTTGAAAAAAAAATCACTTCGAGACTTTTGAAAAACAAAAAATTTCTATTTAAGAGTTGGATTTTTGGGGGGAAAATGGCCAAACTAGGTCAAAACATAATGTTGAAACAAATTGGCACTACAAGGAAAAAATCAATAAATGATGCAATAAACGCGTCATGTAGAGTCCCTAAAGCATCATTGTATCCATTGGGAAACAATGACGCTTCTAATAAGCATCATCTTTGGTGAAATGACACCCATAACAATGACGCTTAAAGGGAGGGTCATTGTAATATATTTTATCAATGACATGCTCTGAAGTGTCATCTTCGATTGACTTTCTTTTTAAAATTTTATATTAAAAAGAATATTTGTATCTTGTTATTAAAATAATTAATTCTTCTTTAGTGAAATAAAAATTTAAAAGAAACTACAATCAAATTGAATTTTACTACTAAAAATATCTTCAAATATTTATACATAATAACTTGGTTCCAACCAATAATGTAACCACTTATACATAATAATCATAAGTTATATCCTAATTCCTAATTCTTTCAACAAAAGAACAAATATTTATGTATTCTTCATACTTTTTGATAATAGTACTTCCTCCAATATAATGATTTCTCCTCTTTTGTTTGACTACTTTCATTAGAAACCTGTAAACAAATTTGGAGAATAGAAAACCTCTAAATTATATGTGTAACAACCATAAGTGTAATTGGAACTATGACTTTCATAAAAATTGGAAAGGAAATAAATACTAGAACCAATATAGAATGAAAAGTATAATAAGAAAAATAAACATGAGCCAAAAAGTTAAAGTGGCAATATTACTAAAGAAAGAAATACATTAAATAGTGATGGCAAATATTCAAACTTGTTTGTTCATAGAATGACATAATTTTGAACCCACTCCTGAGCAAGATTCGTTATTGCCAGTAGTGAATCAATTCATTATTTTCTTAGAGCCGTGTTCATGGAGTTGTAATAACAAAAATAGATGAGTAAAAGAGAAAAACAGAAATGTCGTAATGTCAACTTAAAAAATTGGTCCGCCAAAAATAATAAACTACCAATCTTCATCTTTTTTGAGGTTGCCTGAAGTGTGTGTACTGACTTTCTCATAGGGAGACATATACTATCCTTGAAGAATAGAGTGCCACCATGAATCAAAGAAAGTAAACATTAGAATCAATATAAAATGAAAAGTACAATGAGAAAAATAAACACTAGGAAAAAAGTTAAAGTGACAATATTACTAAAGAAATAATGAAAGAAAGATATTAAATAGTGCATTTTTCTGGGGTGGGAAATTAAAAATTTATGCATTAGTGTACAAACTCTAATTTTCACATTACTACGTATAGAGTATATATATAGTATATATTGTGACAATCTCAAAAACCGGGTGTCCGCTGACAACCCTGCCAATCCAAAGGAATACGCCGTGGATGCTCTGCAAACCGAGACCACCATGAAAACGTGGGTAGAGTCTCCTTGAATGGAGCTCCACCCAAGATACATAACCCGTTCCAACCATATATTACAATCCACCACACAGGTCCAAATGCAAGTAAAATAATAGCCTCGGCCCTCACGTGATCAATACTGCCAAAAATATATCCCAAACCAAATATATATCATGTTTCAAGAGTTTACATTTTAATACAACATATACGTTTAAACCTTAGAATTCTTAATACATGTATACAAGATAATCACCAAAGCCACAACCCATTTTTCCTCAAACTGCCTCACGAAGTCGCCTTCCGATTGTTCTCAGACTTGAAATTAGTGATCCTCTGCATACAGCGAGTGTTCCAAGAGAGAAATTTCACTTGGGTTACTCCCACCTAAGTGCACACACATGTATGGTAAACAAACACATACCCAAGTAATTACATGAACTCAATTTAATGCTCGTATATGGACCGATCCCGTGTCCCTCGAGTTCACCGACTCCCTCACATGCGCCTATGGGTCGAATGCGAGCAAAATCACAAGCCAAACAAAAACTTGTTATTCGAAACACACTACCGAGTTTCGGTAAAAGTATTGGACTACCTCCGAGGCGAATGTGTTAGAGAACCTTCCTAACACCAGCATGGGGTTCCTCCGACGTGTAATCGCTGACCATCTCTCCCAACACAACCTCTTAAAAATCTTCCGTCGAAATTCTTTTCACAAACAATTCTGTTTTTCTTTCGATTTCATGTCATGCACTCACTCCTAATACTCTAGGGTGTCCCAGTGCATATGGAATGCATGATGCCAATTCCAACACATTCATACTAATATATTTACATACATATATATTAACATAATTAATCCAAACAAATCATGTTATTAAATTCACATCAATAACACCAAAATTAGCTCACATGGGCTAATTAGCAAACACAAGCAATTAATTTTGAATCACTCAACATCATAAAAATTCACGCAAAAATATTCACATTACTATTCATGTGAACAAGCAAATCCGTTACCGCTCACAATCACACACAAAATAGAATTCCTCCACTTGGTTCAAAGGTTTCGCTGAGATGCAGCTCACTCGGCCACACAAAGCCCCGTAACATCCCTAAATACTTACACATGGCTCTAGCCAAAGATTAACGCTAGCAGGGAAAAGATCCCCACCTCTTGAGTTGTTGGAACCTCCACCAAATCTGCTCATGCGTAGCCCCTCGCGCTGCAGCAACTTTGCTTCGCTCCACAGAACCGACGATCCGATCGAATAATCTTGTAGGCGGCACACTCCTCTCAAAATCACCATCTCACGCTCACTGCATCCCCTTCATTCCAGCCACTGCCCATTTTGGTGTTTTAATTTTGGAGAAGACAACTATTCAAGTTTGTCTTATTATCATTAACAATTTTATTAATTCCATCTATGTCCCTTCTTCTAGATTTTTTTTTTACACTTGGCACTATCTAGGCCATCCATTTCCATCCTCTCTCTACTCATGCAACATGTGTCACATGAGTACATGTTTTAGGTGACTTTTGTCACATCCCATGTCTTTTTATGGCACCCGATACCTGATGCTTCGAAACGTAAATTCGATTGTCTCGAATTGAGGAAAATCACATGGTAGCTAGATCAGAGAGAAGATTCCAACGGTGAAGTCCGTTTCACACATCTTGAGATCTAGAAATTTCGGAGGACCGAAATGACCATTTTGTCTTAAAAATTGAAATTCCTGCTCCACATATCATATAAAAAATAAAAGTGAAGTTGTGCGAAACTATGGGAGTAAACTTTTTTTTTTTAATTTTTTGTTACAATAGTTTCACAAACTATGGGAGCAAAGCATTTGGCTGCTGCTAGAATGGGACTTCAAATTTGGTGTTCAAAGCATGATTTAGAGTCATGGTATATCTACAATATGTGCACAATAATCTAGTTAAAAGGATGAAAAATATAGACAAATAAACAAAAATTGATGGATTGATCAATAAATTAATGCATGAACATCCACTTGTTTAATAATCCTAAAAGCATACATTCAGATTAGTCAACAATAATGTTAAGAGTTTAAAGTACTATCATTTAAACCTAGTATTGAACTGCTTGCTTGATGTAAAACATAATACATCAAATACATCTATGATAGTAAATCTTTATCAATATTAACTTTTTCTCAAAGAGAATTGAACTCTCTCAAAGATGCGCGTGGTGCCGCATACTACACAAACTTTAGGGTGCATCTAATGGGCTGATGTTGCACTTAGACTTAGGTTGGGGGTACTTTTAATCATAGTCTCAGACCCTTTTGTCATTCATCACAAACTATTCTTTGAGGTCCCTACTAAAAGCCACCACTTCTCCAAAATCCATCAATACTTTTTGGCTTTGCAATCTTTCAGTCATTTCTTATCCTTTTTTTCTTTTAAATTATTACTTCTCCTTTTCTAAGGATTTATTTTGTGAAATTATGACAATAAAAATCATTTTTTTCCACTCCCCATTAATTTGGTTACTTGATTCCTTTACAAAAGTTTAATTATTTATTCGTACATTATTATTATTTCCTATTTCCAAAATCCCGTCTTTGCTATTCCAAGTTTGACCCTTTTCCTCTTCTTTTCTAAGTGGCATTAAAAAAACAGGAATTCTAATCATTCTCAATTCCACTCAATGGCACCCCCATTAACTCTTGGTCTTGAAAAATTGACCAAATAGTAAAAGGAAATAGGAATATAATATAAAAAGACTCAAACAAAATGCATTAGTTATCAAGTTGATCAAACCCTAAGACCCCTGAATACTTGATAACGGTGAATCCATAACTCTCTTTTATTTAACAATGTAGAAGAAGAGGAAAAGCCAGATGTCAATGACTCATGATGGTCCAATCATGTTCTATCTTTAAATTAAAGGTTTATTGAACTTAATTATCAAGGCTACCAAAATTAGTTAAACAAGAAAATATTAAAGTGAATCAACTCTCTATCAACAAGAAAGAAAGAAACAACCGAAACAAGTTGGTTGATATCAAGTGGAATAAGCAAATCCTAGGAGTCCAATAAGTCAAACTGAAGCAAAGAAACTAAAATAAAAGATAGTCACCTCAGAGCCTGAGATGGAGCAACATACATAAAGGAAACACCCATCCATTACAACTCAATCCTCTTACTCTAACATCACCAATCGCAGAAACGAGCAAATGATATGTGCAATAGCAATTGAGCAACAACTACTCAAAGACAAGCCTACCTTCACTTCAAAGTAGAGGTAGAAACTAAAAATCTTAGCTCAGATGTCTTGCATATCCAAAGTAGTCTAAAAATAAAGGAATAAACAAAAACTAAACAAGGAAATTAAATTAGGACTTTGCACTCAATAGCATAGCATCAAAACAATGACCTAATGTACCGGCTCTTGGAAATTATTGGCAACAACCTATATCAAAGAAAAATAGAATTATGCTCAATTTCAATACAATATATAACACAAATATAGGGAGAAAATGAAATGACAAGGGGCAAAGCATAAAGTTCAATATATTTTGGATGGTACCTTTGCTAGTCTTTTTCTACCCGCAAGCATCAATATAAACTCAAATTACTTTGAACTTCAAGATATATCTAAGAAAACAATCATTACATAGGTAAAAAAATAAAATGAGTTTGATTGGAAATTCATGAAAGAGAGTAAGGCAAAAGTGGATGAAACTAATTGATGTTGATTAGAAGTTAAAAGTCAAGTTTTCTGCTAATATATTGAATTGACAAATTTTCTTTGTGAAGTGGCCCCAAAGTGAGGATGGTTTGCCTTTCCATTCATGTGAAAAAAAAGTCTTTGTTCATCTTTGTGGCTCATATTGATTTTATTAGTTCAATTGATACACCTATAATCAAGATTCCCATCAATACATAGAACATCACATCAACCATGTGTGGTTTAATAGTTGATATTAAGGGGAAAAAAGAAAAATAAATAAAGGCGGAAAAAAAAAACTTCACAAGCACAAAAAGATGTCTTAATCTAAAACCAAGTTGAATAGTAAAAAAACCAAGTTTAAATGAGGGAAGTTAGAATGACTTTTGAACGTATGAGGGCGTTATTCATAATTCAAGAAATAGAATTATTCATTTATTTGAGATCATGATAGATGCCTAGTAGTGAATATTTAATCTCAATTAAATATAAAAATGATATATTCATGTTAGAGACAAATTTAAACAAACTATCCAAGGAAGCCATGGTTTTAATTGGACTTGAAGGTCTTAGAAGCCTCTAAAATCAGTCACTAAATTAATGCTAAACCTTGAGACCTTAGGATAAAGATTGAACCTAATGATTAAAAAAATTGGCACTATTCAAGTCACCCAAACAGAAGTAGCCACGAAAACGGAAATGGATTACAAAATGGCACACCGAAATAAAATAAGGTTTTAGTGACCTTCGATCATTATCAAATGTTACTTAGAATAACCTTAAGCCTCTATTTGCAACCTAGGCACAAAAGGGGTAGGAGTCTTAGTAGCCTAAAATAATAGGAAAATAAATGGTTAGATTAGCCCCATGGCCAACTGTCTCTCCATGCATGCCACCAAGCCATAATGGCATAGAATCACATAAAAATGAATGCATAAAACCTAGCCATGTGTACCAACAACTCATGCATGAGTGATGAGTATGAAACTCATATAACTTTAAGTCCATTTTTACATGCATATTTGAGCCCTTAATGCTTAATTTAATGCAAAATTATGGAATCTTCAACAAAGTTATTGTTTTGAAGGAATTTATAGAAAATGAAGCAAAAAGAGCAAGAAAATGCGCTTAAATGACAAACGTAGAAAACAATCAATGTCGTGACACCTCAATGTATCTCGCGACATAGCAGGAAGCCAAACAATAGAAGTTGTGTCATGACATTGCAACTATTGTCGTGACACCACAGTGAAAAGTCCCTAGAGAAACAACTGAACAATGTTGCGACATTCAAAAATATGCCGCGACATTCATCAAAAAGGAATGTCATGACAACCTTAAACACCAGTCAACAACTCATAGTGTTGCGACACACATTTAGGTGTCGCGACATTCATGATGGAAATAAAAACAAAAACGCAGCGGAATTAGGTTTTAAAATTTTTCAAGAAAATCTTATTTTCGCAGGAACCCATGCAAATACATATTATTATCAAGAGGTGAAGATCGTACTCCGCAATTAAGTGATATTATAGGAGATTTGGTCATCATGTGGCTGAAACAACTCCCCGCACCAAGGTGTCTTCAATTCGCCCCTTCCTCTGATGTGTGGGCACCAACGATTCAAATCAAAAACAATACACTCTAGTTTTTCTCGGGCTAGATCTACCCATGCACTCAACACATGCCCAGTGCAAGGGATCTCTAAGGGAAGAGAGACGAGACTGGGGTTTGAAAAAACTTTTTTTCTTTTTTCTTTTTTCATTCATCGCATAAGGGTTTCTTATTTATAATCAAACCCACTGCATAAATATCCAAACCAATTTGATATTTTTGCAATTTGCCCTGATACGGTCTTCGATTAATATGAAACAACAGACCGGGACACTCATAATCAGAATCGTCCAATATTAATTTGTGTAACATTCTACTTATTACTTCTTAATCTATATAACTGTCCAAGTTAATTTGTAACAGTCCTACTTATTACTTTTAATCTATAACTATCCAATATTAATTTGTAACAGTCCTACGGTTACTTTTTTAACTATAACCCTCAATATTAATTATTTTCCAAGCCTTGATCATAGAGTGTAATATTCCAAATGAATCGTTCATTGTGTAGTAATATATAGGAGGTGGAATTGGGACCCATGGACTGTAATTTCAAGCTCCAATAAATTCAATAATTAATTAAACTCTTGTCAATCATTTTTAATTTATTAATTTCGAGGGATTATTCCACTAAAACTTGAGGCCCAGACTTACGTGTCCTTGTCATCGATTTTTACTCGGAAATTTACTAGAGTGTCCATTGATTTAATCATTACATGCGAGTTCTATCCTTGCCTCCGAAAGTGGTTCATAGCGCTAGAGTGCGGTGAAATTACGTTTGCCTTGCACTCTAATTATATCTTGATCCTTAGGAAGTTCCATTATCCATTAGTGAGAACGGTTAATTTATAAACTGTTATAAATTAGTGCGCTCGAACTTTTGAGTTCGGAACCCGACACTTAAGGAACAGTGTCCGGCTTCCATAGGAAGGGTTGGATTCCATGTCCATAGTTCACATTCCCATTTGCATATCAATGGCCTCGAGACACAAGTATTGGGCCATTCCATAATGAGCTTTAACCCATGACTCAAAGCCCGATTGAGCATAAGCGAGAATTACATGACTACTGGGTGAGAAGCCCGACCGCGCAGTCATCTAGCGGCCATTTGAATTCTTGAGACAGCGGTATTTTAAAATTCGAAAATTGCGCCTTGGTGCATCTATATAATCTTGTATATATGGAGCCTCCACTTTAATAATAGCCACATTATAGTGACGGGATTGAGTCACTTCATTCTCGATGATAGCGGACATGATAATATTGTTGAGAGATCCCCAAACTTCAATTAATTTATTATGGACAATTTGATTTATAATCCATAAGTGAATCCTCTATTGTATATTATTATACGAGGTTATGGTTACATTAACCAAATCTAAGTTTTTCGGCGTTTCATTCATCGCGTTATGCGGAAATAGCTAAATGTAATAAATAAACACTTTATTAATTTCGCAAAAACATATTACCAATTCATACTACGGGGCACTATCTAACAATCTCTCCCGCATAAAGCATGTGAGACATGTCTTTTAAACCCATCGAGATAGAAGTGACCCTCGGCTTAGGTTACTGCGGAGTAACGCGTCTTGGTGAAGCGGATCCGCGGGTTTGTCTTGCGATCTTTATCTTCACCAACGACCACGTCCTCACCCCGATGCACGTTCTCTCTAATCGAGATGATACTTCCTCTCTATATGTGCTTTCCCTCTCTTTGTGATTCCTTGGTTCTTGGGTTTGCCCTGACCCAGCAATTTGTCACGGTAAAGTACTATGGGTTATCCATATTTACGGAACAACTTCGGATACGTAAAGGCTTCTTGAGCGAGACCACTTCTTTAGGCACGCTTCAAAGCCGCTACTGTATATTCAGCTTCCATGGTAGAATCTGCGTCTTGGATTGTTTGATGACACACTTCTCCATACCACAGGCTCCACCACCAAGAGTGAATCTTGACCCAGGCGTCGACTTTCGGCGTCGCCATCGACATGGGGGGTAGTCGGTATATCTATGGGATTAAGTCGACTTTGAATAAATCAACATATAGTTTCTCGTTCTCTAAGGTACTTGAGAATGTGCTTCGCAATCGGTCGCCAACCAGTTGGATTAGTAGCGTGACAATTCCTATTGCATAAGCGGATCATGCGGTCTTGTACCACGGCGCATAGCATAAAGTGCGCCCAACTGGCACGGCGTAAAGGAACGTCTCATCGGCTCCTCTTCTTCACGGTGTCGTAGTAACTGCTCAGCAAGAGAGGACAATTCAGTGTCGGTGTTAGTTGACCCTTCTTGGAATTACGCATCGCCGCCAGAGCGACACCTTATCGATATAAGATGCTTAACACGGTCGCGAGTGCATTTCTTGATCCCTTATGATTTGGATCAGTACATATTCGCTTTAATCCCCCAAATCTTTTTCATTTGAAACTTCTTCAGCCATTTCTTTCGTCCGGAGACAATAATCCTATATCATTCCCAATGAGTAGGATATCATCGTCACGGCACTTTCATACTTTAGTTTCCTTGATGTACTTGTAGACACGGAGTTTCATCGACATTTTGCTCAAAACACGAAGGTTTTGATCGTCAAACGCGGTTCCAAGACGCGAAGCTTTACTTAAGCCATAAATGGACCTAGCGACTGCCAGGACTTTCTTCTCTTGGCCTTCCTTCTTGAGGAAGCCCTCTGGTTTATCGCCATAGTGCTGCATTGTGTTACCATTTGCACCTGTACGCCTGCAGCGCAAAGGCGTGAAACACCATCCGAATATACATTCAAAAGGCTGTCTTGAGCGTCCATTTGCCATATCTCATAATGTCGGAAGCGTGACAATGAAAAAGAAGGATGCAAATGGATTTAAGCATAGCTACCAGGGAGAAAGTCTCTTCATGTCGACTCCTCACTTTTGTGTATAGCCTTTTTGGCTACTAAGCCAGGTGCTTTGAAAGTCTCCACTTTCCATCAACACCTCTCTTTTCTTATAGATCCATTTGCACCAAATGGGCCCGGCCGACTCGAGGGAAGATCTACAGTTCCAGACAGTGGAATACATGAATTCCATTTCTTATTCCATGGTATTAGCCATTTGTCATATAGGATCATCCATCGCATGTTGTATGACAATGGATGCGTCATCACTAGTATCGATTCTGACAACATTTGCTTCTTGGCCCTGTGTAGTGAATTGGTTGTTTAGAAACCCTCCCACTATCAATCGAGGGTGCAATATGACATCTGTATAGGATCTTTGCCAGTCTCTTTATTCGTTCCCGATGCAGTTCTTACGTCGTGACTCTAATTTGATCAGTTGTAATTCCTACTCTAGTACAACCCCTACTTCGAGGTTTGAAGTTTGCCATGTGTCATTTTCCAAGAAAGGTAGCATTTGTGATACAAATACTTTCTTATCTTGGGGACTATCACGAACAAACTTCCCCTCGTGCCTTTGGGGTAACCAACAAGCAGACATATACGTTAAAGGTTCTAGGCACCGATCTTTCCTTTAGCACGATGTCTGTACACCCCCATACTCTGAGATATAGCGTAAGCGGGTTTACGACCACTTCATAACTCTAAGGGTGTGTTGGATAGACTTAGAGGGAACTACATTCAAAATGTAGACTGTAGTTTGCAGCACATATCCCCAGAATGATAGTGGCAATGAGGAGTAGCTCATCATAGACCTAACCATGTCAAGCATTGTTCGATTTCTTCTTTTACGCCCGCGCCGTTACATTTGTGGCGTTCAGTCTTGTGTTGGGATACAACCTGCCATGCTCAATTAGGTGATCCTTGAACTACGTATCAGG
The DNA here is from genome assembly GCA_016808115.1 of Tetrastigma voinierianum. NCBI lineage: Eukaryota > Viridiplantae > Streptophyta > Magnoliopsida > Vitales > Vitaceae > Tetrastigma > Tetrastigma voinierianum. Next base: position 871,819 of record JAEQBH010000033.1, on the reverse strand, counting down.
TATTCACCTCCTCGGTGATCAGGTATCGAGCACAATATTGATTTACCTAAATGCTTTCCTTCCTCTAGAATTCTTTAAAACTTCAAAAGTTTCATATTTCCTTGCATTGGAGTAAACATACTCGTATCTAGAATATTCGTCGATGAAAGAAATTGTGAAGTATTAAATGGCACCGCCTTGGACATTGAGGTCATGGGACCTCCCGAATGTACAGAGTTCAAGTGGTTCCTTTGCCCTAAAGCCCTTCTTGAGAAAGATCTCTTAGTCATTTTTTCCTTCAGGACGAGGATTCACAATTTGGAGTGCCAACTTTAGCTCTTTTAAGGATTGCATCCTTTACCGATCTGTTCATCATCCGTATATGTCCTAACCTTAGGTGCCATAAGATTACGTGTCATCATTATCAAAGAATCTTTTTGCTTCTTAGGCTTAGGATGTTTCTACTCTAAATAGTTCGGTGTTAAGGAGCGTTCATTTGTTTGGCGCCTTAAATGTAAGCCCATTTTCATTATTTGCATGGCAAATGTTTTAAACCGACTGCCGGAAATAACAATCGATTATTATAAAAAATGAAGCTTGATAAACAATTGTTTATACAACTTAGAAACTGAAATCAAATTTCTCCTACGAATCGAGAATGCGATAAACATTGTTGAAATAAAATTTATTCCTGAATTCCTAAACGCGACTCCTGTACGTGACTACTTGAGCCGTCGGCCATTCAAACTACCAACCAGAGGCACTCCCCATCATCAAGCTCCACTGGAAGGGCAACGCTCTGCAAAAGAACAAACTCATGGTTAGTGGACCTGAATCAATTATCGAGGATCAACTTCCACTAATATGGCTTCTAAAACCAATAAATCAAATTTACCTTTCTTTTCTCGCCGGTTCGGAGAGATACTTATTCTGATTTCTCTTCCAATGCCCATCGACTCTGCAGTGGAAACATTTTCCTTTGGGTTTCTTTTCTTTGGAGCCCTTCTTCTTATCGCTAGTTGTTAACCGAACCAAAACACACATATACAAATTGCCTTGACACACTATTACCAGGGACTATTAACTAATCCCACGGCGGCGTAAAGCAGCAAGCCAGGCAAATAACACATACAAATTTATGGCGTACTATTACCGAGGACTATTGTCTATTATTAATCCCACATTGGCGTTATAGCTTAATTTGATCTTATACTATATAAACCACCAGAAGCATGAAGAAGAAATATATAACAGGTAAATCATTTTAAGTTTGGTTTTTTGAGCCTTTGATATTGCAAGTGCCGCAGTGTTTAAATACAATAAAATGGATTTGAAGTGAGATATCGATCCAGGGATACTCAGAATTTTAAATCAACTACCACGGCTATAATTTCCATACTATTTGGACCACAAAAAAGATGAAGGTGCTGGAAAATGAAACGAACAAAAGGAAAATAACTCAAACTATCCAACATACTCGAAAGAGCAAAGAATAAAGAATAATGAATTTCTAATAAAGTTAACCGACATCGAATAGTTATCCTCGAGGACACATTAATAGAAAGAGTGATAAGGAACTATCGATTCCCTTTAGTTACTCCCGATAAAATTTCTGATTATCTCCGCCTAAAATTGGTCTAAGGCGCTGTAGTGCAATTCCTGATCTCTCCACACTCCACATTTCATTATCTGACAACCTAATTCGATTCTCTCGAATACAAAATTAGATAACTACTTTTAACAGTGACTTCCTAATTCGGATATTTCTTCTTTGCAATACTTCTCATACCCATTTTATGGACTCCAGAAACCTAGCTCCCAAGCCTGGCCGCTAAAGGATATACAACTTCCGCATTTTGCTCCTTAAATTAGATTAGATCAACCTTTCCTCGATTAGGATCTCACCAATAACATGATTGGCCTCACTATCCGACCAGTGAACCCTTTGCTTGTTTAAATAGATAATCATTCAATCCCCTGCCTTTGATTTGCTAGAGGATTATCTATGAATCATGTGTTTGAAAAAGAAAGATCCTAATATGTTATATATCTTTCAAAAGAAATTAAAATATTATTTGACTGTCTTCCCATATCACTCGTGAGACCTTCCTTGAAAACTGTGAGTACGATTTTAATCTTTAATCGTGGTATAAGAAACTGGGATATTCAGATCCTAAGACAATAAACCCAAACCAAGTAAATTCATTAATCAATAATGTCACAGAATGAAACTAATGTGAAAGATAAATCACCATCATGTTCACTTTAACAGTTTTGATTCCCACCATCGAATCACACGATACAACATTCTCTCACTATAAGAATAATCGTAATTTGAAACCGAAACAATCGACCGGCAATTTAACTGAACTTCCAAACATTCCGTAGTAATTTGAAAATAAAACGACTCGCTCGCCTTCATCTCAAACGATAACATCCAGATTCGTAAAATACAAACAAGAAAATATGAGAACAAGAATCCGCCTAAAACTGACGGAAATAAAAACAAAAAATAAAAGAAAATGAAGAGGGAATGAGCTGCACTATCCGCACTTCGCCTGCGGGCCGCCGCCACGAGTCGATAGCCGCTGTGATTTATAGTATTCTCAACGCCCTAATCCCGCAATACCGTACTGGGTCAGATTTTAGAGTATCCAGCCCAAGTCATCGCTCTTCAAGTCGCGATCATTTTGTCGTGACATCGATGTCGCGACATCACTCACGCCGCGACCGTACTTTTACCAGCGTAGCTCGATTTGGCTTGATGCGTCGCTACGCATCACCATCTCGTCGCAATTTTCTCACGCCTCGTGTTTCGACAATTTTCCTCGGCGTCGCACGTCGATATTTTGGTCGCTAATTTCAAATTTCATTTCATCCGGCAATTTCAATCGATGTCTTCGATGTCGCGACATCAATCTCTTTGTCGCGACATCATCTTATGGAACCAGTTTCAATCGTCGCCTCATACACACATTAATATCTGGTCGCAAATTCCTTCACGCCTGGGCAGCCTTGATCTGGTCGCTCTCATGTCACGCTTATTATCGATATCTTGTCGCGACTTCACTCATGAAGCTTCACCTCCAACCGAAAGGTAGTGTCCTGGCGGTCGCGACTTTTGATCTCATGTCGCGATACATCGCCATGGCTTCAGCCTTCTCGATGGTTTTGATGTCGCGATTTCACCTCTTGTCGTGACATCGATGTCGCCGACATCAATCTCACGTCGACATCAACTTAGCTCGGGCTGACCGCTGCCTCGATGCCGTCATCACCACCGCCGCTACGTCACCATTTCCTCAGCTTTCGCAAGAGCAATCTCAAGTCGCGGACCTCAATATTATCCATGTCGCGACCGAATCGTATTTCCTTCACTTCGATGTCGCGAATTTCATGATCGGATCGGGTAAACCCCAAAACTACATCAATGACCAGCCAGCTTCTTTCATTTCGCTTCGCTATTCGACGCACCTTTCCTCCAATTTATCACGTATTTTCTACTTTCTTTCTCTCTTCCGATAAGGCACTTGCAGCTTCTTTCATATTTCAGATATTAATTATTCATATTTCTAGATAGCACTCAACGTAAAATGGACTAAAATAGATGACTTTTAAGCTTTCATCAAACTCCCCAACTTAAAATTTTGCTTCGTCCCTACAAAGAAAAGAAAGAATTTGCTTGTCCGTCAAGAATATACATTTTTCTGTTTTGTTTTTCATCCTTTATCTGTCTACCTTTCTAATCTAGAACTAAAAGATATCGCTGTTAATTCAAGCTTCAGTTTTTAGATGAAAGAATAAAGCATGGTATACTTTTATTACAAAATTTCTTGATAAACTAATGTATTTACACAGTTTATTTATCAAGTCTTACTCTGTGTGTGTGTGCAGGTCAGCAATCCTTCTCAACTTCTTCTTGGTTTTAGTAAATCTTCTGGGAGTTTTCTTAAATTGTTTATTCAAGTCCCATATGCTTGTTTTTCATATTGATCTCCAATTAATGTAGGTGATTCCAACCTTCAAAATCAATCGCCTTGCTTGTAATGTTAGCCTGGGTAACAAGGGTAGGATGAATGGAATTTTTAGGTCAGAGATTACCCAAACTCTTTCTTTCTCCTAATCGCTATTTCTCCTTAAAAACTCCCCAAACTTTTTTGTTTGGGATTCTACCTCAATTTCTTCTTTTCAAAGTCGCACGCCCTCAATTCTCTTCAGAATTCGATTTTTTTGGGGAATTTTTCCTTCTAATCGCCCTTTAGAATTATGCTATGTTTTTGTCTTTTAGGCTTTCTAACACTCTTAGCGAACTTTTGGGTTAGTAGCTCCCATACTCGCATGGTAATAGGGTACTAGGTGTTTAAACATCCCTCAGAACTTAATTGTTCAAGAGAGTTGTGCCACAAGACAAAAAACTATTCTTTTAGCTTTCTTTCCTTTTGTATTTTCCCTGCCTTCGCCTCTCCTCCTTCACCTCTCAGACATCCTTTTGCCTTTCCCCTAATCAAACTCCCCAAACTTCATCTCTTTCCTCTCCTTTTGAGTTCGGGTCATCATAGGTTCTTTTTTACTCGGAAGTTTATAGTTGATAAAGGATACTGGCTTTCTATCGTTTATTTGAAGACATGGAATATCGGCTCAAATCTGTGGACTAAGGTGATGTAAAAGCATATACATAGTGGTATCGGAAAAGCTCTAAACTGCTCAATAATGGCTCAGACATTTTTTTTGGTTTGCTGTTTTCAATCAGATTTCGCCTCAATCAATATTCAAAAACAAGTTCTAGGACCGTGACTACAAATTCTCGAATCTCTTTAAATTTTTCCTAATTTCACCAAAGTTTCGCGCGATGTTGGACCGAGGTGTATTATTTCCTTCAAGACTTGTGTTTATTCACCTGCCTAATTACATTAGTTTTACCCAAGTACTTTGTTATATCGTAATTCAACTAATTTCGAAGCTTTCAACCCAACCGAACTTGAACAAAACAAAGACATACTCTTAGTTCCAGCCATCATTCATGTTCTCCATTCTTTCGTGATAATCGAATGTAACATAAAATGTTATTTTGATTCTAATAAAATAAACTAGAACGTAAACACAATCCACACATCATGATCAACCAATTTGTAAATCGCGACTCTTATTCAAATATCAAAAGGACTTTCAATATTGTTCGAGTCGTTTCAATTACAAACATTTTCACTAAGTTCATCCCGCTCTAAAATCCTATCTTTTCCAGGTGCTCGGTGATCCCCGCTTCAAAATTTGGTTCTCCTGCACTTGAGCTCCTAATGAGCGATTCTACGCATTAACAAGGTCGCTCAACAAATCAGCCGTTTCTACCTTTTCTTTGAGCTTCTTGTTAATGGATTCTAACTAATCCATATTCCCTTCCCATCCACAAATTTTCTGCGAAACAATGCTTTTATGAAATCACGAGGAATTGGTTTGTTTTTCGACTCCACTTATTCCATAAAAACAATCTATCCTCGACTCTTTCTCTTCACTCTCATTCTCGCTCTTCCTTCATTATTTTTCTCGCTTGTTTCTAATTCCTTGTTCTCCCATCCTTTTTATAGTGAGCTGTGTCTCTTGGGAAGAATAAAGTCATTTATAATTTCCTTCAATTTTCTATGGGAGGATTAAATGAGGTTCATCGATTCTTGTCCCTTCATATTTTCCACCTGCATTTTGGCTTTTCTAGGAATTTGATCATTTTTTCTCTTGAATCTCTTAATTTCCTCCGATTATGCTCTTTGAAAATCGAGAATATTCCAATAAACCGATTAGATCAAGAGATGGATTGCCAGATTTATTACTATTTATTACTCATAAATTGAAAAAAATTCTCATGGATCAGAGTTCCATGGACCTCAATGAAACTAGACATCGGGTTTACGGTTTCGAGCATTGCCTCGGTCAAGCAATATTACTAACTAATGGGCACAAAGTCTATACATTAGTTACCGGAGTTACGTATTCCAGTTTCTAAGTTATGACAGAGTGTTCTTATTTCTGCTTATGACTAAATTTCATCAATTTGGCTTTCTTTTCCACTTATTATTCTTCATTCTCTCACATCCTTGGTCAACCCTCTCGAACCCGTGTTATGTCTCAAAACAAGAAACAATTCAACTTAGTGCAATATCACAGTTGTTCAATGTCATTCAAAACAACCACAACTCAATTTATTTTTATCATGCAGGAAATTGACAATTTCGTTATTTCTCATATTCAATAGTTAAGCATTTCATGCAAGATAAAATAAATTTCAAACTTGCAATCATGCTACTTCAAATATAAAACTCTAACAATTATTTCAACTCAAATGCAATAAAAGATAGAGAAAGGAACTGAGAGACTTTATTCCAAATATGTTATATATCACCGGGTCCCGAATGTGATTTTAGAGATTCTTCTTTCTGTGCAATCTTCATTCTTTCCACAACTCGGCTTCGTTTTTAGATTTTAGCTGGACTTCCTTTCATTCAACTAATGCAACATTGCATCCAGCTTGGCCTCTATGGCTGACAATTTGTCCATCACATTCTTTTGTTCTTCGCCGCCATTTCTTCTTGAAATTTCAAAATGAGCTAATGTTGTATTCAAGAAGATCTTTCCTATCTCGTATACTGTTTCACTTTCCCCATGTTTGAATTAGTAATTTCCTTCTTGTCCAGAAGGAAGGGATGGAGCAAAGAATTTATAAAATAAGCCTCTTCATTAGCTCCTCCATGTGTGTTAACAGATTCATATGGTAGGGAGTTAAACGATGTCGTGTCGAGACCTAAAGAGAATGGAATAATCACAATTAATAACTTCGCTCACACCATTCAACTTAACAGTATTAGCCATCTTGTGAATCTTTCCCAAGTGCTCGTTGATTCTCATGGGATGACCGTAAACTGATGTCAAGTTGACCATGGTTATCAATGCCGGTTCGAGTTCAAAATTATTAGCATCATTGTCAGTTCGTTTCTATTGCTAAATATTTATCAGGATGAATGAATTCCATAAATTCTATAGTGTCATGCTCCTTGAAGCCTTTGTTGCATAGCCCTGGTTTGCTACACTGTTTAACTTTATTCATTATGAATGTATGAGCTGGCTTCCTGAACTAAAGACATCCCGATCATCAGATTGAGCCTTAACTAAACAAAATATTTTCAATATGGGTCAAGCATGGGCCTGGTCAAGCAAGAGTCACTACTGGAACGCTATTTTTGTTCTTTTTCTTTAAAAATGTCCAAATTAGTATTTCTTTCTTCATCTCAATATTGATTTACTAAATTTTCTAATCCTAACTGGCCATAAAACTTGTTAACTGAACTGAACATATTATATACAAATTTATGACACTATTACCAAAGGACTATTAATCATCCACGCAACGGCGCTTTACAAAACTTGTAAACCAAACCAAATAACACATACAAATTTATGTCACTATTACCAAAGGACTATCGTTTAACTCATAACTGGGCCATAAAATCTGTTGATCCTTGAAGGCCATATAAACCACCAACTTCTTTAGAGGAACTATTTCAAAGTTCGGTTTCTGTCCTGATACATTCCAAGTGCACAGGTCGACAATAATGAAATGATTTGACAAACTGATGATTTAATCCACAGAGATCTCAAGAATTTTAAATCAACTACCGACTAACACCCCATACTATTCGACCACAAATGATAATAGGATCCAAAGATGAAGGTGCCGAAAATGAAACGAACAAAAAGGAAAATAACCGAATCCAATCCAAACATACTAAAGATAAAGAATAAAGAATAATGAATTTCTAATAAAAGAACTGAATACTAAATAGTTATCCTCAGAGACACATTAATAGAAACACATAGTAAACGATCATCTCTCAGAGTTATTCGATAAAAATTTTCACATTCCGCCAAACGTCTGGGCGCTGTAGTGCAAATGATCTCTCCACCACATTTCATTATCTGATTAACTGATCTGATCTTCTGAATACGTGAATTGATAAAATTACTAAACAGACTCTTAATCATATTTTCTTTGCAATACTTCATACTCCATTTTATGGATCAAACCCAGGCTCCCAAGTTATCGGTCAAGCAAGGATATACAACTTCCAGATTTGCTCCTCAAATTAGAATTAGACTAACCCTCTCCTTGATTAGATCTCAATAACACTCAGGATTGGCCCCACTATCCCATCTGGAGTGTGAACCTTCGTTGTTAATAGATAACCTCATCTAACTCGCTCTTGATTTCAAGCAAGAAGATGATTTATCTAAGTGAACTTACAAAGTTCTCAAAAGATCCCACAGCAAATAGATACCTTCAAAGAAACTTGCACATTACTCTCAGAATGTCTTCCCGTGTCACCGTAGGACCTCCTGGAATCTTCAGAGCAAATGACTTAAATCTTAATCTGCATAAGAAACTGACATATTCGCATCCTAAGACAATAAACCCAAAACCAAGTAAATTCATTAACCGAAATTAACAAGTCAGAACAACTGGCCAGAAAGATAAATTCCGACTATCATGTTCACTTAATGGAAGCCGGATTCCCACCATCACTATACCTATACATCATTCCTCCGATCATAAGAATAATCGTAATTTGAAATCAAACAATCGACCTTAAATTTGTCTCAACCTCTCAAAATGATTCCGTGGTAATTTGAAAATAAATCAATTCTCGCTGTCAAATTTTCATCTCAAACGAGTAACATCCGTATTCGTAAAAATACAACGAAAAAGAAAAATATGAGAACGTATCCAACAAAACGAATGAAATAAAAATAAAAAAAGAAAAGAAAATAAAGAAAATGAAGCTACCATCCGCACTCCTCACGCCCGCGCCGCTGCCGCTTTCTACGAAATGGATAGCTGCGATTTATAGGTTCCTCAACGTCCTCAATCCTAATGTAGCCCGTCAGATTTTAGAGATCCAGCCCAAGTCACTCGTCGTCACAATTTCGCTTTCCACTTCGATATCACCTGGCGTCGCGACATCAATCCCCACGCCGCCGACTTCACCTTTACTCTATGTAGCCTTGATTTGGTCATTCTTGATGTCATATCACCATTCCTTTGTCACATTCTCTCACATCTTGGCAGTTTTTATTTGAGTTCTTCCATGTCACACGTCATATCTTGTCGCAATTTCTACCATTTATCCAGCCTTCAATCGAGGTCTCTATACGCACATCAATTCCCGGTCGCGACATCATCTTAAGGCGGAACTGCAGGTTTCCTAACCCGCCGCCCCCGATACCGCGACGCCAATATCTTGTCGCCAAATCTCTTCTCACGCCTCGCAGCTTGATCTCGGGTTCTTTCCCGATAAACAATGACATCACATCTTGTCGCTAATTTCACTTCATGAAGCTTTCACCTCCCACCGAGCGTGTCCGTGTCGCGACTTTGACCACGCGACATCACTTATGGAGTTGTGGTGTTTCCTTTGATGGCATTTTGATGTCGACTTCACCTCTTGTCGACATCATCGATGTCGCTGACATCAACTTCACCGCCACGACATCAACTTCTAGTTTTCCTGGCTTTCGATCGGTCGCTTCGATGTCACGACTTCACTCTCATCGCCGCGACGCCACCATTTCCTTGCTTCTAAGATAATCAAGTCGGACTAATATTTGCTATCCATGTCACACCGACCAGATTTCCTTCACTTCGATGTCGCGACTTAAGGATCAGATCAGAAACTCCCAAAACTACATCAATGACTCAACAGCTTCTTTTCTATTTCATTCCACACCACCCCACCTTTCCTCCACTCGCATTGGTCGTATTTTTCTACCTCTCTCTCTCTTCCTCGCTGAATAAAATTGGTAGTTTCCTTCCAGTTATTTCTCAGATATTAATTATTATTCACATTTCTGAAGGAAAACTCCAATGCAAAAACGGATCAAAATGGATGACTTGCTCATCACTCTGCTTTGGGGAGCAACTCTTCTTTGGTCTTCTCATGAGCACTTATTGCCTTCCTCTTCTGGCCATAAAGAGATTGAGGCCTTGTTTCAGCAACATTTGTCACCTTTGAGTCCTTGTCTTTGAGATGTTCTCAGTTACTCAGAATTCATTCATGAAATAAGCTACATTGTAATCCAATATCGTGAAGAATGATAAAGCTGCCGTGAATTGAAGGAAATAAGGAGTGATTGAATCTAGTATTATATTCACTTGGGTGCGCTCATCTATTATGGCCCGTGCAAACTTCCGCTCATTTATATAATTAGCCATGTTCAGAATATGGTCTAACAGAGTACCTTTATCTACATCTTGCTGTCATGTACTGCACACATCGCAATCGTCTGATTAGTTCCCAATATGTTTTGAGAATCACACCCCACTGGCAATTTCCATCCCCATGTTTTAGCCTGCTAGTGTCCGACATGTCGGCTAGCATATAAGCCCGAGCTTTGTTATCGGGCTTGAATCCAACGTTCATATGGTTCTCAGACACCACGAGCTGCACGCTGCGTGCCTTGCGTGATATCTCAATGAACAAATTCATTGTTCTCGCAGATTTGAACGATATTAACATTACTTTCCACTTTACAAAATTCACGCCGCTAAGGATTCATTCACAGTAAAGCAATTATGGGTTTATATGGCATTATTGCCGAAATTAAATTTACTATGGCAGTAAGAAGAAACATTTGTAATATATATTTTGGAATAGTAACGTATGCATGAATGCATAGAAATTAAACACATAAAACAAAAATGATTAATCTCAAGGTAAGTTAACTACACTAATATCCCGCCGTAGTGTAGTCACACACTTATAAATTAAATTTGAGACTATCTACAATTAATAAATGAGACTCAAATATCTCATATTTTCCTCATTTATTAACTACTTTTTTTACCAAGATGGCAATTAACTGCGACTGTATCTTTCTCTGAGCGTGACCCATCAAGCTTGAAGTTCTAATATCTAACCTTAAAGATTGTCACGAAGGGTAGGTCAGAATCTTGGAATACATCATCCAAACTCCTGTCGTATAGGAAGAATCTATTGATATTAGCCTGTGTGGACACCCGCCGCAGGAGGATCGACCAAGGCCACTAGGCGCCCACCTAAAACCCTCACTGCGGGAATTAACGATGGAGAACGAGTGCCACTGTCACATGCCCCTTCTCCCCACTCCAATATTTAAACTTATGTGTTTTTCAAGAGAAAACATATGTTTTATAATCCTAGCAAATTATTATATCCCCATATAATTTAATTACTAGCATAAGAATCAATTTTATTAAATTTCTAAATAGCTATAGAGTTCAATCTAATTGGCTTCCAGTTTTATTAGTTAAAACTAATCCAATCTAATTCCAAGCCTAACCATTTTTAGGTAAACTGGCCTCTATAGTGAAAACACTTAATTAACTTTAAGTCCAAACATATTTCAATGTTGTTTATTTAATTACTTTAATAAAATCAATCATTTGCTTAAAATTGAAGGACTAGGTTAAATGGTCTTAAATTTATTAATCACAAGAAGCTCAAATTAATTAAACTGAATTATCAAGTTTAACTATTAAAACTATATCCATTATTTAATTTATATTCAAATGGCAAATAAACAAACATCCTATAGAACATGTTTTCAAAGGATGGCATGAAGACATAAATATGTGGCACTTAGCTAAGATATATATGATACATGTTATTCAATTATCTCATACATTTTGATAACATAAAGTAAGTAACAACAAGTTTGGTCAGGGTGTTTCAAGGGCTTAACACTACAACCTTGAAAATAATGAAAAAATTATTTAAACTACATTTATAGCTTTTAACATATAATTCCCCAAAGTCGCCCAATTTCTATGTCCAAGCCCTGTGTAATTTCCCATCCACCAATAATAAAAAAAAATTACAAAAATCCTATGCCATTAATGGCTTAGCACAACATCTAGTGAAATAAGAAACCAACCTAAAACACCATATAATTAACGACTCATCCATCCATATTACAAACAATGTTAATCACATTTAAATATGCCGAATGCCCACTATGCATGAATCAAGAAAACAATTTTTCAAACACAATATAAAAAAAATATTAACAGCGCATTTACATGAACCGCCTGATACTACGATGGAAATAAAAAACAAAAACGCAGCGGGAATTAGGGTTTTAAAATTTTCAAGAAATTTATTTATGTAGAACCATGCAAATACATATTAATATCAAAGAGTAGAAGACTGTATTTATACATATATTATTATAGAGATTTGTCAAGAAGGTATTGAAACAACTCGCACCACACCTCACCGCCTCCTTCCTTTTGAGGTAAGACCAACGACTGGGATCAGTCACTACACTCTAGTTTTTCTCGCTCTAGATCTACCTTATGCACTCACAACACATGAGGCAAGGGATCTCTAAGGGTGCTAGACTCTAGAGATTCAGCCTGGGAAAAAACTTCTTTTTTTTTCATTCATCGGGGCAAGGGTTTCTTTATTTATAATCAACTCCTACTGTACAAATATCCAACCAATTTGATATTTTCAAATTTGCTCACACTGTCTTGATTAATATGGAAACAATGGTGAGATCATCATCAGCACTGTAACTCACCAATATTAATTTTAGAATGTAGCCCCACTTATTACTTTTAATCTATACCATCCAATATTAATTTGCAATTAGCTCTACTTTATTACTTTTAATCTATAATCGTCCAATATTATTCTGTAATAGTCCTAATGATACTTTTAATCTATGAACTATCCATTAATTATTTCTGCCTCATCATAGAGTGTAATTTATTGCAAACTGAATTCGTCATCAGAGGCAGAGGTGGAATCAATCTATGGACCTGTAATTTCAAGCTCCAATAAATTCAATAATTAATGAAACTTTTAATCAACTCATTTTAATTTATTAATTTGCAGTTATTCCATTAAAACTGAAATTCGAACTCTTGTCTCCAATATCACTTACTCCCTAAATTCTAGAGTGTCCATTGATTTAATCATTACATGCAAGCCTATCCTCCAAGAAGTGGTTCATAACTAGAGTCCATGAATACTGTTTTGGTCTCTCTAATTATATCTTGATCCTTAAGTTCCATTACATTATGTGTTGAATATATAAACCTCGTTATAAATCAGAGCACTCAAACTTTTCAGCCCAACTAACACTTAAGTGGAACCAATCAATCTGGTACCTTCCAGGAAGGGCTTGATTCCATGTCCTAGTTCATATTCCCAACAGATACATCAATGGCCTAAGACATAAGTATTGGGCTCCATTCCATAATGGGGCCTAACCCATGACTCAAAAGGGCCTGGGGCTGGACATAAACAAAGAGTCTATGACTACTCAGATTGGGCATCGACCAGATATGATCATCTAACTGGCGCCGTTTTTGAATTCCTTGAGACAAACGGTATTTAAAAGAATTCAAAATCAGGCTTCTCTGGGTCCATTCTATATAATCTTATTATATATGAGCCCCACTTTAATGACGCCACATTAGTGAATCTACGGCGTCACTATTCTCAATGATATGACCACCCCAAGAATATTTAATTTGGAAGATCCCTAAACTTCAATTAATTTATTACACAATTTGGATATAACCCATAACGCCGATCCTCGTGCAGGTTAACTCTATACACTGAGTTGGTACAATAATAAATCTGGATTTTCTCTGACGCTTCATTCATAAGACAGCAATGTGCTTAGCTAAATGTAATAAATACGACACTTTATTAATTTCATGTTCACAAATACAAATTCATGCTTTGGCTGTGGCAATTCATCCCTAACACCATACCAAAGGCCTACTAATCGTATATCACAAAAGATGACATTGTCAGCAATTGCATCTTAGCGATACAAGACAAGGAAGGTCGACTCAAACAAATGTCGCAACAAAGAATATGTTGCGACAAAGAATAAAGCAAATGGCAGAAAAACTTTGTCACGACAAAGGAAGTGGGAATTCAATGAAGACACTCTAAAACAATGTCTCGACATAGAAATTAATTGTTGCGGCATAAAGAATTGCAAAAATAAGTAATTATGTCACAACACGAACTTAGCTGCTTAATAACCATGTGATCACAGCGTGTCAGCGCTAGTTCGGTTACAACAAAGATGTTGATGTTACAACAAAGATGTTGATGTTACAACAAACATTTGAAAGAGTGAAATGTTCAAGGCATGGAAGCTATGTCGCGACAATAGCAAAATGTGTCACGACAATCACAATATGAAAGTTGTTTGAACTTTGTTGTGACAAGAATGCTTGTATCACAACAAATTATTCTAGAAATAACAAAGGTAAGACAAGCAAAAACGCCGACAATTATCGTGGACTCATCACTTACGTCGCAACATTCTCAAACTCACGCTACAATAACTCAAAAAGAATGCTAAATCGTATATACACTAATAATGCTACAACAAAGAAGGAAAACAAAAGGTTGTTGTTATGTCGTGACATCAGAATTTTCTGTCGCGACAAACTTGACAACAAGGCAAAAGGTGATCAAATGACAAAAATATTGCGATAAGTGTAAGACCCGAGAAAATTCCAATTTTCTGAAAAAGGGTAAAATGGCTGGCTTCGTAAAAAATCCAAAATTTTCTAGGATCTTAGATGACTTTAAATGGACTTCACCGTTGGAATCTTTCTCACGAAGATTCCACTAACACGTGAATTTCGTCAAATTCGAGATGTACTGAATTATTATGTTTTCAGGCACCGTGCCTGGGTGTCAGAACGGGGTTTAGAGAGATATGCGATGCGACAAAAGCTCACCTATTACACTGACTTACGACACATGTCAAAGATTGTGGTGAGACACTAAATGCAGCGCCAATTGTGCCATGTCAAAATCAAGAAAAAGGGATGATGGAATTGAATTGAAATGTTAATGATAATAAGACAAGGATGAACAAGGTTCATCATCCTACACACCAAAACTAAAGCAAAAGAGATGCGAATGCGCCGATTTGTGAATCTAGAGAGAGAAAGTGTGACTTCTTAGATTCCTACCATTCTGACCGTCGCCTGATGGAGCAAGAAGCAAGTCGCTCTATCGCCACGAGGGCCACGCGGGACATCGATTCGTGGAGTTTCACAACTCCAAGAGGTAGGATCTTTTCTCCTACTGCATATTTCCTGGCTAAGAGTCATGTTTATGGTTAGGATATTCTGAATGATTTGTCTGCAAATCACCAAAACCTTCGAACCTGAATTTAAAATCCCAATTATTACGCGAACAAGAATCCGAGGGTTTCACCGTCTATGTGAATAGTGACAAGGAATTTTTGGTGTGATTTTACATGATATCGAGTGATTCAAAATGAATTGCTTATGTTTGTCAATTCAGCCCATGAGCTATAATTTTTTCGTGTTATAGGTCAGGAATTTCCAGATAACATGATTTATGGAATTAATTAGTGTTAATATATATGCATGTGAATATATTAGCATGAGTTTGTTGAATTTCATCACGATTCATATGCAATCAAATTCAGAATATTAGTGTGAGTACATGACATGAAACTGAAAGAAAATGAAAATGTTTCCTAGGAAAGGAATTTCAAGGAAGATTTTCCAAGAATCAATTTCGAGAGTCAGTCTGTCACCATCTCGGCGCGACCTAAGGACTGCTTTAGAAATATCCAAGAATTACGAGGGTTATCCAATACTTTACCAAAACTCGGTAGTGTGTTTTCAAGAACACACTTGCTTCAAAACTGATTATTTTACTCGCATTCTAGCTTTAGGCATATGTGAGGAGTCGCAGAGGACTCGAGACATGGGTTTGGGAGGCGTAGACATTCGAGCAGGTTCATGAAATTACTCACAAAGGACACACTATAACATGCACTTAGCGGGAGGAACCTGTGCCTAAAATTATCACTATCGGGCTTGCTTACCCCTGTCAGGATCACCATTTCGTGCATGCGAAAGACGGCGACTATTACTTCAACACTAGAGGCCATGCTAGAAGAAAGCTGGCTGTGGCTTTGCCATTTCTATTTTGTATAACATGTATTAGAATGTTGTAATTTTAATATATGTTGAATTAAGAGTAATGTAAAAATCTTTAAACTCATGTATATATTTGGTCAGATATTTATTTTGTGAGTATTGATTTAGCCTAAGTGGCACATATTTAATACTGCATGTGGACCCTATGGTCATCAGAACTTGTCAGACAAGCTCAGACTCAGTAGGTTCTCCCGCACAAAGGAGAGACTTCCGCCCCGATTCGTGAGTAGTGTCGGGTTACCCGACATTCACGAGTATTCCGCGGGTTGACTGGTTGTCAACGGACACCTCGGTTTTGGGGCGTCACAATAAGGCTACAACGAAGCCTAAAGACACACAAGTTAAGTTGTAATGTCGCGACATAGACAAACAATGTTGCAAAAAAAACACTCACTAGGCCTACATGGAAATCCACAAATTCAATCTTACATTCTGGCTTAGCATTTCAAGGCTTATAAATAGAAAGCGCCTAGGGTATTGTGCGTAGCTTTCAGCAAACCCTAAACATTTAGGGGAAGGACTGAAGTCTCATTGTATATATTTATTTTATTTTTCTTTATTTTTTTTTGGAATCAGAGTAATTAATCTGATGTCAATCATAGCGCTCAGATTAATGATTATCTAGTTTTCAATTATGTTTAAAATTTTAGTGGAATCTAGGAAATTTTCTGGAATTCATTTGATTTCATTTTTTATTGAAAATTTCAATGAATTTGTTTGATCAACTAGTCATTGTGATTTGTAATCCAGATTTGAAAGGCTAAGCTCCCTTTGAGAAGGAATTTAGTGTTTTGAATATCATTTGTGTTATTTAATAAAGTTGTGGGTATGAATATTGGATTGATCTAATTCTCTAGTATTGAGTTATTCTAAATATCAATGGATGATACCTAGAAAGAGTTGTATCCTTGTCCTGATTTCTAGGATCTCTCTAAGTGACACAGAGATGGATTACCTGAGGGCAAAGAGCAGTCACCTGGGAGCATTTTGCATGGATATTTAAGGAACGAATATACTCTAATTGTAATTTTGATAATTCACAATTGTTGTTCCTACCTCTGTAGGACTAATTGATGATTCATCATCTTTCACCCTTGGGGAGGTTTCAATCACTTAGCATAAATGATCTTAATCCTGTGTTAACTTAGATTCTAATCAAGGAAAAGAAACATTTTAATGAATTGCATATTGAGGTACCAATTGTATTGGAGAAGGCTTGTGTTACTCTATCTAAGGGAATAAACAGTTTCCAGTCCTAAAAAATGGGTGTGAATTACTGGAAAGGAAAAACAACCAAATCTTGAAGAGGGTCAATTGTTAAAAGTAACTAATTAGACCCATTAACCCAGTTTAGGAATATGGTCTCCTAATTAGTTAAATGTATAGTGTCAAGAGGTTTCCAAGGCTATACTACTTTGCTCTTAGACAAGTCCAAAATTCAAAACCATGACTATTTTTTTTTTTGAACCTATTACAAATTGATAATTAGAGCATTTGTTCATTTCTCTGTGTTGTTTCAATTTAGTAAATTCTTTTATTCATTTTATTTTTAATTTCTTTTCAATTGGAGAAAACCAAACAAAAAGTAATTTGATTATAGTTTATTCAGTCAGTTTACAAATTCTATCGAAACAATTGTTCAAATAGTGACTATCTTGAGTAACAAGGGTAGTTGATCTTTAGATTTCAATAAATCCTCGTGGGAATGATATCTGGACTTTAAATCCACTTTATTACTTGTATGACCTATGTACTTGCAGTGATTTAGATCAAAATAAATTTTAAATTCCAGATTATTTTATATTCAACAGAAAACAATATTTACAAATGTAGTCAAACGAGTTTTTGGCAAAACTACTAGAGATTGAAGAGTTTTGGTAGTGATATTAGAAAACAGTCAAATTTTGGTTTATGTTAAAAGTCAATCAATCAAGTTTTTGGCGCCATTGTCGATGAGTGGTAAGTATAGTAGAAGGCAACCAACCATTCAGGCCAATAACTTTAAGTTTTTTACTCCAAAAATTTTGTATAAGCCCCCACCTGATTGATTGGCCTAAAGTTGTTTATATCCGTTGCATTCTTGTTTTTGGGAACCAACACTAGAAAAGTGGAGTTAAGGCTTCTAACAAACATGTTATTCTCATGAAATTCTTCGAAAAACCATATAATTTCCTCTTTCACAAAATCCTAGTTGAATTGCCGGAAAGCTATGGAAAAACCATCCTAACCTGGTGCTTTGTCCCCATTCAGGTCTGATAACATTTTAAAAACCTCTTCCATAGTGAAAGGGTCTTCTAATTTGGCAGCCACATTTCTTCCAATATCCTTAAAGCTCAAGCTTGATATACTGGGGCGCCAACCACCAAGGTCCGAAAGGAAGTCCTTATAGGCACGCACCACCTCCCTCCTAATGGCTGCTTCCTTTTCAAACCAAATTTCTTGATTTTGATTTTCTTAATGAAGTTTTTTCTCCTGTGAGAGTTAGCCATTTTATGGAAAAAAAACCTGTATTTCTATCTCCCTCTTTTAGCCAAAGTTCTATGGACTTTGCCACCATGAAACTTCCTCCATAAGATACCAGTATTTGTAGTCCTCCATAGCCAAGTTTCACTCCTCTATTTCCTTTAAATTTAACAAGTTGTCCTTCTTTTTAATGTCCCAGTGATTGATTCTGCTCAAAGCATCGTTTTTTTTCACCTCAACTCTGCCATAATCATCCTTGTTCCAGATCTTTAGGATTCCTTTAAGAGCTTTTAACTTTGATAGTTTAATATGACTTAGCAACCTAACTAAGAGGAATTGGTTAGGTTGCTAAGTCATATTAAATGCAATAACAATAAACGGTACACCCTTGTCTACATCCGCTTCTCCTCTACCTTCAACCAGTGAGGGTTCCACTAGTGATAAGCGCCAACCCGAACTTCTTTCTTTACACTTGGATTATGGCTCCAATGGGCACCTCTTCAAGCTATACACACTTGAAGTTCAAAGCTTCAATCTTGAGCTTCTTTACACTTAGATTATAGCTCCAATGGGCTCTTCACAATTCCTTCAAGCTATACACACTTAAAGTTTTCACACTTAAGCACAATGAGACACTCTCTTTAGCTCTCAAGATAAATTACAACTCAAGCTTTTGATCAACACAACGATGCACTCTACAATATGCTCATGTAATGAATGCACTCACAATCTTAGTTTGAGAATTGATTCACAAGATAAATGATGGTTGAGAGGATATTTAAAAAGTGTCTAACCTCTTAACCTTCACTCTATTTATGAGGAGAATCCTAGAGGCATTTGCTTACTAGAACCGATCAACCGTTTCCTATATACTAGCCATTTATAGTCGTTGAAATCCAACTGTTATAGGAACTTGTGTCCAACCGATCAACCATTTTGCACAACCAGTCGATCATTTCGCACAACCGGTCAACCGTTTCATTATGTGCACTCCATGTCACTATTTTCTAACCGTTGAAATATGACTGTTGCACTAGAATGGTCAATCGTTTCCTCTTTTGGTCTTTGGATGAGCTAACAGATCCAATGTGTCAGTCTCACACCTCATCCGGAGCTCCCAACCCTGTCGACCGTTTCATTGACCAATTTCAGATGGAGGCTACTGAATCCTATCGGTCCAGTTTCACCACTCTTCTGGTTAAAAACCGGTCGACCATTTCACCGGTTAACACCAATCAATCGATCGTTTCACAACAGTCGACACCAACCAGTTGCCCTTTTAAATGTTCACTTTTATGTGTTGTTGATTTAAAACACTTCTAAACCTTAGATGTTTCTTTGAAGTACATTTTAGGATTATAAATACTAAGGTTTTATGCTTAAACTCATGTTTTCATAAGATATGCAATTTTGGATTTGAAAACTGAGTTTGTGAGTGATGCATGATTAATGATGATATCCTAAAGTGCATCAATGCATTCATCTTACATAGATTCCTAAGCTATCAAAATCTTTACTTAATGTTTGAGCTTGGAATCTTGGTTACTTGTCATCTTAGTTCTTTGATTTGAGTGAACTTCATTTCCAAGTGCTTGATCAACTTCATCATTGTCATCTTTAGCTTGTATTATCTTCATTTGATGCTTGATCAACATCAACCTATCACTCAACTCAATGTTAACCATTAGTAACCAATAACCTTGGTTTGTTATCATCAAAACCTCAACTAGAGGTACCCTTGGGCTAACAAGCTTTTAAGCCAAAACAAAACCGGCTGAGCCCTGAAGTTTGTGTCTCGCCACTAGAGTCTCAAAGATATCCTTGAAGCCCCCGCTTAGGCCACATTTCAAAATGAAAAGGCATAAAATCTATCCTAATAACACACCCCCACCCCCACCCCCCATCTAGCATGATTGGACAATGATTTGAGGTTGGCTTAGGCATTGTGGATTGAATAACATTACTGAAGTGGCTTTCCTAATCATTTGATACTAAAAAACAATCAATTCTGGACATTGAACAATTCTTGCTAACTCCCCTCTAAGTAAAAGGGCCCCCTTACAGGGCCATATCACTGAGCTCCAATTCTTTTATGACTTCTGAAAAGCGTCTCATAAATGAAGACATTCTTCCCCCTTTCCTAGCATCATATCTTTACTCTATATCTTCTTGCTTTAACTCTCTTTGTTTAGTATTCTAATCTAGCTATGTTGCAATGTGTTGAATCCTATTATTATTTGTTATGTCCTTACGTTATCCATTAATTTATACATCAATTGTGTTGTAACGCCTGCTGAGGTGGACTGCAACGTATGCTCCGTTTGCTTTATCTCCCATGTTTCATGTGACATGTTTACTCCGATCTTCGATCTCATGGGCTTCAATGCTCGAAGTGATTAAATTTTATACTCGAGCTTCATGAGCAACATGCCCTGAAGTGACTGAGATGCATGCCCGAGCTTCATGTGCTACAAGCCCCAAAATGATTGAGATACATGTCCGAGCTTCATGAGCAACATGCCCCGAAGAGATGATAACATGCCCTAACTTCATGGGCTTCTATGCCCCAAAGCGACTGAGATGCATGCCCGAGCTTCATAAGCTACATGCCAAGTGAGTATGTTGAATTCGTGACTGAGATGCATGCCCAAACTTCATGAGTCACATGCCAAACGAGTCTTTATTGAGTTCAGGTAAATCACATGATTATCACATGTTTAAGTCATTCACATGATTGCCACATGAGGTGCAACATATCACATACCAGTGGGCTATTGAAAATGGGCTTGCTATAATTAATATATATATATATATATATATATACATGGGTGGAGCATGACATTCCATGTATCCTTTTAGTAAATAATTTGACTTCAGATCCATAACCAATTTTTAATTGAATGTGAATATTTTGTGATGAGTATCTTAAATACTCATTTTATTCCCATATTTTTCTTAGGTTTTAGTAGTTTTATGAGATAAATAAGTGTCCTAATGCTCTCTTTTCTCAATTTTGTGATTAGGCCAACCATTGAGCAAAAATGAGCGATGTCGAAGAAAAATCTCAGCAGTCATCAGCAACAGAGGAAGATGTGATCATTTCGCTTTCATAATGTACTCATATGGCCTCATTGAAGGTATATTCTAGACTCTAAGAAATTTTCGTAGACACCAAGATCACATTATTCGAAGTCCAAATGAGCAAGATACGACATCATGAAGTAAAGGAGAGAGTGTGATGCTGAGACCCATGTTTTTGCCGAAGCTCATCTCTTCTACTCTCTTGCTTTTGGCCATTAAACGAGAAATTAGGCATTTTTGGAGGGGAGTTCGCAGGGGAGAGTTCGGGAGCGAGAGGTTCCTTCGCTTACAAAGAGTGGAGCTCCTGTGTTTCTAAACCCTGGTGACAAAGTTTCCTTAGTAAGAATAAGACAAGCAAGGCGAAATAAGATTGGGTTATGAATCGAAAGATCATATTTCAGCATATAGGCTATTTATTCTCCTCTTTATGTTTTCTCTCTTTTCTTTTGTTGTGTTTCTCCTCTCCATTAACTAATCCCATTTTCTAAGGCTTTAGATGTAGTTTGTTTATGATTTATGTATTTGAACATTGATTTACTTTCTATTTGATATTTGAAGCACATTTCTATTAAATGCCCTATTCTATTCTTCATTACATGTTAATGTTTGTACACCATTGGCATGCTTGTGGTTCAATTCAAGATTTGAGAAATGAAAGTTGAATCAGGCATGTGTAGGGCATCACATTTCACCATTAACAAAGTAGATTCTCGCGGGTTTTGGTGTAATTTAGGGCTTCTAGTGGTTTATTGCACTCTTAAGGCTTCTGCATTGAAAGAGAGATGTAAGATACCTAAGTTCTATGGGTAGAATGTGGATTATCGAGAGAGATTCATATGTACAAAAGTGGTGATTAGAATATCAATTGGGGGTGAATTGGACTAGAATGCATAAGGATTAACCAAATGAAATCTAAACCCTAAGTTTTTTCCACTTTATTTCTTATCCTTGCATGTTAGCTGAAAATTTTAGTTTATTAGTTTTCATTTTTATTCTCATATCTTCCACCATCCAAATAAAGTTAGGATTATCCAATTTCAGTACCTAGAAACCCAATCTTTGTGGAACGATACTTATACTTTCATTATATTACTTAAGGCGACGCCTGCACTTGTGCACATAAACGTACTATTTTATATAACATATTTTTGCATATCGTTTTTCCATTGCACAAACATTGTTTCCTAATTGATAGCGCTTCTGACATACTATCCAGGTACACATTTTTTGTTTCTCATTTGATTTTGCTTGATTATTTATTTATATATGTCTGGTGTGTTGTTGTATTGTTACTTCATGTCTTTAGTATCCATTGATAGATTAATCAAAAACCATATTTTTCTTGGTTTGTTTAGTAAAGACCCGATTTTAGGGGCTTAGAAGGGTGTTACGCTTCCATCGTACATTCCCGATAAGTAATCTGACCTTCAGATCTAGATTCGATTTTTTTTTCCAGACCTGCTTTTTTCATAAGAAATCACATTTAAAATTTTTCTTTCTTATTTTATTTTTTATTTAAAAAATAATAATAAGTGGCAACTCCAAACCATTTAAAAAAAATAAAATGAAAATAAGTCTTATCTTTTTAATGAGAAACATATAATAACAAAAAATACGGGTTCACACTTACTAGACTATTAATGTCTTGTTAGGTTCAACTACTTGATTTTAGCAAAGGGAGCGATCAACATGTTTGTGATGACTATCATAATGATTTTGTTGACTATTGAGTCATTTTGTTGACTATTGAGGCCATTCATTTTCACGTGGTGTTTATCTTATTATTATAATGAAACTCGACATTTCCAGGAAAGTAGGAAAATATCAACTATTACAACAACTTAAAACCCTTTTCATTTTGAAAATTTAATTTTTATTTATAAATTATTATAAATAAATACTGGATGACGAATATGAAAATTCTACGCATCCACCATTCTTTTTTAATTTATAGAGATAATTATGTTATTTTCTAAATTAATTAACATTTATATTATTTTTAAATCAATTAACATTTATATTTGAATAACCATTGCAAAAAAACATTTATATTTGAATAACCATTTAAAAAAAAACATTTATATTTGAATGATAATAATGTTGTAATGTTATAATCCTTATTTATTACAATGTTGATCGGTTTGTTTAACCAATTCAATTATTGACAAGTGACCTCTTTGATATGAGATTCTATTCCATTTTGATAATTGGGATTCAGTTTCCAAACAGTTGATAATTTGTTATTCCATTTAAAACATTTTTTAGATTAAATATTCAACTAATTTATTTTTTTGGTGGTCGTTTTCAGGTAATCCATTCATAAGTGGGAACACTTTAAAGTTTTACCAAATAAGTGACTTGACCTGTCCCCTTTTCTTTTCAGACTGGACAGGTGGCGGATTTGGTGATCAGAAGGTGTAGTCCACCACCGGCTAAGCCTGGAGAAACCAACTTTTGTTTTCCGAAACTACCCTTCGTGCTTACTCTATAAATCCTCCAAAATAGGAAACGTAAGTCACGACGACAGGATCTTCCCAGTCAGTCATTCACTTTGTTGGTGAGTTACTCTAATCTGTTTGGTTGTCGGGAAAAAGCAATACTTATATTACCATATCCTAATTTGTTTGCTTTTTCTTTAGTGATATTTTCCTAAAAGTGGACAATGAATTTGCATGGATTTTAGAATTTCTCAGTTAAGAATCTATGGTTTCCTGCTCTTGTCTTTTGTGTGATTCTTTGACAGAGACAGAAATATAATATAAGGTTTGATTTTTGCACAAGAGTTCGAGGATGGGGAATGAATATGGTTAAGAAAAGTATTTGGGAGTATATTTGTGAGAATATCCTTTTATAAAAATGTCTATCAAGATTCAAAAGTATGATAATTAAATCCACAATCTGTCCCACACTATAACCATACCCTTTTGGGGCATTTTTGTTTGAAATGATGTATCCAAGGGCACATAGGGCTTAAATGGGGTATATCCCCATCCGAAAATTAGGAAAAAAATTGTTTTCAAAAATTGATTATAGTTCTAGCTCGATTTGTTTGTTCTTTACTCTATAAATATTTGATTAAAAGACATTAAATAATCTAAAATTTATGAATTTAATATTTTTTGTTTTTTTCTTTAAATATTACCAATTTGGAATAAAAAGTTTTTTTCCATTACATATATTTACATTGTCTTTTAAAAGAAATATTATTTTCCAAGAAAACAAGGAAAATATGGTTAAAATTTGATGAATAGTCAAATTTCTAAAATTGAGTTTTCAAAATATCTTTTAATCAAATCCCATTTCATCTAACTAAATATAGGGTTCCCAAAATGCTCTAATGGAAAGTGGAAAGGAGATAGCACGAAGGGCTACTAGCAATGGAGATAAACTCGTGGTTACAATTTGGAATGGTAAAGAAAGCTATGATGCTAAATCTTCTACGACAACCCAAGGTAATTACTTTTTTCATTTTCTACAAGCTCCCTTTTGAACTCAAAAAATAGTAAAGAAATAAAAAAAAAATATCAAGAAAAAACGATTATTTCTTGTTTAATTTAAGTGTAGAAAATATAAAATTATATTAAATATAATAAAAAAGTTTCAAAATTTTTGTATATTTTTAAATTTCTTAATCCTTATATAATCAAAAAAATAATTTTTATTTATTAAATTTAAACTTATCTTGTAAAATTTTGGGAATTTGACCCCTTATTAATTTTTCACATAATTTTGATAAAAATATGTTTTTTGTTTTCTTGCAAAACTAATTTCTTTGAAGAGATAACGTAAATACATGAAATGAAAATAAACATTTTTATCAAAAATGGTTGTTTTTTTAAGAAAAAATATAGGTTATGTTAGATTCCCAAATTTTACATTATTTCATGTTTTTTAACTAAATATTTCTCCAAATCTTCTCTCTATTTTCTTTCCTTTCCTTTTCTGACTTTTCAATGGAGTAGTACTAATTCAAGCCTGACTGAGCTGGAGAGGCTCAAATCCAGAGCCGAACTGACGCCAACGACTGCCGTATTTTCTCCAGGCATAACCAGCAGCCGCAACTCTAGCCAGCCACAAGAAGCCGCCACGGAGTCGGCGGCTCGACGGCAGTCCTCGGCATCTCCGAAACCAGTTGAAACTTCTGTTAGTGAAGAGAAGACCCAACAGGCGTTGACTTCAAGCCCTCCGAAATCAGAACCAATGACTCCACGAAATCCTTCGACAACCGCCGAAGAGGAAGAAGAGGACGAAAAGAAAAAGGAAGAATTAGTTTACCAGGCGTTTAATCTATACGCTGAGAAGCAACGTAAGAGATTAAAGTTCCTTTGATAAAATTCATTGCAATGTTTGTCTGTATCATTGGATGGTTAATCGCTACCTTAACCTCACACACAAACTGAAACACACCATGATTTGGAACTTGGAAATCTGGAAATGGTCCGTCCTGGTATCTGCTATTCTCTGCGGGAGATCGGTGGCAGAATTGTCAATTACCAGCCCGGCATTCCTGACTGAACATGGAGTCTTGTTTGGACACAAGGTTTTGTTCTTCCTTAATGGATTGAAGAAAAGTATGGTGGTGCTGATCTGGTTGGGTTTGATTCTTGTAGCCTGGGGAGTGTTGATTGAGGACGGGATGAAGAAGCCATCAAAGAACAAAAAAATGGTTCTGAATCATGTGACGAGAGCTCTCGCTTCTTGTCTTGTCGGGGCTGCTCTATGGATGGCCAAGGATATGTTGGTGCTGATACTAGGTTATTGTTCGCATGTTTCTAGGTTTTATGACCGGATTCGGAAATCGGTGTTTGATCAGCATCTTCTGATGAAACTCTCGGTGAGTGATCATGGAAGCAGTAGGAACAAGGAGAGTTTTGTGTGTGAGAAGGTAGAGATGATGGAAGCGGTAAGGGGTTCGAGGTTGTATACTGAGTGCGGTCCTAAGATTTATGATGAGAAGATCATGGTGAACACAGCTGATCGGATTTTTGAGGAAGTAGCCAAGACTGATTCTGAGTGAGTTTGAGAACATTTACTACTTACTTTGGAAGTTTATTCCTAAACTTATGTTCGGCCCCAAGATACTTTTAATGTTTACTTTCGTAGCTTAGTGGTATTTCTTACCGTTGGAAAACCTCATACATTATAATGCTTTTTAAACACTTCCCACATGTTAAAGTTTCTAATTTGATTGTGACTTTTTTTAAAAATAAGGGCATGGGTGAGTTATAAAGTAAATGTCAGGATATATATATATATATATATATATATATATATATATATATATATATATATATATATATATATATATACTTGCTTTTGTGATGTATAGTTGTTTGTTATATATAAATTGTCTCACCTTTTTCTCTCTCACATGGATCGATTAGGTATATTCATGAAAAGGACCTCTTGCGGTACATGGAAAAGGAGGATGTAGATAATGCGATTCCATTATTCCAAGGAGCAACAGATTCCGGAAAGATTAAGAAATCCTCTTTTAAGAAGTGGGCGGTCAGTCAGTTTGCTTATTTTCTTTGTTTCCTAAGGTTATGTTTAGTTATCAGAAAATGTTAGGAGAAAAGAAAAAGGTTAAGGACATAGATTTAAAATTTTCTCTTATTTTGGTTATGCATAAAAATTTTAAGAGAAAAAAAAAATCTAATTGTCATTTTCGCCAAAATTTAATGATTTTCTCTACTATTTCATATTTTGTAGGAATACAAAAATATTATATTTATATATATACACACACATAATTAGGATTTATATATATAGAGCAAAATATTTTTCCCTTTACCTTTTTTTATCAGTTTCATAATAAATTTCAAGGAAAATAGTAGAAAAATTATTGCAATATTTTCCTTAGTATTTTTCCCTGCACTTTCCATGTTATTCAAACTTTGAGAAAATGAATTTCTACAGTGTTTTTTTTTTCTTTCTTAGTATTTTCCATGAACTAAACATAGCCTTAATGGTTTTGGATTCTCAATCTCATCATGGTTTATGTTTGTTGAAATTAAAAGTTGATCATAATTACTAGCAGGTGGATGCCTATAAAGATCGCAAATCATTGGAAAATTCTTTTAAAAGCACTAAAACAAATTATAGATCGACTCGATAAAATCCTTTACTGGAATTACTGGCCATTGTCATTATCCTTGTGTGGTTATCATGATCGGATTGGTGACTACCAAAGCTCTGTCATCTTCATTTCATCAGCACTTTTACTCGTGACGTTTATGTTTGAAACACCCGTTAAGACTATATTTGAATCCATCATATTTGTATTTGTGTTGCATCCATTTGATCTCGATGATCGTTGTTCCATCGATGGAGTACAGGTATTTAATTAATATGCATGATTTTTTTTTTTTTTAAATTTTTTTATCATCGAAACCAGCTGGTATTTAATTTTCTTGAAAAACTGAGGGAATTGCAGATGGTGGTTGAAGAGATGAAACTTTTGACAACAATCTTCCTAAGATATGATGGCGAAAAGATTATCTATCCAAATTCAGTTTTGACAACCAAACCCATCGGCAACTTTTACAGGAGCCCACCGATGGGTGATTCTGTGGAATTTGCTATTGATTTTTCCACTTCAACGCAAACCCTTGATGCTCTGAAAGAGAGAATAAAAAGGTAAGTGAAGTATATATATATAATTGATTTGAGAATAAATGCAAATAAGACATAAAAAAAATGCAAGATATATGGTTCAATATGGTTTCAGAGAAAATAATTGTGTTTTGTGGATGGTAGTACCTAAATACTACCTTAATAAATTATAATTACAACCTTAGTAGTCCTAGGTACTACCATATAATGAATAGTGCCAGATAGTATTTATTAGTTTATTAAGGTAGTAACTAGGTGTTATCGTACCTAAACACAATTGTTTTCTATGAAACAACACTTAACCATGAGTTGTGCATTCTTAGTCTTCTTTTCAATTATTCCCAAATTAATGGGATGAAATACAAGTTTCCCATTAATCTAATTTTGTGCCATTTCATTTTACCAACAATTGTTGTTCTATTTTCCTAGTCGCTCAAGCTCGTAGGATATGGGTTTAATACACCCTCTCTCTCCGATATCTAAAAGCCGTACAAGAAGAGTGAAATAAACCAAATAAAGTCCATTATTAACTTTTAAATACACAAATGAAGATAAAATATTCAAATTTCATAAAGAGGTCAACTAAACTCTGCTTGTGGACCAACTTTCCTAAAAGTTCAAATATGTAGTATTTGAGTTTAATATGAATATCATGCTTTACAATAATTATATTTTTATTTTTATTTTTTTTGCTAATTAAGGTGGGGTGTGTATGAGTATTTCAGGTACTTAGAGAGCAAGCCTCATCGGTGGAATAAAGACCACAGTGTGTTGGTGAAGGATATTGTTAATATAAACCAAATGAACATTGGTGTTTATGTCACCCACACCATAAACTTTCAAAACCCCGGGAGAACGAACCTCCGTAGATCTGATCTGCTCCTTGAGCTTAAGAAAATATTTGAAGAGCTTCATATTAAGTATCACCTTCTCCCTCAGGAAGTTCATCTCAAAAGTATTGATCAAATTTCGCCAAGATTTTTTCATCATATGCTCAATACTCACCCTTAACTTCTTTTGCCGCCTGCAAGTATGTACTTCTATTCTCTACAACTGTTTGAAATATTTGATGGTCTAATTCTATTAACAATGATTTTCCTTTTCCTGGACCAATTGTTTGAGTTGTGGAAACAGGAGCATGAAGCAATGTCATCTGAAGGAAGATTATCTAAACTGCAGTTTTAGTTCTGATTTTGAATTTAAAAAAAATATTATGTTGATGCAGAAATGAAGTGCGATAATAAGAAGAGTTCAGGTTGTAGTCCCCGCTTTTCTTTATGTATGTTACAAATCCGGGTGAGTCTCGTGTATGTGCTTGATTGTACTCCGGTTTTTCGTTCTTTGTCATTGTAACTTTAATTTGGGTGACTTCTTTTATATGTGCTAAGACTAAATCCCATGGATTTCGCATTTTTCTCTACATATTTCTACAATGATGTTTTTATTTTAGAACAAAAGGATCTCCTCCATATAGTTTAAAAAATAATGCGTTGTCATTTTCTTGGGGATAGGGATATGCTTAATATAAAAACCTTAATCAATTTTGTAGCCACTTAAAATACTGCGGGCGGAGGGATTGAGTTTTCCTATGGATGGTAATTTTTTCATGTACTCGATTAACCAACCTCGTCCAATTTGGAACGAGCATGGGAATACGCTATTCGGGTTTGGGAAGCTTTTCCAAAATCTGGATTTAGTTCGGGTCAAATATGAGATTTTTAATCACCTACCCCGCCTCAGATTCAATTTACTAATTAATATACCATTATTTATTGGTATTACTTGTAATGCCCTTCGTTTATTAGGGTTTGAGTCTTGCCATCGCAAAGCCCTTGAGTCTACCTTTCATGCTTGGGACAAGACTTCGGAGCCCGATCATGTGGAGACAAGTTCGAAATGTTCTTGCATCAAAACATGTTTAAATGATGATGGAGAAGATAGTTGTTCGAAGATGAGTCTCGCCGTCACCATTGAGCCACTCTGATGTCCATTAGCTTGGAACGATGTTTAGGTGTAGGTGATTTGGGTATTAATTGTTTTTGATTTAAAATCAATCCTAAAGGAAAAACTATCATTTATATAGGGTAGATAGTTTTTGCATCTCTTTCTCGGAAGACAATAATATACTTTTTTATATACAAATAAAATATTTAAAATTTTCCAAATATTGTTGTTCATATATCCAAACAAAGAAAGAAAAGTACCCTGATGATGGGCGGCTTCATGAGCAGACTAACGGGCCATGAACCAAAGTTCCTTCAAACCCTGAACCCTGAACTCTGAACCCTGAACCTTGAACCCTGAACCCTGAACCCTAACCCTCGACTTCAAACCCCGACCCTTAACCCTAACTCCTAACCCTCACCCCGACCTCGAACCCTCGAACTCAAACTAACCCCGAATCAGAACGCCTAAAAATACCTTAGAATTTTTATAATAATTTTTATTATATATTCCTGTACGACCGAAATAAACTTCATTTTTCCGAAATTTGATAAATTGATAAATTAGAAAATGCAATTGAAAGTGTGAGCATATGATTAAATATTATATGCTAAAATGAGAAAGTGATTGAACCCGGAAATAACCCAAGTGAAAAAGGGCAAATGTGGAAATTTGTAAAATGAGGACATAAGGGTCAATGGTTATAAAGAATAAATTTCTAAGGGAAATTATAATAAATGAATGGCCAAAGTGGAATAATAGGAGACTTAAATGAAAAATGGGTTAAAGGCCAAACAAGGCCTTATGGAAATAAAGAATTAAAGACCAAAAAAAGGAGAAAATGAGGAATACGAATGAGTGTGTAGGTCAAACATGGCCTTACACTTAAATGGATTAAAGGCCAAACAAGGCCTTATGGATTTAAGGAATATAAAGGGCGGTAATTGTGGTCTTATGGCTCATTTTATGAGCACACGCTTTTGAGGGAGAGTGAAGGAGAAAAGGGGAAAAAGCTTAGTTTGGCAAGAGATCAAGTTTTGGTCAGTTTTGCTTCCCATTTTTGCTCCTAAGAGACCAAGAACATACAAGAAGAGATTTGAAGAGGTTCAAGGTACAAATCAAGACCTAACTTCATCCCTACCTGATTTGGATTTGTAAGCAAAGCCCTAACTTGAAAGAAAAGGGTTTCCATTGATTCTAAAACCACCTTTGGAGTTGTTTTCTGGGTGGACCTATGGTGATTTTTGATATGGGACCTAATCGAGAAGGTTTAGAAAAAAATGTGTAAAATGCAAAAATCCAACATTTCTAGTAAAACTCCGTAGGGTGGTACTCAAGACAAAGAGTGGTACCTGCACCATGATGCAATGGGCACTGGTACCAGCATTCACCAACCGGTACCAATACCCACTGGGCAAAGTGGGAGGGACCGGTACCGCACTAGTCAAAGTGGTACCGTACCGTGATTTCCAACAGCCCCGTTTTTGCTTATTTTGCACCGTTAAGTCCCGTATTCATACATCGATTGTTTGCGGACCTCAAGAAACGAATATGTGGGTTCAAATAAGAATGAGACTAAGTGAAAACGATCGCACTTCGCCACCCTACGTAAGTGATAATATTCGTTTAGTATGATTATTTGCTTAACCACTAAGAGTGAAAATTTTGCATTTGACTAGGTGCGGGTGAAGACGATAACCTGACCTAGGACTGGTATCAAAAGAGAAAAGGAATCGATAATTGGTTTGTTCTCTATTCATTCTCTATTCTCCATTTGTTCTTTGTTCTTTATTTGTGAAATATACATATATATCGATTTGAATTATTAGTATTTGAAATGCTTGTCAAATATCTGCATGTATGCGTGTATTTGAACTATAAGTGAATCGATTGCATAAAAGTAAATTGATTTGAAGTGTAATATTGAATGACCAACATGATTCGGATTCACCAACCGACCACAGGAAGGTAAACTTAATTGTCGATGAAATCACACAGCACGAATGACACAATTCCGTGTGATAAGATTCACTAACCGAATAGTGTCACTGCCGACTTCTTTACAGCATATATGTGAGATGGTAATATTGAATGTGAAACCATGATTATTACTAGAAAGGGACAAATGTGATTTATTCACCAACTGAATTTGCCGTGAATGTCGACTTCTATAGCCATATGTGAGATGGTAATATTGAATGTGAAACCACATTGCTACTGAATGACAATTAGGATAGGATCTACCAATCGAATCACGTGGAATGCTCGACTTTATAGTCATATGTGAAATGGTATTGAATGTGAAAACCACATTGCTACTCGAAAGTGACAAACAGGTGACAAGATTCACTCAATCGACCAGCCGCGGAATGTCGACTTCTATGTACCCATATGTGAAATCACAAACCGGAAAGCTAAAAACGATATTAAAAATGTATTGGTATAAGTATCTTTACACATACGTATTATCGTATAAAGGCATTATTTTGATAAATGCATGATTTATATTGAACCGAAATGGAACAGAATCAAGTAGAACCACTAAGATGAAAATGCTTAGCGATCATGCTTTATCAATGCTAAGTACCCGAAAAGTGATAGACAAACAAGCAAGACCTAAGGTCGAGGAGCTCGTATCATAGAGAAAGAATCGCGGAGGCGTCTCTCATTATATGCATTCACTCCATTTCTTTCGAACATTGATATTTTGTAAAAACAATCTGAACTTTGAACTTCTATTTTGTAAATGCATTTCATGAAATGTAAATGTTATGGGTCTTTTGAATTTGTAAATGTTTATAGGTGATGAATACACATTTGAGTGATAATTATAAGAGAATCGAACACATTTAAACCACAATGTACTCACATTTGGCATAAGAACATGTACTTCTAATCTCTTCTGTGTTTTTAGATTTGTGCAGGTTTTTCAGGTTTAAAACGTAAGTGCACAAGGAGGCAAGCTCGGAAAGCCAATATGAAGCAATGTGGAGGTGGATGAGCACCGACGAAGTCTCGAACCCCAAGCAAGGAAAGTACCGCAGAACTTGGCCGGTAATCAAGTAGTTGATCAGTCCTACCCAGATTCTAAAGTCCTACCCCAGAGCACTTGGCCGGAAAAGTGGCAAGGGAGCAACTCCTAATGCAGAACTTAAAGTCCTACCGGTAGGACTTTATGAAGCTTGCGGGAATTGTCCAAGAATTCACTCCATACGCGAGGGCACTCTCGGAAGCAAACCAAAATGGGAGGATCACTTTGGAAGGGACTATAAAAGGAGAGGATACAAGTATTTTAGGCATCTTCTTTTTCTCTAGGAAGTTTTTTTGGCCTTCTTTTTAGTTCTTCAATTCTGTAGGTTTAAGTAATACAGTTTTCTCCATCTTCTCGAGTGGTACTTCTCAGGGGAGATCCGTATTTCATTTCCTTTCTTTTAGAAGTTTCTGACAGAGAGCCTGCAATCTTTTCAAAGACAAATATTTGTTCTACTTTAAATCTTCGTATTATATATTCTCATTCTCGCTTTACAAGTTAACTTTGGATTTCTTCAAGATCCTCGTTTTTATGATTAATCTGTTTCTTCAGAACTTTAATCATTCATATAAATTTTATGGAGTTCTAAACCCCTACTGCTGGGATCATACGGGGGAAACTCACCCCGATCAAGGTAAAGTCCCTCAATTCCTCTATTGATTTTAAACGGATTGTGTAATATTGATCACTTGTGTAGAAAGGTTTTTAACCATTAGTTGTTAAATTTCGACAACGTGTTAACGAGATATTTCCCAGACACGTCAGGCTTGATCAATGCCAACTAAGGGTTTGTTTTAATTGAGAACAAGTGTTTAGTATTTCTTGATCATCTTTATTTTCCAAAGGCATTCAAAGATAAATCCTCCATCGACGCATCAAGCCACAATGGTTCCTAGATGAGTTTATAAAATAAGAGGCGGGACTTACTCGAATAAAGTGAGTGGAACCCTAAAAATCCCAAGAATTTGCCTTTCTATTTTAAAACATTCAAACTAATCAACCATTCAATCAAACAACACAACATTGGCGCTTTCTTAAAACCATACTTTTAGTGGAGAATAGCTCCTATTGGATCAACCGAACGTAATTCAATTTCGTGAGAGATGACCTCGTGGATTCCCACAAAGATTACAATGCTGCATCGACTATAATTCCTACGCGGGAATAGAATTAGGCATACTAATCGTGACGCATTTTTGGCGCCTTCTCGTTGTCTGGGAGTGGCGACTAACCAAGTTGATCCGAAGAGAGCTAGGAGGTAATTTGCAATTGCATTGCAACCTAAGACGCTCTCCATTTTTCTTTTATTTTGTTTTGTTTTTGTCGAGAAATCTCGCAAAGGTTTCTGACAGAGTAAGTATAGTGCATGTCAATCTGGGCTCGCAACGAGAAACACCGATTAGTCAGAACTGTATCCCCTAGAGACCTTGAGAAACCCATTATAAGCCAAGTGTCTCAAGATAACATTTTACCTCCAATGGATAATCTCGAGAATCAGCAAGGACTCTATGAGCCTCCACAACATAGGGCAATGCTACGCTCCTAATAAACCCAGTTAAGGAGGAGGGAAATGGTAACCTCAAAGAAAATCAATATAGAGTTCCTCCCCGTCCTTGCCCAATGTAGAAAGAACCCTTCGAAATTCGCAACCTCGTAGGACTACCTCACAAATTCTCAGATTCGCCTTCCCGATGAGGCAAAGCCAACCACCTC
The DNA here is from genome assembly GCA_016808115.1 of Tetrastigma voinierianum. NCBI lineage: Eukaryota > Viridiplantae > Streptophyta > Magnoliopsida > Vitales > Vitaceae > Tetrastigma > Tetrastigma voinierianum. The sequence goes on along the minus strand of JAEQBH010000033.1, from coordinate 836,957 downwards.
TCGGTTAAGCCTAAATGATCCGGCTTTCACCGTTTACCAAGGGTTCGACCGAGAATCCTTACTCATTCATGAGGGGATTGAGATGTCTCGCAGCGGCATTCCTCTCCACCTGCCTCTCTCCATTATTATCTCTGCCGTCTTATTTTTCTTTAAAGGAGAAATAAAAACTGGCTCCATTCCTCAGACCTAATTCGATCTTTACGTGAGTGAATACCTCAATAAGTTTTTCCTCCGCACGTACTAATGCTCCCCATGCGAGCAATCTCGTAACTTTTCCGAAAGCCGTGAACCTCCTTTGCGCGTACGGGAAGATATAAGGATCTCTCCTCCACGCTATCCTCATCACGGGTCGATGTCGACAAATTCAGGCATACTTTCATCAAGGATTATCTCTAGGTAATAAACAAAGTATATCCAAAATGATGTGCAGAGAATTTTATGAAAAGAGTGCCAGTGGAGGCAATTCAACTTTTGACACTATAAAGGCAGGAACGCCGAACTCGGGGAGACAAACACTCTTTAGACACTCCGCAGCGCATACACATTCGGCTGGTGGTGGAATCCACCACCTAAGAGAGAATGATGAGTTGTGTGCCAAGATTCGCTAATTGACAAGGAAATTGTGAGGCCATGAGATGAAGAGAGGAACGAGGTGGCCAAGTGTGTACTCACTACCCTCATCCCAATCAGACCTGTGAGTAGAGGAGCCATGTATTATAGCGCGATTTAATTCTACACACTCAACCATTAACTCCGCCCAAATCTTCCTCAAAGGAGCTATCTAAATTGAACAAGCCAACGCCCCAATTACCAAAGGAAACCTTTCAACTCCCCATACTCCGAAACTTACAATCCCGGTCAGTAAGCATCCTAATTTTAGCCGGAGAAACGAGGGAGGACCACCTAACCTCGCCAAACAACCAAGGCCCTCACTATCCAAACCATGCCTTTCCAAATCTCCATTCCTCCATTTCGTAATCAAGGCCCCCAAGGATTCAAGGAAATTCCAATCACGGTCATCCACCGAACCAAGGGAATCAAAATTCACAGCCTTACCAACCTCCACATAAGAGAAGTCTGGAGGACATAGTCACGTCAGCATAAACCTGAAGAAACTACAAACATTAATTCCGAACCGCTCTCAATGATGCGGAGATCCCGCAGATAACCAAGTTAACCTCATCTATAGGTAATCTTCAATGCAGAAAAGGGAAACTTCCATCACAACTCCATCCAAAAACCCACAAGGTCAAAACAAAGGTGGGAAGTTTAGGTTCCAAAGGAGGGCACTCGATATCAGAAGGGCCACTACCTTCTGGAGTGGTAAGGTAGTCGACAAAACTATTCCAACCAAGGAACCATCACAAGAGTCTCATGTTAATTAGCTAAAGAGGATGAAAAATCGCATACACCTCATGTCCCTAATATAAAATGACAAAGATAAGCAACTGCAGGGAAATACAAGCTCCAATCCATATCCCTCCAAATTTCTCCATACCCGCATAGTTAAGAGCACCAAAGAAAGTGAATAACCATGTCGAAATTTATGAGTTGTTCTGTGAAACTCGAACATTCCCTTGTTAGATGCCATTACAAATCCCATCATATGCTAAATTTCAAGGATTTGTGCACGCAAAAAGGAAACTAGGGTGTCAAGGAGGCATTCATGATCAACAATCTACGCCCCACTGTAACAACTTGCCCCAAAATACAAAGACCTGTGTAGTCCTACTATTTCTATAGTAGTTGGAAATTCCAAGTTGGGGCATGCTTTAGTGGACTTAGGGGCAAGTGTTAATCAAGGTCTTACCAAGATATGGACCTAGTGGTTAGAGAATTAGAGCTAACCAATATCACCCTCCAATCGGGTCAATCAGAGTGTCAAAATTCCTAGTGGAATATAGCGACGCCCGGTCCAAGTGGACACTCATTTCCTGGTCTGCCATTTTGTGGTGCTTGACACTCAACCGGTAGCGTGTCTCAAGGAACTCACCTCAAGAATTTACCACCATTCTCGCAACCGCTACCGCCATCATACATCGTAGGGAGGCCTAATGACACTTCATTCGGGGAATGACCTTAATCAATATTTTCAATGTACTCAAAGGAATGGGACGAAGAAGATATTGGTGAAATTAATTGATGGTTGACTCCTGTGGTACAAAAAATACCCGGATAATGTCTCACATGATGATCCTTAAGTCATGTCCGGTCACCGACCGACGAGGAAGTGACCACTTGGGAGTCGAATTTCTCCACTTCTATAATCGAAAGCATAAAGATGTATTTTGAAGTTAATAGGTGGGTACCTAAATTTGAACCTTTTGCCGCCAAATGAGGATAAGACATTGCCTTCGAGGAGAAACCACCTAAGCTGTGAGCTAAACCTTACCAACACATCTAAATATGCATTCTTAGTGGGAGCAGGACACTTTTCCAAAGAATCATATCTCTTCCCAGACGTGACTCAAGAAACCTCAACTTTTAGAAAGATTTAAAACACACAGAACTCGTTTAATGGACACTGCGTATATTAAGGGAATTAGCCCCTGACTAAGACATAGAATTCACTTAGAAGAGATGTTAACCTTCTAGGCAAACTACTGCATTTATCAACCTAATAATGAAAGAAGCGGTGAAAAGGAAGTGTTAAAACTCTCGATGCCTGGGTTATTTACCCTATTGCGTATAGAAGTGGGTTAGTCCAACACGTAGCTCCTAAGAAGCCCAGAGTCACGTAGTTGCCAATGAAAATAATGAGCTTATTCCTACTGTCACCTCAGACGGAGCAGGCGCATGACTATGTGAAACTTTAATGCAGGTACTAGGAAAGACCATTTTCCTCTCTTCCATTTCCAGGATCGATGTTAGAGCGAAGCTGCGTGGCATGAATTTTATTGTTTTCTGATGGGTACTCAGTGGTACAATCAAATTGAGATAGCTTTAGAAGATCAAGAAAAACTACATTTACTTGCCCTGTACCTTCGCCTTTAGGAAAATGCTCGATCGTGCAATGCACCCTAACTTTCCAATCCGGTATGATGGGTATTTTCATGACATGATAGAAATCATATTGAGATTTTCATGGATGATTTCGCTTGGTGACTCATTCGAGGGTCGTTTAGAGAACCTACGTAAGGTTTTTGAGAGCTAAGAGAAAATCTCAGGTTAAATCGGGAGAAATGTCACTTCATGGTAACACAAGGAATTGTTTTAGGCCACATTGTATCAAAAGATGAATCGGCTGATAAGGCCAAAGTTGAACTGATTTCCAACCTCCCTACTCCTAAGTGTGTTAGAGACTTAAGGTCATTCCTAGGCCATGCCGGGTTTTTATCGAAGGTTTATAAAAGATTTTGGGCATATAGCCCTACCTATGTACTCTTACTTGCTAAAGATATCCTTTCACATGGTCACAAGCTTGTGACACGCTTTTGCTAAGTTTGAAACTACAAGATACTGTTCCCAATCATGCGGTCTCCTAATTGGGACCCCATTTGAGATCACGTGCGATGCTAGCGATTATGCCATAGGGCCGTGTTAGATTTATGAGGACAAAAGGCTTGTCATTTACTATGCTAGTAAGACACATTAGACTCCTACTGTGCCAACTATACAACCACAGAAAAGAGTTTCTAGCAGCTTGTCTTTGCTCTAGAAAAATTCAGGTCATATATTGTTGGCTCCCCTCTGCACCATCTTACAACATCATGCAAATTTTCAAATACTCGCTTCTGCAGATACTAAACCTAGGTCGACCAGGTGGATTTTACTCTGTCAAGAATTCAACTTGACCATCAAAGATAAAAAGGGGGTTGAGAACGTGGTCGCAGACCACCTATCTCGATTAGTTCCAGAATCCGACTCCCATGGCATACCCATAGGTGATAGCTTTCCTGATGAGCAATCCGCTTCAGACATTACCCGTGGTACGTCGACATAGCGTTGAATTACCTAGTCACTGGCCAAATTCCAAATTTCAATGTGGACTTCTCAGCAGAAAAAGAAATTTTTGACAGATATTAAGAAATACTATTTTGATGATCCATATCTATTTAAATACTGGCCAGATCAAATAATGAGAAGATGTGTACCGAATGACGAAAGGTGCACGAATTCTAATTGCCATTCAAGTTTATGAGGACATTTCTCCTCACTGGCATCACAGACAAGATTTTGCAAGTCGGGTTTTATTACCACCTATTTAAAGATCGCTTTTGATTTCCCCGCAAACGTGTGCTCCATGCCACGAATTAGAGGGTCACAAAACGAAACATGATGCCTCTTACCCCCAATTCCCGATCATCAAATCTCGATTGTCGGTATTGACTTCATGGGCCTTTTCCCTTCAGGGCTATCTCTACATTTTATCGGTCTGCTGACTATGTATCTATGGGTCGAGGCAAACAATCCAGAACCAATGACCATAAGGTTGTTTTGAAATTTATAAAGGAACATATTTTTTCTCGTTGAACGCCTTGGGCGATTATTAAGTGATGGGCGACTCCACTTTTGCAATCGATCTTTGAAAATCGTCAAAAAAATATGGAGTCACCCATAAGTATCTACGCTTACCACCCATTGCACTTCAATGGTCAGCCGAAGCAGTCATCAGGAGATAAAACATTATTTAGGTGCAAGGATCGCTTGCCCCAAATCGAAAAAGATCGTCACTCCGTCTTACCGGGAGTTCTGGGCGGGCATACTGCATCGCTTTTAAACCGTCCTGGTATGTCTCCATAGCTAGTTTATGCGCATTTGCCATTTGCCAAGAGATGGGAACACGGCTTATCAGGGCTATTCGACTTTTAACTCGATCTAACTCGCGTAAGCAATATTATCATAGCTTAAAACAACTCAAGAGTCATGAGAGTCGCATGAAAGCTCCGCACTTCATAAGGAGCGGCTCAAGTCATTCCACCTACAAATCTTGCATTGCCAGAAATCTTTGAACCCAATCGTAAAGTGCTTCAGATACTCCCGACATCTTACATTTCCTGAAAGCTCCGCTCTCGATGGATCGCCCTTTCATTGTTAAGGTGGTCTATCCATATTGTGGGCGGTGGAAATTGGAAAACTGACAATGGACACTCTTCAAGGTGAATGGCCACCAACCTGCTCCTTGAACATTTCTTAAATCCTCAAGAGCACAAAGAAGATTTGGTAGACTCCGTCACCAAAACTCTCCTTCCAAGTAACATCACTCTCAAATCAGTTGTAAATAGTTTCGCTTTATTTTGTTCTCGTTGTTTCATTATTTTTACTTCATTTGCAAGTATTTCCTTTCTTTTTCCATTGTTTGAGTCCCCTAATCTTGTTTGTGGGGGCATTTTTAGTTCATGTATTTGGGACAATAGTTTAATTCGCCAGTAAAGTACCTGTCAATGTAACTACGCGCTCAAGAGATGCTCAGCTGGCCTAAATTTTTCACTCACTTTGGAATATTATGTTTTAATTCAGACCGTACATACCCACTTGATCTCATACTTCCACATCATCTTAATTATGCATCTTAACAAGCACACAATCGAGCCTCATATTCTTCTCATGGAACTAAGCTTCTCAGATTCTAATTGCTTTACTTTCACCCATACTAATAGACTTATGGCCAAAATTTCTCCAATCTCGCCTCGTGATTGTTTCCACTGTGCATCATTTTAGGCCGGTCATGTGAATTTCATGCATCATAGGCCTATGAACATTCTTGCATAAGTGGAAATGATTAGAGGCCATCATTTCGTGGCATACCCGTGAGTCAGAGAGTCTCAACCTCGCACCCATTTTCGTGTCAAATGTCAAGTTTATTCGAACCTTAGGAACTTCAATCATATGGAACAAAGAAGGATTCTCAAAGGAGAGTCGGGAAGACATCCCAAGAATGAATTATAGTGCAAAGTCTACAAATGCAGTCAGCGGTAAATCTGAACAAGAGAAAGTAGATATGCAGAAAAACCTGGATGAAAGGCAGTTGAACAAGTCAAGATTATGGTTGCACCACCATTCCAAAAGTGGAAAATATATATATATATATTCATTATATATATATTCAAAAAAAAAGAGAGAAAAAATCTAGACTCAACAAAAAAAAATTAACTAAGAGTAAAGTCCTACCTATTTGACTTTAAGTCCCACCATAGACTTGACAAAAAGTGGGCAAGATAAAGTCCCACCCAGCTCTGACTTTGTCCCCACCTTAGACCATGGAGTAAGGTGAGGTCTTAGAACCCAAAATGGGTTACATTCTTCATTTAATGATTTATATTAGTCCAATAAGTTATGCCCTAGCTACTTGTTACTCTTACAAGCACCTAATTGCCCGCATTTCTCCTCACAGGTCTCGTCCAAAGTTCCAGATTGATTACATTTAAAAACAAAGATTCACACGGGGTAAGCTTTAATTATTCTCCACTAGCATTGTTGCTCTTCTCTCAGTTAGATATGGACTTTCGATGATCTTGCTGCCGTTATTCCTCGCGATTGCTGGTTGGGGTCAGGCCGTCCAAACAAGGGTGAGAATGTGCTTTCCGATGCACACTGCACAGCCCATATGTTCAGACAGGCACTCCGGGTAAGGTTATTTATTTCGCTATCCGGGCCATTATCGCGATTACCATGCATTCTACGGCACGCTCAAGAATACAGAAAGGGAAGGCACGGTTCTTCTATGGAACGAGATGGCGAAGAAGAGAAAGCCCATGCCACCAAATGCGAAAAGAGAAAAGGAACAGCTATATCCTCTTCGAAGTGATATCATCCGAGAGCATCACAATAATAGATGAGGCTAGTGTCACTCTTGAATGAATTTGCGCAGCACGACAAACGGGGTTCACTAATGGTGTACGAGGTTTTCGATGTGGTAGGCTAATCTCGAAATATTTTTATATACTCACCCCATCAGGTAATTATACAGAGTGTAACATGCACTTTGTGCATTCAGAGATAGAGGGTACTTGCCTCTCAATAGTCTCGAATCTCATTCTAATTCCAGCGAAGATCACCAGCTCACTGCTCAAAACCTTGACGGGAAAGCAGCCGTGTCACTCCCGACTCGACAGCACATGCCTTGCATTATGTCTGCCTGACACGACACCCTTTATCCACTCGTACATTAGTTTCGATGCTCCGCTTTCACCGAGGCTATGTGCACCCATCCCGTACCAAGGAACGGATTTATGAGACAAGAATTTATTCCCCGAAAGTTAAAGCCCGAATACGCCATGAAAGATCATCCATAATCTGGTTTGGTCAGCTGGTTAGGAAATCTTCCCAGCCAAGGTTCATTCAGCTTGCTAAGTACGAGGCTAAGGATCGGAAAGCTTATTGATTATGCACTAGCTTCATTCGGGTGCGCGACGGTGACAGTTTCATGTGATTCGGCTCAAACCGGGAGTATTCCTGGGCTCCCTCACTTGCACTAGCATTGTAGAAGAAGCGGGATGAGGGGAACAGCTAGAAGAAAAGAGAGTGATACCCCCAAGCAGAGCATCACGCATCTTCAAGACCTTGGCGAAGAGCCTAAGCAGCCTCCCTTCTAGGCCATGTCTCCAAATTCTCCCTCTCAGAACCACTTCTTCCACAGCCTTCCAAAGACCCATGAGCACATCGCCTTGAAGAGGATGGAGCCATGGATCAAGGGGTGGTTCAAGGTATCCTGGGGAAGCATGTTCTTAACTAATGCCTCACAGCTTGAGAGCCACATCTTCCATGTAGAGCCAAACGATAGCTGATGCTATCTGACGGTATGAGAGCTGAAGAGTTAGACGATCAAGGTGACTAGGACGATTCTCCTGATGAGATGGAAGATGACACGCACAGCCGCACTAGGGTCGTACTAGGGTGGTGTTGGCACCCAAGTAGTAGACCTAGCCATGTCATGCCAACACCCGCTTGATTTTTCCCTTTTCTTTCATTAAACCCGTGGTCATTACAAACTGTTACACCTTTATCTGACTTAGTTGCCCTTTAGGACTCTATGTGCATGATGGCTATGTTTTATGCTATATGATTGTGTGCTTTAATTTTGATTTACATGGGTCATTGCAAGTATGACTATCTTGCAATTTTAAATCCACAGCCTAATCGAATTTTGTTCAGATGTTACAATTACCTATCAAGAATGTGGTCAGCAATTGAGTCATGTCATGTACTCAACGTAAGTGAAATGCTTTATCCACAAGTGTTACTTCGAGATTTTGCAAAGCTTATATTATACCGAGCGCCTGCTTAGGTTCATACTCTGCTGGGTAGTTTATCAATCTCATAGTGGACTAGCAAGATGTGTCGCAAAGAGATAATAATAACATTTGAGTGATGTAATTTATAAGAGAATCTCAACACATTTAAAATCCACAATGTAACTATACGGCATAAGAAACATGAATACTAATCTTTCTTAGCTTTAGATTAAAAAGTTTTTCGTGTTTAAAATCAGCATATGAGGTGTCTAAATAAATATAGCTAAGTGAGGATGATCAATCGACTAAGTCTCGAACCCCAAGTAAGAAAAATTTTAGAACTGGCTGAAAAATTGGTGTTGGGACAAGTCCCACCAGATTCTAAAGTCCCACCTAGCATCACGAAGTGTCAGCAACTCCTACCTAGAACTTAAAGTCCCACCCAGACTTTATGAAGCTTAAGGAATTGTCCAAGAATTCACTCCATACGCGAGGGCACTCTCGGAAGCAAACCAAAATGGGAGGATCACTTTGAAGGACCTATAAAAGGAGAGGATAGTGTATTTCTTGCATCTTCTTTTCTCTAAAGAAGTTTTTTCACTCTTTAGTTCTTCAATTCTGTGGTTTTATAATAATAGCTTTTCCATCTTCTCGAGTGTACTTTGTAGATCCATTTTACTTTCTTTAGAAGTTTCGATTAGAGAGTTTGCAATCTTCTCAAAGACAAATATTTGTTCTACTCTTAAATCTTCGATATATATTCCTATTCTCACTACAAGTTAACTTCGATTTCTTCAAGAGTCCTGTTTTTTATGATTAATTTGCTCTTCAACTTAATCATTCATATAAATTTTATGGAGTTCTACTCCCTACCATTGGATCATACGGGGAAACTCACCCCGATCAAGGTAAAGTCCCTCAATTCCTCCTCTATTGATTTTAAACTGACTATAATATTCTGTCACCATAGAAGGTTTTAAAACCACATGGGCACCCTTATCAATCGTACAATGGTGATATTTCCACATCGTTGTGTTTGATCATGGCGCAACAAGGGCTGGTTTTAATTTGAGAAACAAGGTTTTGTATTTGATCATCTTTATTTTCCAAAGGTATCTAAAGGATAACCTTCCATCAATATCTGCTTTCAACATCTCAGATATTTATAAAGCAAGAGGTGGACTTTCAATTTGATCAAAGTGAGGAACCTTAAAATCCTAGCACTGGTTCTTCTTATTTGAAAACATTCGTAAACCAATCAACCATTCAATCAAAACAACACAACATTACAGCTTTCTTAAACCATACTTTTAGTGGAGAATAGCTCCTATTGATCAACCTAATCGACCACTCGGTGGAGATGACCTAGAATTCCACAAAGATTGCAATGCTAGACGACCATAATTCCTACGCTTGGGGAATAGAATTAGGCATACCAATCGTGACGGCTAACAGTTTGCCCAAAATGAAGTGCTTCCTGGCACTAAAAGTCTAAATGGAATAACCCAACAAAATGTTTTCGAGAAGATAATTGGGGAATGTCTGAGTAAACCTGCTCCGCTTTGATCACTAACCGGTCGAGTCGAGGATTCGCCCATGGTTAATTTTTGAAAAATGAAAATTTTAATAAAACGATAACTAAAAGAATTAAACAGCGCCCCCGTAATCATGAAACAATTGCTATGATTTGATGGCCGGCTTTGGCCAAGGTCCCGGCTTTGCCTCTCGGACCGCGAACCGGCCTGCCGGCCTGGGGGTCAAGTACATGAACCCTTAACCCTAAACCCTGAACCCGAAACCCTAACCCCGAACCCTAACCCCTAAACCTTAAACCCTAACCCCTAAACCCTAACCCCCAACCCCTAACCCCCAACCCCTAACCCCCTAACTCCTAACCCCCTAACCCTTAAACCCTAACCCGTAAACTCTAAACCTTATACCCTAAACCCTAAACCCTAAACCCTAAACCCGAAACCCAAACCCAAAACTCAAAACCCAACCCTAACTAAACCCCAAAACCTCAAACTCAAACCCTTAAACCCAACCCTGCAGATCCAAACCCAAACTCTAAACCCTAACCCCCAAACCCAAACACCCAAACCAAAACCCCAAACCCCAAAACCCAAAGCCTAAACCCTAAACCTTAAACCCCTAAACCCCTAAAACCTAATCCCTAAAACCTAAACCCTCACATTGGGTCGTCATAATCCTAGACATCAACCTCGGACCTATTCATGATCCTTCGGTCCACTTTTAGTAAAGGCCTAGAGATCCTTCACTCACAATTCCGATGTATCCAATCAACCCTCACCTCGGGGCCTTGTGGGAGAATTCAAACAACTGGCTTCCAAAGGTCCAACTCAAGCCCACCTGACGCACAAGATGCACAACAATGAATATGATGGTCCACTAAACAATCTTGGTCACAAGGTAAGAGGTAGCACAAGACATTCACTTATCTACATCGCTCAACTTATAGGCCAACTACAGAACACGCCCTTAGGGTCCCCGAAGTCCATTCCGTCCCAGCCACGCCGAAGGTGCTTGCGTAGCCTCATTAACTAAACTCGGTTCCTCCTCGACTCCATACTGGGGTGAGAAGGAACAAATCAGACAACAAGATGTCCCATCGATAACCGGATCATGGTCCGACATCTAGACTCGCTTTGTGAGCAATTCGCTTCTCAGGTTCCAGGCCGTGACAATAGAAACATATCATTCCGCCCCGCTAACTCGGGGCTATCCTACCCTAGCCTCAGTCCTAGCGGTCGCACTTCATACTGAATATCCTCGTGGAACAGAAGTCCTCCGCTTCTTTCTCGAGCTAATAGAAGAGTGACTCTTCTTCCTTTTCTCACTGACACCCGCAACCCGGATACTCCGTGTGTCATCTATCTCCCTCTCTATGGCCATAGTTGTCCTGGCCATAGAGTCCATGTCTTGTAGGAGAAATCCCATAATCTTGCCCAGATGGACAATTTCAAACCATCCTCGAATTTTCTTATCTTGGTTATATCTGTGGCCACATAATCATCCCCGAAAAGTGCTAGCTCTATGAACTTAGCCACGTATTCCATAACTGTCATGGCTCCCTGTTTTAACTCTAGAAACTCAGCCTCGCACGCCGAGCTCATGCCCGGAAGAACTCGTCACAAGAGCTCGAAAATCTCCCCATGTCACGGCCTCTAAATTTAAATGCTCACCCAAACCCACCACACCCGGACTCACCCTCTAACCCGGAATGTCAAGCAATGCATCCGTGTAGTGTCGGTGGTGATCTCCATAGCCTCTAACAACTTTTCTATCTACCGGAACCAATGGTCGGCCACTATCGAGTCCCCTCCTCTCATAAATGTCGGAGGATGATGCGCCTTAAATCTCTGGAGGTTACTCAACCTCTCCCCGATAGCCACCACCAGCCCCAGGCAATGGTGGTAAACGCAGCCCATCGCCTCCAATAAATGCCCATCGATCAAAGCCATGCAATTATTTGCTGATCGCCTGCTGATTCCACCTGGTCCACGCCGACTTGCCATCTACACATGTTAAGATAGAAAATTGAAATTCCTCTCTTTCCATTTATCATATTAGTGATGCATAATGCCAAACACTAATAAATCCTGCGTAATCAGGCTCATTAGTTTTTCAAACCCCTAAGGTTATGTTTTCTAACCCTAGTGTTCTCTATATACATTCTATCATGCATATATATTCATACAAACACAACATCTTCCGTGGAACATATCAGAACACAAAAAAAAAAAAAAAAATCAATGCATACCATGCCATGTTCTAAACCCATGTCCACTAATCCTAGGTATTCGTATACCTATTTCTCGATACCCGGCTATGACAAGCTCGATATCCGAAAAACACTGGTGGATAACCCCACCCGAGCTCCTAGGTAATCATGTACCTAAACTCTGATACCGAGCAGTTGTGATAAGCTAGTATCAGGATTATGCCTCTTCATGCCCTCGTAATCACAAACCTTATGCTCTGTTACTAATCAGGGTTATGCCCATCAGGCCCTGGGTAATCGCAAACCTAGGCTCTGATACCAACCTATGACACCCCAAAACCCGGGGGTCCGTATACTCAGATACCATGTTGTAACACTCAAAATCCAGGGGTCCAAATGACAACTTGTCAACTCGCTGAATATTCATGATCGCCTTTCTGTATACTTTTCTTATAAATATACAAATTCTTATGATATTTTACAAGAGCTCGATGTATAACTCTTTACATGCCAGCATATTAAACTAGATTGTTCTAATATATTTACAAAAATACTTCAAGGCCACAACCCGCCTTCACTACATACTACTCAAAGGAGCGGTCAGTTTTCGGTACCTAAAATCTACGACTGTGGTGAGCAAAGCCTAGCAGGATATATCTCCTACCAAGGTTACCCCCACCTAAGTGTAATAAGGCAATGTCAATACATACAATCACACGCATTCAAGTACCTGGCACTGACAAAATTATCGTTTACATGCCGCGAAATGCAAGATGCCCTCATGACTCAAATCCTAAGTCCTCACTGACTCCCTCACACCTGCATATTCCAAGTGTGAAAACCGCCAAGGGTGTCCCACCCCATTCCTTTTTCCAAAAACAAAAGTTTTGTTTTGTAATTCTAGACACATTGATACCTCTAAATTTGCCTACTTATATTTCCTTACCAAGTAGTATGTGTTATGATCAGGCCAGATTTTGGTTCTCACTGTGATCACAGACGCCAAGGCAACATTTTATAAAATTCTAATGTTTAGCCCACTGGCAAATTTCACTTTGACCATCCCAAACCTGCTCGTGACCCAAAATCCCAATGTTTAGTTGAGCACTCTAATTCGTAAAACTAAAACAACCCACATTTCAAGAGAGTCCAAGAATGCGCACTAGTTCAACGAGAAAGTTATGGTTGTCCGAAGTTGACACTACGATTCTGTAAGGGTGTGCTAAACAGCACACCATTTGCCATTCTCGTCGAGATTCGCTGCCCCAAAATACCTGCAGTTCGGTCTCATATAGTCCCGAAACCCCTTGAAACCAGTCTTTGACCGTCACACAATAATAACCAAACCACACACATCTTAAATTCACCCTGAAATGGGGCGAAACCGTTAGCCACACACCCCTACATAAAATAATCAAGTATGAGGAAACCCACTTCAGAATGCCAGCTTTCTGGGTTCTCACATCCTGGCCTAAACTGCGGTGACACTCCTTCCTTTTCCTCTTTCCTTTCTCTCTCTTCCTTTTCTTTTTCCTCACTTTTCTTCTCTTTTTTCTTTCTTTTTCTCTTCTTTCCTCACTTTCTCTTTTCCTTTCCTCCCTTTCTCTTTTCCTTTCCTCCTCCCTCCTCCCCCTCCTACGAATTGTTTATGACCTATTTATACTACTTGCACCTTCCATGCAAGTGGACACATGGCTTGCCATGTGTCACCCAACACCCGATGCCTCGAAATACATGAAATTTTGACTGTCTCAGATTCCAACGAAATTTGACTGGGTAGCTAGATTTCATGAGACGATTCCAACGGTGTAATCCGTTTCATCATCCGAGATCTAGAAAAATCTCAACTTTTTTTCTAGGACTATTCCGACAAATTACCATTTTGCCTTTTTCTGAAAAATTTAAAATTTTAAATAATACTACAATGATAATTTTGGAATTCTACTAAACTATAAAGAAATTGTGAGAAGAATGAGTAAAGGATTTTTTTTCTTCCAATTTATACTTAGGGTATTTATTAGGAAAATACCTTACCCTTTATTTTGCTAAATAACTTAAATTTTATTATCATTAGTATTTTCCTAACTTATCCCTATAAAATTCCTAGTAAGCAGCATCCTCCCTCCCACAAAAGTTTAGCCTTCTAAACTCGACATACCAGTCTTGAAAATAATCGAGGATGCTTTTCTCGGCTCTCTCTAACTCCTAAGTGGCCTCTGATACTATGATTGCTCTAATGGACTTTTACCATCCTGACAACAAAGATGTCGTAGAACCTTATCTACCAGCATCCATAATTTGAACGCACCTTTTCATAGCCAAGTCCAAGACCAACAGCTCTAACTCCACAACATGAGAATGATCAAAAACTTATTTCCTCAAGGTCGAAACATGAAACACATTAGGAATTTTAGATAGGCCTGGGGATAAGGCTACTTTATACTCCAAGGTACCTACTCTTTCTAATATTTCAAACATACCCACAAATCGAGGACTGAGTTTTCCATTTTCCCAAATCTCATCATAGACTTCATAAGCAAAACTTTTAAGAAAACATGATCACCCACTTCAAACTCAAAATCTCTCATGCGATTGTCAGCATAACTCGTCTGTCTTCTTTGAGCTATTTTTAGTCTTTTCTTAACTAAGGCTATCTTTTCAATCATTAATCGACGTCTGTGCCCTAAAAGTTTCCTTTATCCTACATCAACCCAACAAACAGGAGATTGACATCTCCTACCATACAACCCCTTAAAAGGTGTCAGCCCATTGCTAGCTTGAAAGCTATTATTATAAGCAAACTCCACTAGAAGCAAATAATCATCCCAATTACCTTTTAGGTCCAAATCACAAGCTCTCAAAAAGTCTTCCAAAAGCAGTAGTAAACTCAACTTAGTTGATTCGTAGCCCGTAGGGTATTCTAAATCAACAAAATTTATAACCTAATACCTCATACTACCATAGCATTGCTACTATAGTATAACGGCTCTAGGATCGTCCACAGGGATGGGTTTTCTTCGTAGAAATGACTGACAATAAGGCTCATACTGGTGATTTCATTTTGGATACTTGGGTTGTGATAAAAAGAGGGGATTTTAATTATTAAAACTAAAATTAAAAATTTACTAAAACATGAAACAAATCCTCGAGGCCGTCACTAAGTTTCAGTCTTTAGGCAAAGGAGGGGTTCTTCTGTGTCTTTTCACATTAGGAGGATAACATATAGTTATCTCCGAATCGGTTCCTCGGTTTATCTATAATAACTTCTACCCTAAAATAAATATCCTTGAAAATTGTGGCTTGCTTCCCATTAACGGTCTCTACGTTGAAGAACATCTCCTTGACTCACCTTCTAATGGTCCATAAATGATAACTGACGAACATCACTGGATCTAGCGATAAGTATCCAATGAGCCCTGAGAGCTTACCAAATACTAACCATTCAAGGTGAATCAAAGGGATCAAACCTAGAATTTGAAGGAAATAAAAACATCCTTGAATCGCCTTCCAATAACCCATAGATGATAACTAACGAATGTCAATGGATCTATCAATAAGCATCTAATGAAACCAAAAGCTTATCAAATACAGATCATTCAAGGTAACCCGAAGGGATTAAAACCAATATTTGAAAAGAAACCATTAATGGTGGAAAATACCTTTGTTAAAACATGGAAAACCCACACCTTTTCATCCGATACCTTTACCTAGTTTCCTTTACTCTAAGGAAACTAGGGTTTAGCCACTCCTTCTCTTCTCAGAGGTTGTTTGGCTATCAAGAAAGCGAATAGAGAAAACGAGAGAGAAACAGGAAGCTTTTGTTGTAAGCTTTATTGGATTAAAAACCAAATATCTACAAAGTCTTGTTTAGGGTGTTTCATACCACCAAACCCATTACAAATTACCAAAAGATACAAATAAAACACTATTACATAGGGAGAAAGTGGGAAAGAAAAAAAAAATCAAAAATCAAAAAATCAAAGCAGGAAGGTTCGTAGGAAATTTCGCAAGGGGCTGCGAAATTTCGCAACCCTTGAGAATTTAACAAGGCTTGCACTGCATGTTCTGCTTCTACTTTTTCCTTCTTCTATGCTTTTCAGCTCTGAACAGCACCTGGATTCTCCATGCCTTGACTTGAATCCCTGTCCTCAAGATATAAAGTCCCTAAAAAGAACCAAACTTGGCACAACATTTGGATTAGCAGTATCATGTGGTCCTTAACATGCCAATCGGGTTATCAGCCACTACTATACAAAAAGTGCTCAAAACATAGTGTTAAAGGTATAAAACAACACTTTTTGGGTAGTAATCATTAGTACCTAATGCTTTTTGTAAACTATGCCAAAATCTAGAAGTGAAACGAGGATCTCTGTTGGATACTATAGAAACATGTACTCCATGCATTCTCACAATCTCCTTAATATAAAGAAAAGCAAAACGATCCATTGAAAAATTGACTTTCATAGGCAAAAAGTGAGTAGACTTTGTCAACCGATCAACAATCACCCAAATTGCATTATTACCCCCAAAAGTTCTTGGCAACCCTATCACAAAGTCCATGGTAATATGCTCCCATTTCCACTCAGGAATAGAAAGTGGTTGTAAAGACCCTATTGGTCGTTGATGCTCAACTTTAACCTGTTGACATACCAAACACTAAGCCACATATTGTGCAATATCCCGTCGTCCGACCACCACAATTTCCGCGAAATTTGTATTATTTGTCCTCTGTAGTGGATCATAAGTCTAGAACAATGAGCTTCCTCCAACAGCTCTCTTCTCAAGTTTCCATCATTTGGAACACATAGTCTATTCTCAAATCTTAAATCCCATCATCTAATAAGGCAAAGTCAGGCTTACTACCTCTCTTAACTTCCTCCATAAGCTGCATTAACTACATATCATTCTTTTGTAGGGTCTTAATTCTCCCAACCAAGTTTGGTTGCACTCTAAAGTTTGCCACAAAAGTTCCTAAGTCCAAAAATCTTATATGGACTTGTAAACTCCTCAAATATTCCAATAATTGCCTCTGATAACCTCTAATAGTTGCTAAGGAACCAACATATTTCCTGCTCAAGGCGTCAGCCACAACATTTGCCTTCCCTAGGTGATAATGAATAATAAAATCATAGCCCTTAAGTAATTCTATCCATCTTCTTTGCCTCATGTTCAATTCCTTTTGGGAAAACAAATACTTCAAACTCTTATGATCTCTAAATATCTCACAAGTTTCACCAAACGGAAAGTGTCTCCAAATCTGAAATGCAAAAATCACTGCAGCTAACTCCAAATCATGGGTAGGATAATTTCGCTCATAAGGCTTCAACTATCTAGAAGCATAAGCCACAACTTTCCCATGTTGCATAAGAACACAACCCAAACCCTAACGAGGCCTCAATTATACACCACACAAACCCTCCCGAACTTGAAAGGAGTCACAGATGTCACCAATCTTTCCTTTAACTCTTGAAACCATATTCACAATCACCGCACCACTCAAATCTCTAACTTCTTCGAGTCAACCCGGGTCGTATAGAAGCAATCTTAGAGAATTCCTCAATAAACCACCTATAATAACTAGCCAGTCCCAAGAAACTTTGAATCTCGGTCACAGTATTAGGTCTCCTCCAATTTGACACAACATCTACCTTTCCAAGATCATCCGAGATGCCATCCTTTGTCACCACATGCCCAAGGAAAGAAACTCGTTTCCAACCGTAACTCTACTTCGCTAGTTTAGCATGCAATCTGCTTATCTCTCGAGAGTCCGCACATAATACTCAAAATGGCGCTATGCCCTCCTACTCTTTAAGGGTGTACACCAAAAAAAAAAATATCGCCTATAAAACCGCCATTAACCGATCTAAATAGTATCAATAATTCTATTCATTAAGTCCATGAAAGTAGCAAGTGCATTAGTCAAACCAAAAGGCATAACCAAAAAATCATAATGCCCATATCTAGTTCGGAAAGCAGTCTTGGGTACATCTTCCCATCTAACCCTTAACTGATGATAACCAAACCGAAGATCAATCTTAGAGAACACACATGCACCCTGAAGCTGATCAAAAAAATCATCAATCCGAGGAAAAGGATACTTGTTCCTCACCGTCACCTTATTCAACTCTCTATAATCAATGCAAAGTCTCATAGATCCATCATTCTTCTTTACAAATAAGACAGGAGCTCCCCAAGGTGAAACACTAGGCCTAATGAAGACCTTATCTAACAACTCCTGAAGTTGAATCTTCAACTCCTTAAGCTCCAAAGGTGCCATCCTATAAGGGGCCTTAGAGATAGGAGCTATCCTTGGTGCCAAATCAATGGTGAACTCCACCTCCCTTTCTAGTGGCAAGCCAGGTAAATCCTCTAGAAAGACATCAGGGTAGTCCCTTACAATGGGTATGTCTTCCAACTTTAAATCATTTCCCTCATTCACAACATAAGCCAAAAAGCCTTGACAACGTTTCTTGAGCAAAGAACTAGCTCGCAAGGCTGAGATCATACGCAATGGTCTGTCCACATGCTTCCCCTCAAAACTAAACTCAGGCTGACCCAGAATGCTAAACATTGCCCATTTCCCAAAACAATCAACAAATGCATGGTATGAAGCTAACCAATCTATCCCAAAATCACATCATAGTCTTGGAGGCCAAAAAGTACTAGGTCAATTGTCATTTCTCTATACCTAATCATCACACAATAATCTCTAAGTATTTTATCAACCACAACATATTCTCCCAAAGGAGTAGCAGCAAATAAATCAAAGTCCATGTTATCAATCGACATACCCAACAAACCAGCAAAAGATATGGAAACAAAAGAATGTGTTGAACTAGGATCAATTAAGGCTCTAGAAAATAAGGTGTGAATTCGAAGAGTACTTGCCACCACATTAGAAGTGGCTTGAGCATCTTTGTGAGTCTTAGAAAATACCCGCGCTTAAGCTCTAGGCTTCTACCTATCCTCTTTATTCTCCTCCTTCGGCTTCCCAAATACAAACTTCTTATTCACTAAGAAAATTCTAAACCATATGTCCCTATTTTCCCCAACCAAAGCAAGCTCTTGTCTCTCTATAGCATGGCTTACCCCCATGTTTCTTACCACAAGTAGGACAAATCCTAATCGAATTTTGTGCGCCTTTCCTTTTATTCTAATTTCTACTTGGAGCATACTTTTTCTATGCTTGGTTAGCATGAGCACCATCACTCCTATTCCTCTTCCTTTGTTGTTCCCTATACTAGTGAAGCTCTTCATTATCCTTCTCTGCAATAAGGGCTTTGTCTACCACCTCTGAATAAATACCCAACTTTAGAATTGATATCAAATAAGGCTTTAGTCCATCCTGAAACTTTAATGCTTTTTCTTCTTCTGTAGCAATCAGATGTGAGGCAAAACGTGATAGTTAGGTAAACTTAGCCTCATATTAGGCCACTGTCAAATCCCCCCATTCCAAGCGGACAAACTCTCCCACCTTTTTTCATCCAACACTATCATGAAAGTACTTCTTATAAAAAGCCTCCCTAAACTGTCTCCAAACAATAGGCCTCTGATCCTCTAAAAGCCTCTTAATCATGAGCCACCAAAGGATCCCATTTTCTTTGTCTAACATAAATGCATAAGAGGCTTTTGCTCTTTTAACAATCAATGACACAAAGAATTTTTCATCTTTCATAATCTAAGCTCGCTCTATCGATCTCTCAAGTACCAAAAAAAAAAATAAGGGGACTCAACTTTAAAGTCTGGCCAAAGAATCTACCCCTACTAGGATGAGGATCGCCCTTGACCAAGACTTCCAAAGAGAGCTCTATACGCCGCTCAACCAATCCAACCAAAGTCCCCAAATATCTATGAAGCCCTTCAGTACTCATAGGGGGCAAAGCCTCAAGTGGACGAGGCATATCAACTCCTTGAATCGAAGAATTTCAAAACCCCACTACCAATCCTCACGTCGCGACGTTTTATGGGCTCGGATGAGTAATTTTGTGACGTTGAATCAGGATTATGGTTCAAGGAGTTGAACCAATTGGAGATTTAAAACTTGATTCGGGTTTTATAATTCAAGGAGTTGAATCAGTTAAAGATTGAGAGTTAAATTGGGCTTATGATTCAAGAGTTGAATTGGGTTCATGATTCAAGAGTTGAATCAGGTTCATAAGTCAAGAGGTGAATTGATTTTATGATTCAAGTTGTTGAATCAAATTTGTTCAAGTGTTGAACAGAGGTTATTGTTCAAGTGTTGAACGAAATGAATGTGGGACATTTTTAGTTCAAGTGTTAAACTAAGGTTGTAGTTCAAATGTTGAAAAAAACGATGTGGATCATTTTATTTCAAGTGTTGAAAAACCTTTTCATATACTTTTCAAATCATGACGCATCATTATCTTTAACTTTCAATGAATTGCATTTGAGAATGCAAGTTTAAGGGTGTATGTTAGCATGATGGATGATTATGGACTTCGCCTAAACGGTGATCGGTTATTACCGACTCGTTATTTTGCAATATGTTTGCATGTCCCCGCTCTCTAATTTCTCTATGTAATTCTCTTCTCATCTAAATCCCCCTCAAATGTAACTTGAGGTTCTTATTATTAAATGTATGTAATTAGATTACATAGGATTAGGATAAGTTGGTGAAGATACAAAAGGAGAAAGAAGTATGGAGAAGGTACCAAGAAAGAAGACCTTGAAGATTGTAAATTTGATTTATTTTTCAAGGATTGTAATAATCATGCATATCCCTAGGTTTGACCTAGTCAATTCCATTTTGGCTCATGGAATTGATTTTAGAATGTCCATAATCATGCCATATAGTTAGAGTATCTATCTTTATAATTTCATGAGATGAATGGATAAAACATGCAAATGAAATGATGAAACTTATCTAAAGAAAGCCCCTCCCTTAGTAATAGTAAAGCTAACGTCTTCCACTAATATGGTGTGAACCCAAGTTCTTTTGGAAATTGGGGTTGTTCGATAAACCCAAGCCTTACTCCATAGGGACATGCTCTATCCATGGAAATGAGTTTTCCTGATTAGTGGGTTAGCCTTAACTAGAGTCATTAGCTTATTGGGTAAACCCAAGGTTCATGTTGGATAGAGATGCAATTAGGTAAGTGTACACAAGATGTACAAGCATCATGAGTTGATAGCCCAATGATAGTTCACAAATCAACAGTTGATAGCACTAGATTCGATAGTTGCACGGATTGCAATTGGTATAATTATTGATCCAAGATGGTCACAGTAAAACCCAAGGTCACTCCTTCGGGTGATATTGATTCTTAATTGCATACGACAGTAAATTGGTATGGACAAGATACCTACCCTTTGACCTGAGATAGCTTGTTGGGAAAACCCAAGGTGATTTTCGATGATATTGGATATCGACCTACTAGGAGAACCTCCATATAGGTTCTCTCGAATCAATAGTGAGGGCTATAGATTCGTAATAAAATAATGGGAGCCATAATGCGTAATTATTAAGCCGTAACAATTATGCATTCTTAAGTACACTCTAACATGATTTCTTTTACATCTAGGTTATTAAAATCAAACCATGTCAATGAATGTGAACTCGCAATCGATAATGGATGCCAATATTTTGACTTGGCCTAACTTCTTGGACTGGCTAAAGAATTTGAGAATAGTTCTCAAAAGTGAAAGATTAGCCTTTGTCATTATTGAGCCACTCCCTAAATCCTTAGTTGTTGATGCACCTAAAAGCGTTCAGAGGGCATATAAGAAACACTTGGTTGATAGCGCAAGGGCGGGATTGATTATTCATACCTCCATGTCACCTGAGTTTCAAAAGCAGTATAAGACTGTGGATGTATATTCCATAGTGGGCCATCTAAGGGAACATTATAATGAGCAGGCGAGTATTGAATGGTTCAAAGTCTCTAAACTGCTTTTTGGTTCCAAGATGGAGGTGGGGACATCCCCAGTACAACATGCACTGAAGATGTATAAACACATTGAGAGGTTGGATCAATTGGGTTATTGGATAGATCTTGCATTGAGTATAAACTTGAGTCTGGCTAGGTTGCCCAATAGTTTTGCACAGTTTGTGCTCGACTATGGGATGGACCACATTATATCTACCATACCCAAATTGATTGACGTGCTCAAGATAACTGAGGGAAAAATGGATGAGAAGAAAGGAAAAGAGACTGCCAAAAAGAGTGTAGACCCTTAATTTTTTCCCTCAGCACTTGCATTTATCCTTTGGGTGTCACACTCACCCATCGTTCTCATATAACACCATTAGGGCCCTTTTAGGCTTAAATACCTGTCTTCAGCCTCTAAAGGGCTTGAATATGGGTCCATTGAGTGCGTATGTAGTTCACTTCTGAGTGTCATCGTGGCTTTTTTTTTTTTTTTAGTTATTGGCATCGTGCCATAGGAAGCAAGTGGGGCTCCCCAAGGGCTTTAGCCTTGACCTGAGTTTATCGAGTATGCCGACCCGTGAGCACTGCGCTTGTTTCGATCATATCTCCCTCGTCTGAACTTGGAATTGAGCACCGCTTTTTTTTTTTTTTGATCTACTCATTGAGGAAGTAATCGAAAAATTTGAGAATTTTTAGTAACCTGATCAGCCAAATTTTTAATTGATTTCACCAGTTCATTAGAGTGTTCAATTCGGAGCACTAAGGCTCGTTTTGGTCACATCTCCTCAATTCGGACTCCTCGGAATCAAGCACTGTTTTTTCATCGACTTCTTGGCCCTTCAAGGAATATCAAATTTCATATTTTTCTCAATCTGACGTAATTGGGCCTGGGAACTGCATGAACCGATGCATCGCCAGCTTGCGTGGGGCGCCACTCGTGGATTTTTGCGCCCAAACTCGTATGGATCGAGCCCATAAGTCCCAGATCAGTCCTAGGCATGGGTTAGATCCAATTTTGGACCATGTTATGGGTTGCTTGCAACCCACCTTGGGTCCACTTGGATACTTGGTGGGGTTAAGCAAATGAGTAAATGTGGCCAGCTATGGACCTTGGGAATAGGAGGAGTGTTTACAAGCCATGGGAAGTTCGAGACTAAAGGGGGAGTTCTCGACTCGAAGGTGTGCAAAATGGAGTGGGCCTGAGAGAAAGTGAGAGAGAAATAGAAGAAAATGTGGAGGATCAAAAAGGAAGGAGGAAGAAGAGAGAAAAAGGGAGAAATGAGGAAAGGAGAGTTTATCTAACCAGAGGGCGGTCTCTCTTGTTTTTAAGAGAGTTCAGTGGATTTGAAGTGAGGGATAATTTTGTTTTAGTTAAAAGAAAGAAGAAAAGGGGAATAGCCGTGAATCTTACAGCACGATACATTTATATGCTTCCCATTTCTTTATGCTTTTCGACTTTGTTGTTTGCAGACTCATGTTAGGTCACTAGGAACCGTTTGCGCTGGCTCATCATTCGAGCTCCGACACTGGTTTGTTTTATTTACCTTGAGGAAGGTTTTGAAAATTTTGAGAGCCTCTCAACCGATGTACCGGTCGGGAAACCGTATCGCTCTGCCTCACCGAATTCAATTTATGAACAATGGGCTTTGGGTCTTTGGCACCGTTTGTGTTGGTTCTCAGTCATTCGGAGTCGTATTTGTACTCCGTTTGTTTTGTTGAATTCTTGACTCTTTGAGGAAGGTTCTGAAAATTTTTGAGAGTTTCTCTCAACCAGCTGAACTAGTTGGGTTCGTATCATCCGGCTTCACCGACCTGGCGATCAAATGCTAGCTTGGGTCTTTTGACGCCGTTTGTGTCTGGCTTCTCATCATTCGGAGTTGGTTTTATACTGATTTGTTTTTTTGATCTGAATCTTTGAGGAAGGTTATGATAAATTTGAAAGCCTTCTCTCAACCGATGAACTGTCGGGAAACTGCATCACCTGATTCGCATCAATCTGGCCATTGAACAACATTAGGGGTCTTTAAGTTTAGTTTGTGCTTCGCTTCAATATTCGGAGTTGGTTTTCTACTTGATTTGTTTTTGGATTCCTTACTCTAGAGGAAGGTTCTCAAAATCTTGAGAGTTCTTTCAAACTACCGAATCGTCAAACCCGACGCCCAGCCTATCGGGTTCGCTTTTTCCTCCTGAATAAAGTCAGTACATTGTTTTGTTTATGCTCTGCCTAGTCATTCAGTGTCAAAATTGTACATCGTTTGTATTTTTTAGTTTTCTTACTCAGAAGGATCGCTCAAAATTTTCGTAATTGTTCTCAATCTGGACGACCTATTGGGAACCGGATCAACCAATTTTTCGGGTTTGTAAGGGTCGTCCGATTTCAGTTTAATTAAAGTTCGTGACCTTTGTGAGTCCATCCCATTAGCTCCAAATTAGTGTAGGGCTATGTTTTGGGTTTGAAATGGGGTTTAGTTCAGGTTAATGTGGTTCAATTTTAGATTCTTTTTAATCGACCTATGCAGTCCAAGCGGTGATTAAGCACCAATAATCAGTGTTTTGTCGAGCCCGCTTTTCTGATGCAGTCAGGATATGGCTGCACAAGAGTGGTAGCATCACGAGTGGCTGAGGTGCCATGTATGGTTTCTCTTGGTTTCTTTTGCTTTTGATATCTAATTTTGAGAAATTATCGTATGCTCAAAATGTGCGACTAACTTTCCTCAGCCTGGGCTATTAGGAACTGGCGTGTACGCGCCATTTTCCCTTTGGTCGAAAGGTTTTTAAGCATGCTAGATATCAATTAGGTTGGTCTTATCCAAGTTGTATGTTTAGCCTAGGAGATTATCTGATCTTTGACCCATATTCTCCCACATACCCAATTCACTAGTAGAGACCGAGATCCAGGCCTAGAGGGGTGCTACCTCATATGAGGTACCTTCCCGATAGGTAATCTGACCCTCGGACCTAGAAATCTAGTTTTCGCAGACCGCTTTTTCTATACTGGAGTCATTGGGGTTTTTGTTCTTACTTGGTTGTCCCCTTTATAAAATAACAACAAAAGTGGTGGTGAACTAAAGAAAATTGTCCTCTCTTGTGGACGGATTTTCTAAAATTCAAAATCAACCCACATTTTCTTTTCATTTAAAAGCGAATACGCCGCCGTGGATCGCAGGGTCCACAAGAGACTCATCTCCATTGTGGCCAAGCTGGCCACAAAGAGGAACTGTAAGGCCTACTTGGAGTCAAAGAAGAAAGTGGCATGTGATGCACCATCATCTTCAGGTATTTATGTCATTAAGGTTAATATTGTTTCTCCTAACTACATACGGGTATATGATACCAGTTTTGGCTCATACATATGGATTGATATGCAAGGCCTAAGGAATAGTAGGAATCTTACAAAGGGAGAGTCCAACTTTCGAGTGGGAAATGGTGCAAGACGTACCGTCATTTATAAACTTATGTTTTCAACCTCCTTAGTGACTTTTGTTTAAATTCTGAAGATCATGTTATGTCCCAAAGATTGACAAGGAACATTATTTTCATATTTGAATAAGAAGGTTTTATTTATATTTTGTAACAATAGTTGTTACATTATGATGTCTTTTATGTTGGTGATACATTAAGCAATGGGATTTGCATATTAGATATGTTGTATCCAATTTAGAATGTTAATGACAATAAAAGGACCAAGAGAGATAATCTAAAATCATCCACTATGGTATTTCTGCTGGGCTTTCGTCTCAAGTAAGTGAAGAGACGCCAGGATCGACCGCATAACTGTGAAAGCTTGGGGTCATTTGATTGTGAATCATTTGATAAGTGTGAATCTTGCTTGATAGGCAAAGATGACCTAGTTTCCCTATATAGGAAGGGTTGAACATGCTTATGGACCATTAGACCTAATAAATTCCTATGTTTGTGGTCCTTTGTCCATTAATGTCAGAGGTGGTTTCATCTACTTCATTACCTTCATTGATGATTGTCCATAATTTGGGTTCTTGGATCTTACGAGATACAAATCTGAATCCTTTACAAAGTTCAGAGAATTCAAAAATGAAGCGAAGAAACAACTTAGGAGAAATTTTCAAATCACTTAGATGAGATCCAAGTGGCGAATACTTAAACCAAAAGTTTTTGGGTTTATCTCCGGGATAATGAGACTTTATCACTACAAGAAAATTGAAGAATAGAGACGGAAAATAGAGACGAAATTCCGTCTCTAATTGAAAATAGAGACGGAAATAGAGAAGGAAATTTTCCGTCTCTATTTCGTCGGTCTCTAAAAAATTAGAGACCAAAATGTTCTGTCTCTATTTTTAGAGACAGAATAATTCATTATGTCTCTATTTTTAGAGACGAAATTGAGTTTCCGTCTATAGAAATAGAGAATAAATCTTTGAGCCCTATTTTTTATTTTTAGAGATCGAATGAATTATTCCGCTCTAAAAATGTAGACGACTAATTATTCCTGGTCTCTAAAAATGTAGATCAAGAACACTGGTCGCTAGAAAATGTAGACTAATGAATTATTCCTATTCTTTATTTTTAGTTGGAATTTTTTAATATATTAAAATAAATAATATTAAATTTAAATTTTCCTTAATTTTATATAATGAATTTTCGTCTCTAATTTATTGGATTTTTTTAATATATTAAAATAAATAATATTAAATTTAAATTATTCTAATTTTATATAATGAAAAAATTAAATAAACAATAAATAAATATGAAAATATTGTATTATATAATGTATTAATATATAAAAAAGTGTAGTGAGATTACAAAAAAAGTATAATAATTTAAAAATAATAACTAAGATGGAGGAGAATGCGGACGATCGCCAGACGGCCATGGCCGCCAGGATCTACAGCGACGAAGTCCTCCACTCTATCGATACGGTCCATTAGTACGACCGCATCGCAGAGTCAATGACCTCATTAGTAGTTGCCGCAGTTTACCAGCCATAGCCGAGAGGAGGAGGAGGATGCTAATAATAAACATTTGCGTAGGAGCCCAAACCAAAGACTCGGGCCCACCTGGGCGATCCCTACCGCTAACAACACCTCATAATATACGTGCCAGAGCATGATCAACATTATCGCTGCTCATCTCGTCGACTCAAGACTCTCTACTACTCGCCTCCCGTAATAAAATTAACCGAATGTTATGTAAATAGTAAAATGAAACTAAGAGGTTAAAAGAAAAATAATATTAAGTTTTGAAATTAACAGACATGAATTGTTTGGGGCACGATCGCCGATTTAATGTCACACCGCCATGATCTGCCAGATGAGTGTGTGTGTAAAACAACTCATGAGGATAAGGTGACCGGCCCATAGAAGACTCCTACCAATGAATATCAAGCATGTAGATATGTATTGTTATTTTAACGCCAACGTAATAGAAATATGAGTCCCAACACTAACAGTTGTCCATAATTTAAAAAAAATTCGGCAAAATTTCCCCTATATATTTAACAAACCTCCTGTTCAAACATCAAGAAAATACATTTACATTTATATTATCACCATAAAAATCCATATCAAACTCCTTTCATAATTTATTTCCATCCTCCTTCAATAGTCCAATCGTAAACGCATAGATTATTATCAAGAGCTGCAAACTATTCTGGTGAATAAATTGTTCATGCAGTAACAAGCTAATGCAATATGGACTAAATAGTATCATTTAAGAAGATAGATATGTGAGAACTTACAATCACAAGATGCTCTTGATGGGACAATGTTCCTCTAGCGTGTATGGAAACACTAACCCTTCTCGGTCCTCCTTCCTATTAATGGAATTCCGACGACGATGGTAAATCAGGGCTCTGATGATGACTGACGAGTGCCTAAAACACTCAGGTTAACGCCTGGGCCTTAATGCTTAATGCTATTTTACATTTAAATACGTGTTTTTATAGCCTAATATCTGATTAGTGCAATTGGTGTGAATGCAGGTGCAATTGGTACGAAAAGAGCAGTTTTTGGAAGCGTTCTAGAGCAGAGGATCAAAGTGCATAAAGATGAGTTGAACGCCGCTGAATGCCCAACGCCGCTGAGCTGCCCCTATCGCCGTGATTTCAACGCCGCGACGCTAAATAACTAATCTAAAGTCAACAAGTGGCAACCGCCGATGCTCTCAACGCCGCGACGCCACATGAAGTTTTGTCTTCTCACCATTAAAAAAGCAAAATAGCTGGAATTGAGGTATTACTGGGAATCATACGAACGAGGTACTAATTTAGTGCAAGGACATCGATCTCGAAGAAGAGCCCATGATTGTATTTTTCTTCGTTTTGGATAATAGAACTGTTGTTTTATATATCACATATTGGTATTTTCTTATTCATTATGTTCTAGATCTTTATACTCTAGGGTATTGTTGAACTCCCGTCACATTTGAATGGATTAAAGTTTATTAATTTATATTATTCATTGATTTATGATCTATTATCATCTCGCTTTACATCCGTGAATCACCTGTTACAGATGCTCAGCCAACATTAAGGTGACCATACTAAAGATCCGAGATTCGAGAGATGAGGATACCTAGGGATATGAGTAGAGCAAATTTCTACGATTCGGTGAATAGAGAGATATCTTGATCCCGAAGGTGGCAACAGAACATTAAAGAAGCCAAAGTACCGAGTTGAGGTAGAGATACACTCAACTCTATTTGTTAAGTAGATAGGCGAATATACCTCGAGAGAGGGAGATTCTAGCAAGATCACTCGCCATTAATAAATCATAAATAAACTGAATAATATTATCTTAAGAAATAATCCATCGAAGTGGCGGTGGGAGACATAACCCTAGTCTCCATTACATAATTGCTCAAATCGTAGTCTGGGCTTAAATTCAAATACCAAGATTCCTTCAATATAACACGTGATATCCAGATAATATTTAAAAAGCCAATCTTTGTATTCAACATACCTATCCCCGTGGATCGATATCCGTACCATTGGTACACTATATTACTTGGGGCGACGCGTGCACTTGCGCACATAGGCGTACATTTTACACATCACGTTTGACCTGTCAAGTTTTTGGCGCCGTTGTCGGGGACAGGTTTAGAGTGATATAGAGAATACATCAATTAGATATTACTCTGGAATTTTTTGTTTTTATTTGTTTTTACAAGTGCTGGTAATTTGGTCTGCTTGTTTCGTGTGTGATCGCAGATAAGATTTCAATGAGTACATGCGACGACGAGATCATGTTGACCAACATCCGGCTTGATCTTGACCGTAAAGAACTTTACACTGCATCACGCGAGAACGCAGAACTGAATGCACTAGAAATATAGCAAAACATGAAAACAATGGAAGAAAGCAGGATCTCAAGATCGGGAGCAAAACGAGCCACAGAGAGGGCGAAACAGAAAAATCCGGAAGGAACTGCCACCCGTGACCGCTTATTCAAATTCAGATGATCCATTCATGTTGTTAGAAGAGTTTGCTCTATCGCCCACTGTTGTTCAGATAGCTATCAGAAGACCACTTATTCAGGCAAATAACTTCGAGTTGAAGTTAGTCACTTTACAGATGCTTCGTAATATCTGTCTACCTGTCATTTCACGAGAATCCAAATATGCATTGAATTCTCAACTTCCTTAAAGCTGCGATACGATCAAGTACAATGGGGTTACCGAAGAAGCACTCAAGTTGCGCTTGTTCCCACTCACTAGGTGATAGAGCCAAGCATTGGCTAACCAGTCAGCCACCAGATTCCATTACTTCGTGGAACGATTTAGTGTAGAAATTCCTGACCAAGTTTTTCCCACCCTGGAAAATTGCACAACTTGTGCAAGAGATCAATACTTTTGGGCAACTAGAGGGGGAGAACTTGCCTGAGGCATGGGACAGATTTCACGAACTATTAAGGAAGTGCCCGCATCACAGACTGACCAGATGGATGCAAGTCCATACTTTCTATAATGGTCTGAGGAATGCAACGAGAACAGTGATTGATGCCTCGGCTAGAGGAGCACTAATGAAGAAAAACCATCGATCAAGCTTATGAAATCTAAGATGCCGCAACTAACACAAATCAATGGCCTAGTGGAGAAGACTACACCAGCTTAAAGCCATGGTGGTACCTATAATGAGGTTCTCAATAATCCGGGTTAATCATGTCGCACAACTTACTAAGCAGCTGAATTAGATAAAGAAGGAACCCGCGAATGCCATACGTACTCAACCTTACGGATTTCAGGTGAATCTGCAGGACAGCACGGCAGTACAAAATGCCGGGCCAGTGAAAACCAAACATTAGAGCAGCCTGCGATGTGTCGAGGTTCAATCGTGAGTCAATCACAAAGAAGAAGGGATGATAGGGAAACAATTATCGAATCGCAAAACTGGGCGCCAAGGGTATGGTAATAATCGAATCGTAATACTGAGCACCGCGGTATGGACGAGGAATAATCAATATGCCATCGAACCGAGTTAGCGAACCACCTCCTGAGAAAAAGGTGGACTTAGAACAAGCCCTTGCACAAATGCTGACTTCCCACTCTGCTTTTATGAATGAGACAAAGGCGAATATGCAGCAATAAGCCACCCAGTTGAACAATCAAGCAAACATTACTGAGAAACTAGAGGTACGTATGGTCCAAAATGGCAACTGGCTGACAAAAGGCAAATGGGTTCCTTACCAAGCAATTCTAGAAGTAAAACCTAAGAAGAGATGGGAATGAACACGTTAAAGCAAATACGCCGAGAAGTGAAAGGAATTGGAAACATATGGAAATCCCAGCTATGAGAGTAGATCGAGAAGTGTCATCCAAATCGCAACATAATGATCATGCGATAAGGAAATGCCTCAGAGAAACAATTCATAGAAACACTCCATCAAGCAAAGGACAACCCACCAATTCCATATCCACAACGCCTAAAGAAGCATAAGCTGGACAAGGTCAATTGTCTACGAGGCGTTCAAAAAGCTACACATTAATATCCCGTTTGTCGATGCTTTTGGAACATGCGCCTAGCTATGTGAAGTTTATGAAAGACATACTATCTCGTGAAGAGAAGATCGGGCTGGCTTCAAATGCTTAACTTAACTGAGGAATGTAAAGGCCATACTGAGGAACCGCCGAAAAGTTTAAAGACCCAGCGCTTCACTATTCGTACTATCGAAATGCTATCTGAGCCCCCATGTGATTTAGGTGCCAAGATTAATCTCATGCCATTGTCCATTTTTTAAACGTCAGATTGGGGTGAAGTCGTCCAACTACAATACATCTCAGCTGCCGACGCATCCTTGAAGCATCCGAGAGGGGTAATAGAAGATGTCATGGTGTGCTGACAAGTTTATCTTCCCAAAGAGATTTCATTGTCTTAGATATGGAAGAGATAAAGAAAAGAAATGCCCATAATTTGATGGGCGTTTCTTGCGTGCGGTGATGATTGATGTTCGGAGGGGAGAACTAAGTGAGGGTGCGGGAAGATGAAGTCGAGTTCAACGTGTTTGAAGGCGTAGAGACATCCGTGAAGAAGTGATACATGTTTCATAGCGGATAAGTAGAGGCTATAGTGTCTAGCCAAGTGGTCTCGACCCTTTGGAAGCTAGCCTAGTGGAGAATGATTCGAGAATATGAGCGACGAGAAGAGATATGTAAAGTGGATGGATGCTCGGACTCGATAGGAGGAAATACTTGAATCTACAGGCGAAGGAGCTAGCATGATGCCATCGTTTGAACAACCACCCAGATGGAGCAAACCTCTGCCTAGCCATTTAGTATGCATATCCTAGGGAGGTAGCATCTACCCTACCAGGTGATCATCTGGTATCCTTGGTGAACTAGAGGAGAAGTTATTGAGGGGTCCTTAGAGACCATAAAAATGCGCTTGATTGGTCTCGGGTAGATTTGAAAGTTCGCCCTTCCATGTGCATGTGTGTTTGTTAGAAGATGGGCATAAACCTTCAGTGGAAAGCTAGCGAGGAGGAGAAATTTGAGATCAGCTGATAGAAAAGGGTAGTACGGAAGGAAATATTGAAATGGGTTTGAATCTTTTGGGGTAATTTATCCTATTTCGGATAGTCTTAGATGATCAGGTTCAAGTAGTACCTAAGAAGAAATGGAACAAACGTCATAAGGCGAGAATAACGTTTTCTTGCCTTCTCGAGCGATTCTTGGGTGGAGGATTTGTATTATTATGGAAGCGAACCAAGTACTCAGAAAAGGATATTCCATTGTCAGTTTCTAGATCGGATCTTTGGATTGATTAGTAGGTCCATGAATATTATTGCTTTTTGGATCTTATATTAGACTACAATCAAATATTGTAGCCCGAAGATCGAGGAAAAGACTGACATTCATGTCCCTATGGGACATTCGCGTGACCCGGATGCCCTTTGGGCCGTCTGTCGTCGAACTGCCAGCGATGTATGATGGCCATTTTCTCGGAGCATGGTTGAGAAGGCGTCGAAATCTTCATGGATGATTTTTTGGTATTGGGTAATTCATTTGACAAGCATGCGGAAAATTTGAGGTCGGTATTGATAAGATGTGAGGAGACGACTTAGTACTCAATTGGGAGTACCCATTTTATGAGTACGAGGGTATTGTACTCCGGTCATCGGTTTATTGAAGGAATAGAGGTGGAATGAGCAAAAATTGAAGCAATTGAAAAATTACGCCACCCTCGTCGGTAAAGGGATCATAAGTTTTTTTAGGCCATATTATTTGGATTCTATAGGCGTTTCATCAGACTTCTCTCATATTACCGTGATTGTCTAATCTTACGAGTCCGAGGGACCCCATTTGAGTTTGATTCGCGGTGTTTGCATGCATTTCGATGTTGAAAGATAAGTTGGTATCGAAACACGGTATCGTGGCCCCAGTTGGTCCTTCCCATTTGAACTTATGTGCGATGCAAGCGATTTTGCGTGGGGGCGGTGTTAGGCGGCGAGAGAGAAAATTTTCAGGTAATTTACTATCTGACGAGACCTTGAATGATGCTTTCGATTGGATTATGCCGAGAGAAAGAACTATTGGCTATTGTCTTTGCTTTTGACAAATTCAGACCTTATTTGATTGGTAACAAGGTCGTCGTTCACACTGATCATTCTGCCATTAAATACTTGATGACTAAAAAAGACGCCAAACCTCGATTAATCCGGTGGGTTCTTTTCTTTGCAGAGCTGATGTTGAGATTAAAACAAGAAAGGCACGAGAACCACAATGGCGATCATCTTTCACGATTAGAGAGCGAGTGATGATGTTCAGTGAATGGCGAATTTCCGGATGAGAAACTCTTAGCTATTGAAGAGGCGGAGTTCCATGGTTTGCTGCGGATTAATGTAGCAAGATTGTTGGTGGCCATGAGTGAATCCCTCAGAGATTTAACTATCAACGAGAAAAAGAGGTTTTCGCGCATTTGAAACACTCACGTGGGAGGAGCCAATTCTTCTGACATTTCTTGTTGTCGAGGGTGATCAGGAGATGTGTGCCCAAAGATGAAATGAATAGTATATTGAACCACTGCCACTATCTACCATGTGGTGGACATTTTGGTGGCAGGCGACGTCAGTGCGCTGTCGGAGGCTTACGATGGCGGAGCTTTATTCAAGATGCCGATCTCATTTTAAGTATCACATGTGACAAATGTCAGCGAATGACATTTCTAGAAAGGGTGAGCACGCCATGCACCCGTTAAAAGTAGAGCGTTTGACCTATGGGGGATGGATTTCATGGGACCATTTCCCCATCAAATCTTTCAACGTATTGCATCTTCTTATTTGGCGGTGGGCTATGTCTCGAAATTAGGTTTAGGAAGCAAATTCAGACGCGCAGCGATCTTGAATTAGGTGGCTCCCGATTTCTTCGTAGCCACGTATTCTCCACGTTTGGAACCCCTCGACGCGATCCCACGGATAATGCTACTCATTTATAATGGGTGATTGACAGGTTTTGCAAGTATGGGGTACACCATCGTGCATCTCTTGCATATCACCTGGGTCAATCAGCGGTATCGTCGAAATTAGATTACATTCTGGAAGGCGATTCAACGGTTCGGGAAGGATTGGTCACAGGTGAAGTGCCTCTGGCGTGCAAGCGGCATTTAAACACCCTTGGGTAATGTCGCCCTTTAGAATTGTTTATGGCAAAGCATCTTGTCTTCCGGTAAATTAGAGCATCGCGTTTCTTTGAAGCTGACTCGGCGAGTTGAACATGGGCGGTACACTGGCCGGTGAGAAGCGGCTTCGCTACGGCTCGATGTGGGCTAGGCAGGTGGGAATGAAGCTTATGAAAATGCCGTATTTACAAAAGAAAAAGACAAGCGGCACGATAAAGCATTACGGGGAAGGAATTCGAGGCGGGACAACAAGTTCTCTTGTTTAGTTCAGTCTAAACTCTTTCAGGGAAAATTGAAGATCTAGATGGTCAGGAACTCACGATGACAAAGGTCTTTCACATGGTGGGCGAAGGTGCACATCACAGAGAGAACATTCCACGAGTTACCACCCAGCGATTGAGCCCCAGGTATTTTTGGGGGGCGATTTCCAAGCGGATAAGTAGATCATTCCTTTAGTACTGAGACAAAGAAGTTCGATGCTTGAGTTCCTAAAACTCGGGCTCCGAGAGCACATTGAGAACCGAGTAGTCAGGCTAATGACATTAAACATAAGCGCTTCTTGGGGAGGCAACCCGAGTTTCTTTTCATGTAATTTTATCACGATTCACAGTCCGATAGTTGGCGGGATCGAGCAAGTTCGAGGTGCGAGACTGAGGCTGGGACTCTTTACGATTTTTCTCTTTTTAAGCCCAGAACTTGTACTGTGGTACTGACCATCTATACTCGAGAATCAAATATCATATACATTTTAAGAGCTACCACCGGGAGTGGTGTCATCAAAATCTAGACACATATAGTGAGTTCATTACAAATACAAAACTATACTTTCACATTTACAAATCATAGCGCGGAACCTAGATGTAGTGAACCCTTACAAGTTTATTCTTATTTGTATGCGGATGTTTCTTGATATCTTCTCCTGTGCCTACGGATTAAAAACCACGTGCTAAGCTTTAAGCAGTGGGGAAGCATTTCTTATGCAAACATAAATACGGATAACGTGCAGTGTCGAATATTCAAGCATTCACATAATGAACTTATACAATTACTTAGGCTTATATGAACTTATGCTTATTCGGACCTTGCCTCACATTCGATCTTATACTTACAAATTACACTTATATGGACTATCTTATTCAGATCTTATCACATTCAGGTCTCCCCCAAAGGACATACTTGAACTTAATCGGGCGATATATCTCAGTGGGTTATATTTATACTTATGTTTGTATCAGACATATACTTATTTAGGTCTCCCAAATGACATACATATCGAAACTTATCAGTGCATGCGGACTTATACTATTTCAATCTCCCAGTAGGAGTTACAGAACTATGTATATGGTGCCATCAGGAGTATAAGATCTTATGTCCCTATCTCGGATCTCCGTGAGGTTTAAGAACTTATACTTGTCTGGGTTTATACTTGTTCGGAGGTACGAAGGTATCAGGATTGCAGACATTATCTTGGATTTGCGAACTTAATCTTATACGGGAGTACCCGTAAGTACTACTTGATCAATTGTCTGCTCTGATACCAACTTGTGTTGGTATCATATCCCAACAAGCCCTAGGTTAAAGTATACCTATACTCATACGGGGTACTGTTGAATCTCACATTGAGGTTTTATCATATCAGGAGCTTATACGGAGATACCCGTAGGTACTTCAGAACTTATATTTATATAGAGATACTTTGTATCTTGTACTTGTCTTCTTAGTCTGTCTTGTCTTGCGGATCTTCGCGCTACTCAGAGTTTTGTTCTGGTATTTCAGGGCTACGTGCACTTGTATTTCGGATCGATACGTGTATTCTGAGAGCCCGATACATGTATTTGGATCTTATACATGTCTTCTGAGCATATGCTTATCTTACGAGACTTATCTTGATGTTTACAAGCAGACATGTATTTCGGATCTTTTACATGTCTTACAAGCATATACTTATCTTACGAGACTTATATAGTATTACAAAACTTAGACATGGATTTCGGATCTTATGCATGTCTTCACCGAGCACATATATTATCTTCACAGACTTATACTGGTATTCACGGAACTTAGGCATTATATTTCCAGATCTTATACATGTCTTCTGAGCCATATACTTATATTACGGAGCTTATCACGTGGTATTCTGGAGACTTAGACTAATTTCGGATCTTATACATGTCTTCACCGAGGCATATACTTATCTTACGGAGCTTATGCTGGTATTACAAAACTTATTCTTATCTTCTGGGGATCTGTGTTATGCGAAGGTACCGTAGGTCTGATAAGTCGAACAGGATCAGAATCATATCCACATCTTGAGTCGGATCGGACTTCTCAGTCTAGGACATTAGTGCTGTAAGTCTGAATCACTGATTCATTATGCGGAAGTAACCGTGAGATTCTGGTTGGACTTATACTTATTCGGACCTCAGTAGGAATTCTGAGTTACTTCTTATGCGGGAACTTATGCCATAACGGTGTGTATGTTCATTCGGGACTCTGTAGGAGTTCTGAGCTTAAACTTATCTGGAGATTTGCTATACTTATAACAGGAGCTATATCCATTCGGGACTCCTGTAGGAGTTCTAGAGCTTATTAGTATACAAAAGTACCCATAGGTGCTTCTGGGTTCATTATCTTGAGTACGTGGGTCTGTTGGACTTATACTTATATTCTGAGAGACTTAACTTATTTCTGGAATCACGAGGTACTGTGGGTACTACGAACTTATACTTATGTTCTTGATATAAGAGTACCCAGTGGGTACTCTGAGGAACTTATCGAATCTTGGGTACGTAGGTACCACAGGAACTTAATGTCAGTCTGGGAGTACGTAAGGGTACCACGGAACTTAATCAGGAATCTGAGTGCTAAGGTAGTCTTCTGGAACTTATTCGAGATGCGGGAGTGCGAGTGGGTACTACGGAGCAATAAATATTCGAGGATCTTTATTCTTATTCTTTATTCAATGTTTTATCATATGGTTGTCTGACTACCTAGACCAATTATAAGAAATGAGTAGGGCCTTGATATAATAAGTACTGGTGCGATACGAGCAGGAGTGTCGTAGCACAGCGAAGTCGCCGGGAGCACCAAGCGGGACGATGCACATACCTTGCGAAGTCTTGAAGTAGCACCAACGAGTGCGAACCGTCGGGGCGTGCTATTTCAGCGCAACGGAGTGTCGTGCTTAGGCGGGAGATGCGAACGCCGTCGAGGGATGTACTGCTCACGCAGCCCGAGTGTCGTAGCCGCGGCGGGAATGGAACGATCAAAGCGTGGTTAACCCGCAGCGGCCCGAGTCTTATTAACGCAGCGAAGTCGCCCAGAAGCACTGCAAGGCGTCCACTCATTCATTTTTCGGTCCTAGGTAGTCATATGATCCTTATGTTGTGCAGAACTCATAACCTTTCTTAATCATTCTGTGATCATGACATCTTACCCTTCCATATTCATGTTCGTATTCATTTTAGGTTTCATACCTATTCCATATAGCATTTCGGATACTTGTATGCAGTATGATGCCTATCCCACACATCATTAGTATTCAACATCTCTAACAATTTATTTCACTTAGAAATTGGAATCATTCAAATGGATCATCAAACTTCAGGAACACTAATGGCTTTCATTGTATTGTTAGTTCTGGAATTTGCGAGGAACAGTTTGCAATATTCATTTTCCGGTGTCTTGTCTCCATATTGACACTTGGTTCTTTATTTTTCATTGGGGCTAAGGGTGCTAAGGGTTCTCCCTCCAGTGGAATCCCACTTGAATCGAACCTTAGGAGGAACTCACGAGAGATACGTCAAACAATGGTACTACTCTATGATTAGCGATACAAGGAATTGGCTTGCACATAGCCTCACTTGGGTGGATTTATAGGACACTTAGAACTAAAATTTGACAATTCGTATTTGAGGATGTTTGGTTCCTCCTTGAAGTCTAGTTTAATTATCTTGAATCACTCAAATCGGATAAGAAGCGAAAGTTATGGCTAAAATGCGAAAGCAGGTTGAAATGAGGAAGCGAGAGCCGGGGGTGTGCTGTGCACCTAATGTCTTAGGTACATTGGCCAGCTGCCAGAACACAATCTGGTACATGTTCCAAAGTGTCTGCAGGGTACACATCACCGAAAGTAGAATGTCTCTTTTCTCATTTTTCATGCACTGTCTTCTGTCACTCTATTATCAGCAAATACTTAACATGCAATCCCTCATTTCACAATACTTTAATTTACAAGAATCTCAGTTCATACGAAAAATTCACCCGATTCTACAAAACATTGGAATTGTGAAGGATTCCATATCTACTCTATTATCATCTAGGGCTTTTCAACCAAACTTCCCTTGATCTGGGGATTAGAATGTTTGCAGCAAAACCCACAGAGAGGAACAATTAATGTCCAATGACCTAGCAATCCATACCCAGTAATTTCTTGTATCAAAAAATCCCATTACTTTGAATATAATTTTCATACAAAGGTCGTATCGAAGTCAAATCCATACTTAATTCAGTTTCCATACCTTAGCTTGATCTCATATAGCCCTGCTTCTTACCTGTACTGTACTTCCTCCTTCTAGTTTGTTCTCCATCTCAAAATGAGACCAATTTTGGTCTTTAAATCATGGATTTGTTAAGGCCATGTTTGGCCTTCCAAAAACCCATTTTTGGGTTAAGTTTCATTATTTGCTTTTGGTCACTCCACGATCTTCGACCATTTTGTATTTCAGTTTCCTTTATTTCATTTTGGCCTCAATTCTTGTTAACTTATGACTTTTAAGTCCCTTTGGACAATTACATATTTGTCCTTGTGTCTTCTCAATTTTAAGTTCTCTCGTTTCCATGTTTATATTTAACTCAAACTTCATTTAGTACTCAACACAAGTACCACTAAACATGTTAAACTACAAGAGTTATGACACATTCCTGATTTTCT
This sequence comes from Tetrastigma voinierianum, assembly GCA_016808115.1. Lineage (NCBI taxonomy): Eukaryota > Viridiplantae > Streptophyta > Magnoliopsida > Vitales > Vitaceae > Tetrastigma > Tetrastigma voinierianum. Next base: position 798,133 of record JAEQBH010000033.1, on the reverse strand, counting down.
TTTTGTAATGATTTTTTTCATTTATTATCTATTTTTGAAAGTGCATCATTTGGTTAACATCTTTGTCGTAATAGATATTTTTTGGTGTATATTTGGATTGATCAAAAATAAGGAAGGATCCATCATGTGACTAAACAGTCGAGAGTCACATTTACCTGAGGAGTTTTCTTATCTTAAATATGGGTTGAATAATGGCATTGTGGCGCTTCTATATGCGTCAGCGATGTTGGCTCTCAGCGTTGTTTCATTCTGACGTCGGTTGACCCTCTCTGGAACGTCGCGACGTTGATTTTGAACCTCTCTGGAACGTCGCGACGTGAGATCCCAACGTTGCGACGTTTATTTTGACCCTCTCTGGAACGTCGCGACGTGAGATCCCAACGTCGCGACGTTGATTTTGAACCTCTCTGGAACGTCACGACGTGAGATCCCAACGTCGCGACGTTGATTTTGAACCTACGGGAGGCGTCGCGGCGTGAGATCCCGGCGTCGCGGCGTTTGAAGACTACTCCTGGAACATCGTGGCGTTGCGAGAAGCTTGTCAGCGGTACGCTTTATTTTAAGGCCACCCACCTCCCATTTTGCTCTTACCACACTCGGTTTTGCTTGAACCTACAATCCCCTGCACCTTGCACCACCCACCCCAGAATCCCCTTGCCATCTGGTCGAGAGACGGTGTTACGCCCAGGCACCGCACCGACCACCTTCTGCATCTCCGTCGGCTCTCGGTCCCCCAGCGCGTCGCGCTCCACACTCGCCCGGGCGTCCTCGCCACTGGCCTAGTCTTCCGCGCCCAGGTCTAGGAGTTCCACCAGGACCAGGGTTACATTGGAAGGACATTTCATTTCAGTTATTAGGGTTGGTAGGGTCACGTTTAGAGTCGCAGTTGCGTAGTTAGTTTCGTTTTCCTGGGCAGCTCTGGTGTTTATCTTATCTAGCCCAGTTGGGTGTGTCACTTTGGTGCCACTTCATTGCATTACCCTCCTAGGAGCCTAAGTCCTTTCCTCCAATGTCTGGAAAAAGGCAGAAGTTGCCTACAAAGCGGGGTCGGCCAGTGTCGATTCGACCCGCAATTATGATGTCTCACGGTTCGTCGATGAGGTCTTGCCGTCGATTCGACACCTCTGGATGATGTTTATCAGAGAAAAGGGTTTTCATGCAGCAGCTTTCCGCCAAAACGCATGACGAGGATGGCGAGCACTTTGCCAACCGCCTCATCGGCTCGCGATGAGTGTGGTCGCGTTCGCGCTTCAATCTACTTTCCAGCGTAGTGGCGAAGAAGGTTCGAGTGAGGGTGTATTGGTGACTTGGTCTGGTCGATCAGTCGCTAATATCATCTGGATCATGTCCCTGAACCGTTTGATCGGCTACGAGGCGACGGGCTGGGGTCATTCGGGTCTTGACTAATGGGTGGGGTGAGTGGAAACTTAACAGTGAGGGCCCGTGCGGAGTCCGCTTGACTGAGTGTTGGCACATGTCCCCAGGTGCGGCATCCGCTAATCGCGATGCGCGTCATTCGGCGGCGAGCGTGTGTGGTGGCCCCGCGGCGTGCCACACCGAAACTATGCCATGTTTCAGAATCATTCGCTTTTGATGTAGAGGCGGTTATTGAGGATGCCGCTCCTCCATAGCGGGGGCGGCAGATGAATTTGGGGCACCGCCACCATTTTTGGCTTTTACCGCAATGGGTGCCCTTAGATGACAATGATGCGTGGTTACACCCATCAAAACTAATATCCGATTAAGAAGACAAGCGGGGTGTACCCACGACTGAGGGGGCCTACGATTACGGCCGTAGGCTGAAACGAGGCGAGCTCCGCATTGCTCCGAGGCTCGCTTTGGACTCTGAAGCGTCCCGAGGGCATTGCGAGCGATCTCGTCCCACACCACACCACACTCCACTGCGGTCCACGGAGCGGCTCTCAGTCCCGCGCGACGCGAGGACCGGTGCTCTCCCTTGCGGCGCTTTGATGCGTTAGGATGAGACGAGAACCGCAGAGTCCCTCATCCACGAGATAACAAGGCGCCAGCGGCGTGCGTCTGATTACGGCCAACCGAGGCCACTATTCTTTAGCGGCGGCGGTGCTCAGGCCATTGGCCAACAGTACTCCGCTAACCCGCCCGCGCCACCGCGCGGTGACCCGATTCGATCGCGGGGAGTTCCTTCACCCTCTTGTTATTTTTAAGCACGGTCAGGGACACTCGATATTTTGTTTGGGGGTTATGGGTGGTGATCAGTGTCGATTTTTGTTAGATTAATCTTGTTTGGTTTGGATTTCGTAATTATCAGTAGTTTTGTTTCGTTAACATATTAGTTTGTTTTCCATTTAGTTTCTTTTTTATATACTTTTCGTTTTAGTTTCTTTGAGGCAGCATGTGTTTAAGTCTGTTTGTGTTGTTGATGAGTCCATATCTATACGTATTGGTTTCGTGTGTAGGTAATTTGTGTGTGTGTGCCATGTTTGAGAGTAAAGATCCTTGTTGGGCCCGTCCACTATTGTGTGGAACGGATGCATAGGATGTTTGATGCTCGTGAGTGGGTTTGAATGATTGGGGCTTAGTGAACCGCCAGGATAGTCAGAAACTATTTCTCAATGAACTGTCACTCACACAAATGATCTCTAAGGTATGCATAGGTCTTGGAACCCCGATTACTAGGTTCAACAAACCACAGGAGTCTCTAAGAAGCACGAAAGAGATGGGACACCCAGTGAATAAGAGGATTGCCTTAGAGCCCCCGATATGAAAAAAAAAAAAAAAAAGTTATGACTATTTAGGCACAAAATAGAGTAAGAGGCTTCCAGTCGGAATCCGGGCCACGGTCAGGGGCCTTTGAAGCCAATGCCACAGACAATCGGCGGGTCATTGACTTCCTTTGCTCGATTCTGGGGAGATGAGAAAGATAAGAAGTCTCCGAAGCGGGCCCATAGGTTTAGTTAAGTGTTTGGGGTGATGTTAGAGGCGGAATGCAGGGTGCCACTAACAGTAGTGAAGTCACCGGCTGAGTCCCACTTCACATGAACACTCAGCATAAACTTACGGGCACTAGTGTTGCTCTCCCGATATGGTCGTATATTTAAAAAAATGACAACGATTGCATTCCTATCATTGCGTAGTTAGTTTTGATTCAGGTGGGGATGGACTTAAGTTTGGGGGCGTCGGAACCTCGGTATACACTAGAGGTCATTTATTTCATGCACATAGGGTCCTTGGGAAAGGTTATTGAATACCTTGGAGGTTGGGGTACTAGTCACTTTTACCTATTTCAACCTAGTTCTTTCGAAAGTCGAACAATGGGTGTGCATCTGTGAGTTTGAACAAAGCGGCTCGGCGAGTGGTCGGTCCCGATTTGATCCTCTACATATCGGCATGTGCATCACTATCTAGTGTTGGAGCTCTAGTATGTGGGATGTGAGTCAGGTTGAGTCCATTCTTGCTTGGGGACAAACAAGAAGCTAAGTTAGAAGTGTGATGAGTGCCTAAAACACTCGGGTTATACCGCGTCGGTCTTACGTTTATAGCGTTATTTTACATTTAAATACGTGTTTTTATAGCCTAATATCTTATTAATGCAATTGGTGTGAATGTAGGTGCAATTGGTACGGAAAGAGAAGTTTTTGGAAGCGTTCTAAAGCAGAAGATCAAAGTGCATAAAGATGGCTGAAAAGTCGCGAAGTTCTAACGTCGCGACGTCCCCCGCGTGATGGCTAGCGTCACGGCGTTGGAATCAATATTAAAGTCAACAGAGTGGCAGCGTCGTGGCGTCTCAGCGTCGTGACGTCTCAGCGGCGTTTGTAACAGCGACACGTCGGCCAGCGGATTTGTCTTCTCACCATTAAAAGCAAAATGGGGTGCGGAATTTGAGGTATCGGGAATCATACGAACGAGGGCACGAAATTCAGAAAAGCAGTGACATCAATCTCGAAGAAGAGCCCGTGATTATATTTTTCTTCGTTTTGGATAATAGAACTGATGTTTTATACATCACATATTGGTATTTTCTTATTCATTATGTTCTAGATCTATACCTAGGGTATTGTTCGAACCACAATCACATTCGAATGGATTAAAGTTTATTAATTTATATTATTCATTGATTTATGATTCATTATCATCTGCTTTACATCTGTGAATCAATTACATGGTGATGTTTGGCCAACATTAGTGTGACCATACTAGAGATCCGAGATTCGAGAGATGAGGATACTTAGGGATATGTGTAGAGCAGCCTTCGGTTGATTCGGTGAATAGAGATATTCCGATCCCGAATGTGGCAATTAAGGTTAGAACATTAAAGCATTTTAGAGTACCGAGTTAGGGTAGAGATACACTCAACTCTACTAGCGAGATAGGCGAATACACCTCGAGAGAGGGTATCTAAGTAATAAGACTCGCCTTGCCATTAATAAATCGTAAATAAATGAATAATATTATGTAGAAATAATCCCATTCGAAAGTGGGAGACATAATACAGTCTCCATTACATAGTAATTCGTTCCGTCAGTGGATTAGTTAATCGGAGTCACGATGCTCTTTCACCGCAATCGTATATCAGGATAATATTTAAAAAGCCAATCTTTGTATTCAACATACCTATCCCTGTGGATCGATATCCGTACCATTGGTACTATATTACTTAAGAGGCGGCGTGCACTTTGCACATAGTGTACATTTTACGCATCACATTTTCAGCTTTGTCAATGACGTGCGCATCGATTTAAATGTCTTCCTTATATACCTTGGTGGGTTCACCTTTTGCGTGCGACTTAGTAAGAAAATCCTTGCCTTAACGAACACGGGCTCGTTTCTCCCAAATGCCGTAGACGAGGTGATCAATGGAAGAATTCAATAAAAGATTTACGAAGGATTTTAATGAACACAAAACGGGATGAACATAATATATATATTCCCAATATTACTATATAATTTAGATTATATAGTAAGTAACTGCCTCTAAAAAAGTCAAAATATTTTAAATAGTTATTTGCACAGAAACTCTCGAAGAGTAGAACATACTGTCTCACAGAGATATTTTCCACAAATATCCATTAGAATTCTAATCTCTCCTTGAATGTGCAGTCATTTAATGCGTGAGCACGTACGAGAGGATAAATCACGGATGAGAGCGAAAATGTGGTGTGCGATGGATACACTTATAATAGTATCAGTAAAAGAATTATAACTCCTTTGTTTTTCAGAAATGACAATATATATCCTTTATGGCCTTAATAGGAACTTGAGCTGATGGACCTTGATAGTATCGGTGATCGGCGCTGATGGTTCAAGCGGTTCCTGCGAACTAGGCGGCGGTGGGACGTCGTTGCGGTAGGGATGGCGGGCATGGATAAGCCCAGCGTCAGAAGATCTGTCTTGTACGGGAGGGAAGGTACGTGCGGGAAGTAGTCCATCCCTTAGTTTGTCCTCTCTGATATAGACGAGTCGACCCTCGGAGGTTGCATCGATCCCGTCCGCCTCCTATACGGACAGAGGATTCATTTCCCTAATTAGAATCATAAATATTTTGTAAAAAAACGGACAGAGTTCCCCCTATACGGGTCCCTATCCCCCTGTCAAACATTAGCAATTTTAACACTTGGTAAATAATATTGTCACAACTCCACAACATATCTGTGACTTACACATATTTATCTCATTAAAACAATATTACAAAAAATTTTAATACTTTTAAAAAATAAATTTTTAATACACAACACACTTACCTCGACGAAAGCGGCTGGTAAGCCACGATTATTCGACACGTAGAACAGGTCAAAGCCGATCCGGGGGCGGTTGTGGTAGGTACATGCAATGACAAATAAAAAATAATTTATATATATTACCTTCTTCTTAAATTGTAACTAATCGACATACAAAATTGAACCTATAAACTATATTTATATCATAAAAAAATTAAAAAACCTTTTCTAACTTGGCATATCAATACATATAATAACAATTATAAACCTTACCCAAAATAGTATGTTTGTCATATTGATTTTTTTAAGATTTAATATCCACAATCCAATACGCTAATCATTGTTGCGACATTAACTTAAAAGAAATTTCAATGCCGTAACCAATGATTACGGCATGATTAAAATGTATGCTAACATCTAGACACATTAGTTTGAACATTATTTGATCGGAGTGAAGTAGAAGAAAGAAGTTGCCACATTAACTAGCTCCTAATATAAATTATGGGCTCATTTTTTAAAAGTGTAAGGTATTCATCTTATTGAAATATATGTTTAGATTCGGCAAGATTTTCATTTAATTTGAATTTTCAGTTTTTTGTGCGATATTCATTGGTTAATAAAGCGATCAATTTCTCGATAGATTCTTTCTGGCAGGTTCAGCTAAAAGAAAAGGAAATCAGAAAACTTTGGATCAGACGAGAATCGACTTTTGAAGAAGGTATTAATTAAACTCGATGAGTAATGAGTGCCTCATAAGTCATAATCGACTTTTAAGTCTTATTTTGTGTTTTTATGTGTCTAAAGCGAAATCTTTTAAGATAATGTGTAACATTGCATTTTCCCGAATTATGATATGGATGAGTTAGAGCCCGAGGGGTATCAAGAGTACCTCAAGGCAAGCATTCTAAGTTTTCCATGGAGATGCATTCTATGTATTATTTCCTATCTCATTTTAAATACGAGCCAAAAGACTATATCGACACTTGAAACCTAAGGAGACTAGTTTCGACCAGGTCATTGCGACGATTTAAATCATGCTCTTGATAGTATATACCTGGTTACCTCCAGGGAGAGCCAGCATATACACAAAAAGTTGACACTAAAGGGAAACAAGAGCATACAGGTGTTTCACCCAATAAACTAGGCAGTAGCTCATGGCAATTATAAACCTTACCAATAGAAAAATCAGAAAAATCAGAAAAATCAGAAAAATCAGAAAAATCAGAAAAATCGAAAAATGTCGAAAAATGGAAAATCGAAAAATCGAAAAATCGGAAAAATCGGGAAAAATCAGAAAAATGAAAAATCCAACACTTATATTTCCAAAATTTGTTTGTAATCGATGTATAAAAGGCAATTGAAAGAAATTGAGGATAGAAGTAAAATGGACACTTAGGAAGAATATTTCGCATGTTTCTGCGGGTTAAGCAAGCTCCTGAGATCCATAGAATTTCTGATCGAACACCGAAAATGGCAAGAAGAGGGAGACAAAACACTAAGCCTGATATTCAAATGAAAATCCCCGAAAAATCCTTACAAACAAATTCGAAAAATCTCGAAGCCACCAAAATCCGGATATTTGACTAAACGAGAGAAAGAGAGAGAGCGTGCACCTACGGTGGCGCTAGGTGATGGGGAGGCCCAGCCGGTCGGTGGTGAGTGGTGGCGCTGGCGGCGCCCGGCGATCTGAGGGGAAGGGGGAGCAGCGGCGTTGGCGTTGGCGTCGGCGTCGGTGAGGGGGAGGAAGCCGAATCGCGCGTCAGCGGGGAGGAAAGGGAGCACTGGCGTCGGCGGCGGGGAAGAGAGAGGTAAGACCTTGACGGGAAGAAAGGGAAAAGGGAAGGGGCGGTGCGCGGTGGCGGGAGGAATGTATCAGGTCGGACGGCCCGGTGGGGAGAGGGGCGAAGCTCGGGTTAGCCCAGGGCAAGGGAAGGGAGAGAGAGAAAGGGGAAAAGATAAAGGAGAAGGAAAAGAAGGAGGAAATCTAGTCTCTATTTAGAGATGGAAAGCAAATACCGTCTCATTTAGAGCGGCAAAAAGAAGTCCGTCTCAAGGTAGAGAAGCGGATTTTAAGATCTCTGTTTAGAGGCAGAGCTATTTCCGTCTCTATTTAGGGAAAACGAGGAAAAATAATTCCGTCTCTAAAATTAGAGACGAAAAAAATATTCCGTCTATAATTTTAGAGACGGAATTTTTTTTTCCGTCTCTAAATAGAGACGGTATTTGCTTCCGTCTCTATTGGTCTATTTTCGAGGTCTCTCAAATTTGGAGGAACACATCGCTTTAGAGACGAGAAATTTGAGACGAATTTTCCTTCTCTGTTAGAGCGAATTTTTTCCTTTTCTGTTTGGGGCGAACTATTTTCCGTCTCTAAAATTAGAGACGAAAAAAATATTTCGTCTCTATTTAGAGACGGAAAAGTATTCAGTCTCTATTTTCGGTCTCAAAATTTGAAGGAAACCTATCGAGCCACTTTAAAAGACGGAAATTTTTCCGTGTCTAAATAGAGACGGAAATAATTTTTCGTCTCTAAATAGAACTGACGTTTTTCCGTCTATTTAAAAGCAGCTTATTTTCCGTCTCTATTTAGAGACGGAAACATTTTTCCGTCTCTATTTAGAGACGGAAAAATTTCCGTCTCTAAATTTTCGTATCTATTCTTCAATTTTGTTGTAGTGTATCCAAATGGACTCCACCTTACACACTGCACCTAATAATGTGGTGAAAAGGACAAACCGAACCTTGGTAGACTTGGTAAGGTTTATGATGGGCAAGGAAAATATAGAGATTGATGAGCCTACTACCCACAATAAATCTTTGAATAGTTCTAGATATGACAAATGGCTTGAAGCCATGAAGTCAGAGATGGATTCCATGTGAATCAACCAAGTATGAACTTTGGTTGAACAACCCATAGGGATAAAACCCATAGGGTGCAAATAGATCTTTAAGAAGAAGACTGACATGTAAGGTAATGTGATTACCTATAAGGCTACGCTTGTAGCTAAAGGTTATCATCAAAGACATGGAATTGACTATGACGAGACTTTACACCCAGTAGACATGCTTAAATCCATAAGGATACTCCTTGCCATTGATGCTCATTGTGATTACGAGATATGGCAAATAGATGTGAAGATGGCTTTCCACAAAGGAAACCCAAGTAAGGATGTGTGTATAACATGATCGAAAGTCTTCACACCTAGCAATGGAAATAAAGTATGTAAACTTCAAATATCCATTTATGTGAATTACATATTACTTAATGGAAATGATGTCTCAGTGTTACAATTGGTCAATAAATTATCAAAGAATTTTCTCCATGAAAGACCTTGGAAAGGCAACCTACATATTGGGGATAAAGATCTATAGAGATAAATCGAGAAGGTTGCTCGGTCTTTCACAGTCTACATACATAGCTTAGATGCTAAAGAAGTTTAGCATGAAGCAGTCCAAGGGAGATACATCCCCATGTTTAGAGGGATCACCCTCTCGAAGTTCATGTGTCCAAAAACACAGGATGAGAGGACAAACAGGAGTATGACTCCATATGCTTCGGCGATAGGATCAATCATGTATGTTATGTAATGTACTAGACCTAACGTATCATATGCTCTAAGAGTCACGAGCATATACTTATTTGACCTAGGTGAGGGTTGTTGGGTGGTTGTCAAGAATATCCTCAAGTACTTGAGAAGAACTTAGGATGTATTCTTGATTAATGGAGATGGGGATCTTATAGTAAGATGCCAACTGTTAATCTAATGGAGATGACTCCAAATCTCAATCAGGCTAAATGTTCATATTGAATGATGACACAGCCAGTTGGAAGAGTTCCAAGTAGGAGATGACTATGGATTCTATAACCGAATCAAAGTACATCGTTGCTTCTGATGGCAGCTTAGGAAGCAGTTTGGACAAGTTAGTTCATTTATGAACTAGAAGTGGTCCCTTGCATTGTGGATCCAATATTGTAGTATTGGGATAATGAGTAGACCATAGAAAGCTTGAGGAACCACGGGTCTCATCAAGGTCTAAACTATAAATCTACATACGGTAGTACCATTTGATTTGATAAATATTTAGTGATCTTTATGTAAAGATAGAGATATGTCCGCTGGTCAAAATGCATCTGATCTCTTGGCTAAGCTACTTCCCTAGAAGAAGAATAATTCCCATATACTTGCCAAAGGTAAAAGATACAAAGGCAATTGGCTTTAGCGCAAATGGGAGTTTGTTAGAGAAGTGCTCTAAAGGCAAACACCATTGCTTGCTATTGTACACCTTTGTCATATTTAATGAAGGCCTCTTCATTAATTTGATATTCATACGTTGAATTGATATAGATCTTTAATCGAATTAAGGAAGTCCATGATACATAACATAGCATGAAGGAAATCATGATGGGATCATGATAATAAGATTCCTCTCATGTTCAATTATGTTAGTGTCTAAATTATCCCTAGTCATTATATCAACGAGATTGGACATTATTGATCCGGACAGACTAACACATGTCATACTCCTTTATTGGATCAGGCAATAGATCTTATAAACTGTGATCATGAGTTGATCCGAGTTGACATGTGGATGCTTGCTAAGAGTAGTTAAGTACATCAGAGACCTGTCATGAGACAATCATATGGATTATCTATTTAAATGTAGATGATTGTCTCATCATAGCAATGATGAAAATATCCTTAGACTTGAGGTACTAAAGGATATCTTGAATCTTTGATTAATACTTTGACCTTGTCATGTTGCCTGGAGAATTCGCTCTTTGGATAAATAGTTGGGTATAGCTTGAGGTGTTTGAAGATGATTGAGTAGCCAACAAGGGATTCACCACTCTCAATAAATTGAGGGTATACCTATGGCCTGTTGTCGAAATCATTACTCGAAAATCTCTGGGCAAAGTGGAAATGTCATGAAAAGTGTCTTCAAGTGCATAATTGATGAGTAATGAGTTCGAGGACAAGATCAAATATCACTTGGGCTAGATGTGGTGTAGCCAGTCTTGTTAGCGATATACTCTAGCCCAGTGGCATATACGTGTCGATGTCATAACATATATAAACATTTATCATTTTATCTTGTTATTTAAATTGTGGTTTAACCGCCAAATAGTTAGCTAAAACTATGTCATCAAGTATGTGACTTGATAGTAAAACCTTAAGGCATAAGGCATATTCTAAATAGTTGATCCATAGTCGATCGTGTGGGAATAATAATGAAGTGAGACTAATATGTTTATTTGAGAAAGAGGCCATGTTTCTTTAGCCATAGACATAAGATGTTACTGAACATAAATACATCAAGTTCATGTTATTGGAGCGACCGTGTGAAATACTACATGGATTATGTCATCGGTAATTATCATTGCAATAGTGGTGAGTCCTTCGACTGAATTCACCATGGATTCCACCATGAACTTCGTGTCTTGGCTGGTAGCTCAATAGCGTCTTTAACAAGATGGTAATACGGTACATGGTTGGGCTCGCGATGCAAATCATGTGGAGGTGTGAGTGATAGTGAAAGAAATTTGTCCCTCTTAATTGAGTGAGATGTCTATTAGCCTTTTGATAAAGTGAGGCGAAATGCATGGCCGTGCTCGGATAAGGATTGATGAGGTTATCAATATTATTTGTTTAGTCACTCTGCGAATCGAAAGCTTGATTAAGATGTATAAAGATGACTTCATCCATGCTTTGTGCTTAATCGAGACATGGAGTATTGACAAGGACTATTATGTACTATGTTGGAGTTTTCGAGTCATCGAATTCACTTGATTTGGGTAGTTATAATGTCTTGCTAGAGACCAATTATAACTTATGGGCTTAGAATATGATTTGGGCCCATTGCCAACATTGAGTGAACCTATAGGGTCACACATAAGAATAAGCTATAATGGGATGATAGAAAGGCTCTCTCTTTAGCCCATGATTAAGCCCAAGCCCAAGCCCAAGCCCATTAATAGTTAATGGAATTTTTTTTTAAATTCGTTTTAATAAAAAGGTTTGGGAGGCTTGATATAAATATGGGGTTTATCATCTAAAAGTAGGTGGTTCTCGGGCGGGCGTTTTTTAGAGAGAGAATTCTTTTATGGAGTTTTAGAAGACACAAGGTGTCTTTGGTTTTGTGGGATAAAGACCTATCATAAGGTGCTAGCACATCCATCCCATCCATTAGCCGTTTGTGTAGATACCTTTAGAGGGCGTTTGCACACTGCATCGTCTTGGCTCGTTGTTGCTGGATCATTTCCTGTTTGTGTTTCAGCGTGTGTGTGATCAAGAAAATCTACACTAGTCGAAAAGGATTCGGTCTACAAGAGGTAAGATATGGATTTCCTTGATTCATTGTTTAGTTTCATCAAACCGCTTGAATCTTGATGCAGTTTAGCATTAAATTTTTTTTTATTTCCGCTGCTTTTTCTCATCGCTGGATTCCAACAAGTCTAGTGGGAGCTACACATTGTCCATGCTATGAACCGAGTGGGGTATAGATTGGTGAAAGGACGAATTGCACGGTATTTGTCTATGGAAGGATTTTAAGTCAAACCACTGATTCTCCTAGTAAATTAGGGGTCATGATGTGGTTATAGATGCCGCCGATAATCCCATGATCCACAGCTGGAATCAAGTGGCCAATATAATCGGAACCCACGGGCCGCACACTTAGGAAGAGGTGGAGCTGATATGAAACGAATTTGGATGTGATCCAAATATGAGGGAGTTCATTCTTGAGAATAGAATGTCACGGGATTAGTAGAATCCCGGGTTCGAAGGCCCTCATTAAGAGAGATAGCAAGCTTGGGTTTGTTCTTCGGCTTAAGGCCAATGAAGGAACACACCATAATGCATAGGGATGTGTGTAGCTTATCATCACTTATGGTGAGGGGCATTTTAGACATATCACAAGCTAGGGTTTTCCTATAAAAGCATCTTTATGGAAAACCCTAACAACACAATACCAAGCCATTTTTGTTCTCTTCTCTCATGAAAGTGTTCAAGAGAGTTTGAGAGGAGTTTCTTCATAAAATCCTCTTTGTGAGATCAAGTTTTGGCTCCCTCTTCAGATCGTGACTTGGAGGTTGTCAGCTCCACTCTTTGTGTGGATACCATTAGAGGTGAACCTAGGACTTGGTTCGCTTCATTTCAATCGTCTAATTAAGATCGGTTTTGAAACCAATAAGGTAATCCCGACCCCTCTCTTTGGTATAGAATCGATTTTATGCCCCAGGGGTCCCTGGAGGGTTTTGTTGGAGATTTTTTGCTTCCGCTACTTTTGGCACAGGATACACCTCAAACCCCCGTAAAGAGGGAGGGATCAGGGTTGGAAACTTCTTGAGAGCATAAACTAGATTTTTATGTATATAACTTGATTGGAATGCTAGGTGACATCAACACATGCCTCAATAAGCTTTCTCTCACCCTACACATAAAATATTTTAAAAATATAACATTTGGACCTTTTATTTTATTTTTTATTTTTTAAATGTATACAAATTTTCATTTGAGAAGGTAACAATTTGTTCATGATAAAAATAAATAATTGAACAACTTTTATGTATAATATGAAAGGAAAAAATAAAGGGAAATTAAAACTAGCTTCCTATGTATATATAACAATTTGTTCATGATAAAAATAAATAAATGAACAACTTTTATGTATAATATGAAAGGAAACAATAAAGGGAAATTAAAACTAGCTTTCTATGTATATAACAGATGGAGCTTTCATTTTTCTTTGTAGATGCCTATGATACAATGACAAATTTGTCAAATTCATATGTGCAATTTAAGGTTTTTTATGTGCCTATAACGTAAGGACATATTTGTCAAATCCATATATATGTGCAATTTAAGACTATTTGTGTAGGGTGGGAGAAAGCTTATCAAGACAAGTGTTGATATCAGCATCGACCATAATGTTGCCTAGGTGGGCATGTTCACATCTAGATGTGTAATGTGAGATAGTGTGAAGTTACGCTACATGGTAGTCTCATAGGCTATGCTAAGGTCTTAGTGTTGGAAAAAATGGGTTTGCGCACAATAAATTAGCTATCTTTGAGCTAAAATAACAATGGGCCCCACAAAGCTTTTTCGGTGGGTCCACATGGGAATGTGTTCTCCTCCATGAGGAGATGAAGATTATATATTGAGTTGCTCAAAATCATTAAGGAGTGAATTAGAAATTACCTCCAAACATCACCCTTGAAATGGTAACTAAAGGTTTATTTGCGGAAAAGCTTCAGGTCCTACACGGATGCAGAACAAAGACTTTAGCTGTGATAAATACACCACCTTGTAGTCGGGCTCATCCCAAGGGGCACCCCAGTTTTGTGGAAGGGGAGGACCTAGCTCATGCTTGGTTCACCTTCGGGTTCGGAGCTAGCTTAAACTCACCTTTTGGCATCAAAACGCTGTCGTTTTGCGAGGGCAATACTTGTCTTAAGGAGATTGTATCCAACACAAGACTGGGACCGCAAACAGTTCCGATTTCAAGACGTACATATCGCGGTTTTGTAAACTGCTTTTTCATTAAACGCTTTTATGTCTACTTCATTGTATCGTTTTATTGCTACTGATCTCTAACAATCTTAAGGCAAGTACTCCCCCTTTGTTTTTCCATTTTTACATAACTGCAGATAGAACGATCAAGACCGTTTTTCTTTACATAAATCGCTGTGATAGAACGACCGCACCGGTTTTCCCGCTGCATCTGTTTTGTTTGCAAAACGCTCGCTTATGTTTGTTTATATAGATATTAGTATCAAGTAGAAACACTGCTCTAGACTACGAACTATCAAGATCGGGATTTGTTTATTTTAAATAGTGAAATCAGTTTACATAAATTTGTTTATCAAGATAGTTTGTACGGATTTGTTGCACCGGATTTTGTTTATTCGTAAATATTGAGATATCAAAAGATAGGTTTGCACTGTTTTGTTTATTTCAAACATTGATATCAGTTTTGAATTGCTATGTCAATTCAAAAATCACAACTGTTTGTTTTAATATATTTTATTTTTACTCAAATTTTGGCAAAGTCATATTTGATTTTTAAAGAAATTGGTTCTGTGAATAGTAGCCACTTTGGTTTAATATTGGTTTTAGTCAAAATTTGGTCATTTTTAAATTTTTTAATATATTGTTTCGCAACACTCGTCTCAAGCAGAACACTACCGATTCTACCTTACCATGGTGCCTCCTCCAACGCCTGTTATGGCGCCAATGACTATGAGTCATGGAGAGAAGTCGGAAAAGTTCAATGGAACATAATTCAAAATGTGGCAACAAAATATGTTGTTCTACCCGACCACCTTGAATTTGGCCCGTTTCCTTCAAGAGGATGCTCCTGCATTGAAGGAAAATGAAACCGGACAGTGCGGTCACTGGCGTGGGAAGATGAAGGCTGCCGATTTCTATGCTGCAACTACCTGAACGGCCCGGATGTTCACACTATATAATGTGTATTACGCCTTCACACATCGCGGTAGAACCAAACTTTGGACAAAAGTACAAGACTGAGACGGTGGCTCACAGTTTATGGGAAAATTCCTGTACTACAAGATGTCGACCTAAGACAGTGATCAGCCAAGTTCAAGATCTACAATTCTACTTGACATACATGTAGAAGGATGTCTCGCTGAATCATTCCAAGTATTGCAATTATTGAAAAATTACACCACTATGGAAAGAATTCAAGAATTACCTAAAGCATGTTCAAGGAAATGAGACTTGAAGACTTGATAGGTAAGGCTTGGTAATAGGAAGACAAACGTGGCATCCGAGGAAGCAGTATGCAGCAAGGGCTTCATGGAATCTAAGGCCAATGTCAGGAACAAGGGCAGCGCACTCCCACAATAATAAGAAGAGGAAGCATAGCGACAATCTGGCCCTGCTAAAGTTCACTAAAAGTTCCAAGGCAAGTGCTATGTGTGCAACAAGCAAGGGCACCGTGCTAAGGACTTTCGTAGTCGCAAGGAATAAGGGAATCCGAAAAAGAAACGCCCTCAGGCCAATGTGACTGAAGTGGACGATGTCTCAGACATGAACCTCTCAGTCGTAGTCTCCGAGGTGAACTTCATTAGCAACAATACCAAGGAATGGTGGGTGGACACAAGGGCTACTCGTCATGTTTGCTCAAACAAGAAGATGTTCTCATCATATCAAACCATAGATAATGGAGAACAACTCTTTATGGGAAACTCCTCTTTTTCCAAGGTTGAAGGCCAAGGGAAGGTAGTATTGAAAATGAAATCGGGCAAGGAACTTACTCTCAATGATGTGTCAGATAAACAGAATTGGAAGAATCTAGTGTATGGATCATTGTTGATTAAGAAGGGCTTCAAGTTGGTGTTTGTCTCGCATAACTCCATCCTCACCAAAATGGGATGTATGTGGGAAAGGGCAAGAGCAATGGGGCTCTTCAAAGTGAACAATGGATCGTTGTAATTCCGATTAAGGAATATCAATAAAAGAACACGTCACAGTATTGAATCTTCAAATGTGTGGCATGGTAGACTAGGACATGTTAATTATGATACATTGCGGATTAATTAATATGGAATGTTTGCCTAAATTTCAAATAGATTCAAATCATAAATGTGAGATATGTGTGGAATCTAAACTTACAAGAACTTCCTTCCAATCAATTGAAAGAAGTAGTGAACCTCTAGAATTAATACATTCAGATATCTGTGATTTGGAAATTATTCAACGTAGAGGTGGTAAGAAACATTTTCTACATTAATTGATGATTGCGTAAGATATCAGCAGGTTACTTATTGAGAAGTAGTGATGAGTCATTGGAAATGTGTTTCAACATTTCAAGAATGAGGTGGGAGAAAACTCAATCTGATAGAAAAATCAAGGTACATGAAGGATAGAGGTGGTGAATATGGCACCTTGGTGATTTTGTTCACAACATAGTATAATACACAAAACGACCCGCACCCTATTCAGACCCCAAGAAATGGGGTTAATGAACGAAGAACGTAACTTTAAAACAAATGATGAATGCATTAATATTAAGTTTGGACTACTCTCAAAATTTGTGGGGGAAGCAATTTTCCGCAAATTATATTCTCAACCGAATACCTTACAAGAAAACTAATAAATCCCCCTATGAGTTGTAGAAAGGTCGAAGACCTTCTTACAAATACTTAAAAGTGTGGGGGTGTCTGGCTAAAGTGGCGGTACCTATACCTAAAAAGGTTAAAATATGACCAAAAACAGTTGATTGTGTTTTCATTGGATATGCATTATAATAGTAGTACATCGCTTTCGATTCATAAATCAGAAATTATCGATATGCATGTCAATACTATTATTGAATCAAGGGAATGGTCTTCTTTGAAAATGTATTTCACAACCATACATAGAGTCGAACTCAAGTAAAAGGACTCATGATACTGCAATAGGCAATAGTCAAGGCCAACAAGATGATGATGAACCTAGACGCAGGAAAAGAAATAGAACGTCTAAATCTTTTGGTCCAGATTTCCTAATGTATCTGTTAGAAGATGAGCCTCAAAGCTTCATGGCGTCGAGCCTCAAGCTCCATATTGGAAAGAGGTTATAAACGATGAAGTAGAATCCATCTTGAAAATCATACGTGGGAACTAGTGGATCTTCCACTGTGTTTGTTCTAAGATATAAATGGATATTCATGAAGAAAATGAAAGCGTATGGATCTATTGATAAATATAAAGCCAAATCGGGTTATCAAAGGTTACAAACAAAAAGAAGGTTTGGACTATTTCTCGATACCTATTCAATTAAGAATAAGAATATCATCCATTCGAATGTTAATAGCCATTACAACTATATACACAATCTGAGATACATCAAATGGATGTAAAGACAACTTTCTTAAATGGTGACCTGATGAAGAAATTCCATATGAACAACCCGAAGGGTTTATTGTTCTAGGTCAAGAAAAAGTTTTGTCGCAATGAGCAACCTTTATGGATTAAAGTAAGCACTAATGCAGTGGCATGAAAAATTTGATAGTGTAATGATGACAAATGGATTCAAAATCAACGAGTGTGACAAATATGTATATGTCAAGAACACTGAACGTGGATTTGTCATTATTTGTCTCTATGTTGATGATATACTACAGGGCAGCAATAATGAAATCATTAAACTACTAAGGAAATGTTCAACAGTTTGACATGAAAGACTTAGGTGTTATGATGTTATACTTGGGATAAAATATCCAAACATCGATGGACTATTATCTCAATCACATTACATTGAGAAAATTCTCAAGAAATTTAAACAAAACATAGGGTGAGTCTGAATAAGAAATACCCCAGGATGTAAATCTACATCTATACAAAAATAATAAAGCCTTTCACAACAAGAATACGCATGTCGATCGGCACCGATGTATGTCGCGAACTCGTAATTCGCCCAAAGATAGCTGACGTTGTTAGTAAATTGAGTAGATACACAAGTAATCCAGGTCCGGACCATTGGAAGGCAATAGTTCGAGTTTTGAGATATTTGAAATACACACAAAACTATGGATTAATTGCACTACTGAAAATATCTAGCAGTACTTGAAGGATACTGTGATGCGAATTGGATAACTGACACCAAAGACTCGAAGTCCACAAGTGGCTATCTATTTACACTTGGTGGTGGAGCGGTGTCTTGAAATCTTCTAATCAAACATGCATTGCTAGATCCACGATGGAATCCGAGCTATTAGACACAGGCTGTAGAAGCAGAGTGGCTTCGTCATTTCTTAGAAGATATTCCAATATGGCCACAACCTGTGCCTGCTATCTGCATTCATTGCGATAGTCAATCAACAATTGGAAGAGCATAGAGTCATATATATAACGGTAAGTCTCGACATATTCGTCGAAGACATAATACCGTAAGACAACTTCTCTCTAATGGTATTATGACTATTGAATACATAAGGTCAAAAGAGAACATTGCGGATCCGTTAACCAAAGGTTTGACCAGAGAGCAAGCAAGTAAATCATCGAGGGGAATGGGATTAAAGCCTATACACTAAAGAGTCACTAGAATGGCAACCCAACCTAGCTGACTGGAGATCCCAAGATCTAGGTTCAAAGGGACAACCGAGTTTTGTGTGACTCATTGAAGATCACTACGGAGAACAAATCTCCTACTCATTCATATAATCAGAATAGTGATGCATGCAGCGTTGAACAGGGTAAGCCACGCTTTTAATGATTCTTATATCTTGTTAAAGACAAGTGGGGTATAGCAGAATATCTTCCATAAAGAGTCACCTATGTGAGTGAGAACTGGGCTGATTCTATGAGAATGATAAAGGCTACATTCTCTAGGAGCACTCATGAAACTAGGAATTGTTTAGGGCCAAAATGAACACAACCATGAGAACCAACTGTGTCAAGAAAGATTATGCGTGAATGTTATTGTCTTGGTTTACACAAATGATCAACGCTTCAAGACATCATGTCACCACTCAATCAAAGAACCCGTAGCATTTCACAAGGGAAGGTTCAAGGCCACAAGCTACCTTCCTCTATACAGAAAATTTCCAACTGAACTCTCTCTCTTTGTGTCAGCATGTCATTCACATTAATTTCAGTCAATTTCAGTCACGTGGGGAATTGTTGGAAAAAAATGGGTTTGAGAATAATAAATTAGCTATCTTTGAGCTAAAATAACAATGGGTCCCACAAAACTTTTTCGGTGGGTCCACATGGGAATGTGTTCTCCTCCATGAGGAAATGAAGATTATATATTGAGTTGCTCAAAACCATTAAGGAGTGAATTAGAAATTACCTCCAAACATCACCCCTTGAAAATGGTAACTAAAGGTTTAAGCTTGTGGAAAAGCTTGTGTCCTACATCGGATGGGAACAAGACTTTTAAAGGGTATAAATACACCCACCTTGTAGTTGGGCTTGGGCACCAAGGGGCACCCCAGTTTTGTGGAAGGGGAAGGACCTAGCTCATGCTTGGTTCACCACACACGCGCGCGTGCCACCGCCGCCCGCCTCACCTGGCTGGCTCTGCCTCTTGAGTTAGCTTAAACTCACCTTTGGACGTATTGACGGCACTTCTTTCTCAGTGTTTCATGATCAGATCAATGTCATGAGCAAAGGTCTATAAAGGCCATGCCACTGTATTTCCTTTCTTTCTTTTCTTATTAAAACACATATATTCATTCATTCATTTCATTTCATAATGCTGAGAGAGAGACTTAGTTCCAAATACCGGTTCGACAAACAACAAAGAAAGTGTTTTCTATCGTTGGGGAGATCATTTCATCCGTGAGACAATTGCCATTATTCTCAAGCACCACTGCGAGGGAAATACTTGTCTTAAGGAGATTATGTCCAACACAAGACTCGATCCGTAAACAGTTCTCACATTTGTTTTCCCTAAACATTTCCACATATTGCTTAAGGTTCTATAGTAGTCGATTGAACGCTTTATGTCTGCCTCGCCAGATCAATGCTCTATTGCTACTGATCTCTAACACTTAGATGATGGGGTAATCTCTAATGTAATGATACCTAAGCCAGTGAACTTTAGAAGAGACGTTGGTGATGATAAGATGAATCTAGTATAGCGGACTTTAGTGTAAGCCAGTGAACTTTAGAAGAGATGTTGGTGATGATAAGATGAAATCTAGTATAGTGGACTTTAGTGCAATGGCATTTAGGAAAAGAAACATAAATGATGGGAGGGAGGGAGGGAGGGAGATGACATATGTTTTAATAGCCTTTTAAGGTAAGATATATTTGGTTAAAAAGATGTTAAATAATCTTGAATTTGTGAATCTAATATTTTTTATGTTTTTTTAAAGGATTAATTATATAAATAGTGTCTAAACATTTTTACTTTTTCTATTTCAATGTCTCAAAAAAAAATTTGGTTTAATCGAGTGTCTAAACCCTTGATTTTGATTTAAAATAGTGGTTTTGACCGGTTATTACTTATTAGGATGACTAGTCAGCAAAAACTAACACTCCATATGATGAGTCAGCAATATCCTTATGTTTCTGGACAAAGCTTCATCAAAATCCTCACACTCGGTTGGTCCGAAACGAGCCCACAACTCCTCCTCAACACTCCTAAGTCACCGATCGGCCTTCGAAGCACGCTGTAACTGTTGCTTTACCATTGATTTGCTTCCCCTTCAAGATGAAACGAAACTAGAGAGACTTTTTGATTCTCTGTCGTGCTTTGAAATTCAAAA
Source organism: Tetrastigma voinierianum (assembly GCA_016808115.1). Classification (NCBI taxonomy): domain Eukaryota; kingdom Viridiplantae; phylum Streptophyta; class Magnoliopsida; order Vitales; family Vitaceae; genus Tetrastigma; species Tetrastigma voinierianum. Next base: position 777,215 of record JAEQBH010000033.1, on the reverse strand, counting down.
TTGTGCTACCCGACAACCATTCAAGAGGATCGTCACTGTGAGTATTTGGAAATTCTACCATTTTAGAAGAAAATTTGACTCCGCCAAGCCATCAAACTCTTCTCGGCGGTCCAAGAAGGTCCACGCCCGGTGCTAGTTGCTTCAAGATTTGCAAGCATGATCCGACAACCCATCGATGGTTTCAAGTAGTCGGGCCAGGACGCCCCAAAACCTCGGGTCCGTTTGATCATCTGGTCAACCTACTAATACAAGGGATGCCCAAGTTACCCAAGCTTACTAGAAAATCGGCGTGAGTCCCTCCGCACGGGAGTTTCACCAAACACGCATTCGCATAAACCTGTCTCCAAACAAATTCAATATAATCCCAAGGATAACAACATGGATAAAAACGGCCTCGGGGCCCATAACAATATATCTCAAACGACAACCATGTCCCATAGTTCTAAGAGTTAATAAATGACTCTTATACAACATATATCAAAATACTGGCACTAACAATACATGGAGAAGCCATCAAAGCCACACTCCCGCTTTCAAACTCACCCTAGGACGAGCCGTCCCTCGCACGCTCCCCGCATTCAAAATAAAAGGGGGATCCTGACGACGGGTGAGCGCCAAAGCTCAATAGAGAATTGCCCTGCTGGCTACTCACCACCTAAGTGCAAGGCAATATTCCAAAGTAAACACACATTTAAGCAAATGCATGATCCACAGGCTTGAATGTCTACATGACTAACTCGGGGATCCCGAGTCCTCACCGACTTTCACACTCCCGCCTGGGCCTTGTGGGCTGAGAATTTTAGTGTTATTAGTGGGCAACCCTCCGACACATATATATCAATTGGGCCGCCTCGGCTCCATTAATATATATTATTTGTTTGTGGACTACTCCTCTCGATGGATAAATATCAATCAAGCCGCTCGACCTGATATTATTTAGTTTGGACTACCCTCCGATAATTAGCATTTTAGACTACCCTCCGAATCATCTTCTCTGGGATTTTATATCCAAAATTAACTCCTATAGTCCTAGATGTTGCAGTGCATATGGAATGCATGTATGTAAATTCCAATACAGTCTAATCACATGCAAATATATAAACACGAATATATTCACATAAAAATTTAATCACACAACATGTTATGTATTTATCAATTCAAACATCAAAATTAGCTCACTTGGGCTAATATTCAAACACAAGCAATTCGATTCGAATTACTTAACCAAGCACATATTTTCCCAAAAATACATTTTTCGAAGCCGATGGTCTTAGAAACTAAAAAACCCTAGGGGTTTACCGTCTAACACTCGCAGCACGGCTCATGTTGGCGAACTGCATTTCACGGCCACTACCGCCTCAAATCCAATCAATACATGATTAACGCCACAACATACAAGTCCATACCACAGGCCGCCATGGAGCAGCCACGGGTCACTCCACTTATCTAAAATTTCACACACCGATCCCATGGTTTGGGACCGATCCAACAACCCCTAATGGCCTCCATCAACTCAAACATTCGAAAAGTACTAAAAATGGGAATAAAACCCAAGTAGGGAGAAAATTCTACCTCAAGGAGTTTGAAGAAACTCCCGATCCCGGAGTCCACGTGTAGCCTGTCCCGCGTAGAACATTTCTCCTTCTTTCCCCGAAGACCGCCGACGGTCGGATCGTCCTCATTTCTAGAGAGAAGTTCCCTCTTTCTCTAAAACTCTCTCAAAAAGGCACCCACTGCATCTCCCCCTTCCCTTTTCACGTTTTTGGCTCATTTATGAAGGAGACGACACTGTACAAAATTTTGTCTTTTAGTGCCATTTAAATCTTTTCCAAAAATGACCGTTATGTCCCTCTTTTACCAGAATGGATATTCGGCACTATTCGGTCAGCCCATTACTCTATTTCTACTATACCAATTTACGGGTACATGAGTACATGTTATACGCGCTCTTCGCTTGAATCGAAAAATCGACGACGACCGAACCGCCGATGTTCTCGAAAAACGCGGTCGACTCGACCGGTCTCGTAAAATTATGAAATTTTACGTGTTAACTAGATTTCGCGAGACGATTCCAACGGTACAATCATTTTCTTCATCCGAGATCTAGAGAATTAATTATGGATTTTTAACCGAAATTACAATTTTGTAATCAAAATTACTTATTTGCCCTTTATTCCGTAAATTGGAATTTCTGTCTACATTCTCCTCCTAGCGAATTTCGTCCAAATTCGAACGATCTTTATCAAACACATGCATATGCAACGTGCACTCTATCATGTATAAATATTTAAATCTTAAACGACTAAACTACGCACTTCTCATCCCTAAACAAGAAGGGATAGTGGCCCGCATTGTATCCCCGCGCTCCCACGCGTTGACTCGACCTTGCTAGTGCCGCCATAGTTCCTCACTAGCTCACGGTCTTGCATCGCAAGATCTGATCACGGCTTATCAACAATGTACACCGTCCCTCCTCGGTTGTCTCATCCGGTGTCAACCCCAATCCGCCCCAACCACCATACGAGCTGGGGACCGGAGTATAATTCGAGCATGGAGACGTGAAATACCGTGGACACCTATCATACCGGGCGGTAATGCTAACCTAAGACGCAATCAGGTCTACTCGAGCATCTCGAAGGTCCCATGAATCTCTAAGCAATAAATTTTCCCAATGCCATTTAACCCGACCACTTCTTAGGAATCACCTTCAAGGAAACGCGGATCACCAACCTTGAACTTAAGGGTCGACGCCGCATATCTATGCTACTCTTCTACGCCCGAGCCGACGAGAAGAGGTTGTCGTATCGCTTCACCTTCTAAGGTGTCTTTAATCGATCGCACTACTGACGGAGCTCTCCCACTTCGTCCAACATAACTATGGATCTATGACGGCCTCCCATACAATGCCTCAGAGGTGCCATTCAGATACTCGCCCTCGATAATCCATATTGAAGGATTCCACCATGGGCAATTAATCCCCACTTTATGGATCAAGGACACATGTTCGCAACATGCCCTCTACCCATATGTAATCCATACACACGAATCCCACACAACCCTTGCTCAGGTAAACGCTAACCTCTCCAAGGCCACAATCACTGACAATCCAATGGACTGTCAACTCAATCCATGCCATGCATGACATCCATTTACCGAGCCCTTGTCAGCTCAACAACACCCATCGCAATTTCCAAAAGGGTATCCAAACCTCGAGTCACTCCCGACTCCTATCATTCAACTTTAAGTCTACATGAGCTAACTCTCATCTCGTGTTTTCATCTCGAAGCAATATAATTTCTTCGACTTACACTTCGAGTCTCCGCATTCACAATGTAAATTGAGATATCTTCCTCGGCCCTACACCCTGAACCTGTGGATTCTCACCTTAGGGGATTAATGTACTCTCTTTGCTTTGCCCAACACACTCTAATTACTCTTCATTTCGCATCGAACTATGAGTCTTCATTAGACGTACCCTGGGAAGACAACTCAACCCACACTCACCAAGAGTGGTGAATGACCGTACCGTGCACCCACACCCGTCTCGATGCGATGTTACCGTGCACACGAACCCAATAATGCCATATTGCGACACCTAATTCCGGGTCCACCATGAGTAGAATCTTAGAGATCTCTCACTCATAATCCCGACCTATCAGGTCAACTCTCACCCTACACCCTAGGGAAGAACATCTATACTTGGCTTCTCCAAAGGCATTAACCTCTAAGCCCAAATCCAATGCCGTGTCGAGTATGACAACCCGGCCTAGGTCTCAATTACTGACAACCCGATGGTTATCAACTCATCCATGTCAAGCTTGTCATCAACAACCAATATGTCTACCACCCTAAGGTCCACTACGCTCAAGGCGTAACTCGGACTGCCCCCGACTTCACCTCCACACTGCCCCTTTAGCCAATTCAGGTTAAGCCGAAGTGCTCAGATAACACCCCAAACCGAAACTGGTTCCTCCGCCCGTAGTCGCCAGGGTGCGGAGGAATGAATCGATACTCTTCTCGTCTCTACTTTAACTCGGGATCGTATTGCCCAAAGTCTTGGGACTGGCTCTCGCGCCCCGTTTCACTCATGCTCAATCATGGCCCTAGTCCTCAAATCCAGTGTGAAGGTGTCTTCGCCTCTTCCCGAACTAGAAGAAGCCGATCCTCTCTGCTACCAACAACTGCATCCCGGTGTTCCAAGTATCCTTAATTTCTCTCTATGGTCAATGTCCCATCCATGGAGTCCATGTGTCCCGAGGCTAAGTCCTACGATCCTGCCCCGAATGGATAACTTCAGCCCATTCTCGTGTCTCTCATAATACCCAGCCAATCCCAAGAACTACGTATCTCGAAGATTGACCTTCGGTCTCTCCCAACTCATCAATGCCTCAACCTTCTCTAGGTCGACTAGCACTCCTGGTGCTGACACCACGCAAGGTCCCAAACTCCCTCCGCAGAAGCCAAAAACTCGCACTTATCAACTTAAGGTACAAATGATGGTCTCTTAACAACCAGAAACAATCCCTCAAGCGATACTCATGCTCTACTCGACTAGGAGTAGATCTAAATGTCATCCAATACATTCACGCATTAAACTGACTAGATAGGGTTGGAACACTGATGCATGAGGTCCATGAATGTGTCGGGCGCAGATTCGTCAATCTAAAGGGCATCACCGCAAACTCGCCAAAGTGCCCATAATCGCCCTAACCGTCTTAGTGGATATCCGTGATCCCTAACCTCGCCTGATGGTAACCAAGGCGGTTACATCTCGAGTGACTCGCACCCTCTCAACCGATCAAACAATGGTCAATTTCTGCAACTGGTACCGATTTTTTATCAGAATTCGACCAATCGTCGATAATCAATGGACAAATAAGGGTTTTAATTGCCTTTGCACTAACTGCTACCATGGGTGAAGTGTCTTGGCCTAATAAACCCTCATTCAATAGCTAGAATCGACTCGAGTTCCTACGACTTCAATCGGTGCCATCCTATGCAGTCATAGAGATGGGTGAATTACCCGTGTAACCTGATACCGAAGTCTATCGCCTCTCGGGTGTGGAGGTAGTCCGTGTAGCCTTATCCGAAAGATCCACAACCGCACACTACTCGAGGTAGACCTAAGTATGGTCTTACCTCGTCCTCTAGTGTAAGGCTCGCTAGCTAACCCGCTTAATCGTCCTCGTTACTTGACTCAGATTATCCGGTAAATGTCATGATCAGTCAAATACTACACGAGTATCGGGTCCCGTAAAGGGAATCTCCTACGCTCACAATCGATAACGATCCTGTAAGCTATCAGTCAATCCATCCTCAGGATGACATCGAACTCTGACATGTCCAAATTCCTCAGGTCCATTGTGAGTAGAGTCCCCGAGATCTCTAACTCGCAACCTCGACCTATTATTCATATTCTCGCCCTAACCCCTAGGGGAGAATTCACATGCAGCGGCTCCTCTAAGGTCTCTAGGAGCCCTCGCCCCATTTCCACCATATTTAAGCCCACTTCTCTAGCCGAATGCGCCTAGTCTAATCCGGCTCGCCAAAGGTAATTTCCATAGCCTTCTAACACTTTCTCAAGAGGTATGAACCAATGGTCTACCACCACTCCGGAGGCTCTTCCCAGAATTTCGTAGAGGATGATACGTCCTAAACCTCCTGGGAGGCTAGCCAGATCTTCTGTTTACTCGTTATACCAGGTCGCCATAGCATCTCGCGCCAAATAACACAACACCAAGAAAGTCTCGCCGATCAAACACTGGTGGTGCCTGACCAATACCCCGTGGACGCCCTCTACGTCCTCGCCCTCGACTAGCCATCTACATAAGTCAAATGGCAACAAGATTTGAAATTTTATTTCGGGCCTAACTAGTACGTATTATGCCAATTACTAGTAGACTTGATAACCATGAACCGACCCGTTCATTTTCTAAGTGGCGCTAACTCCCAACCACTCAACACATTTTATCTCGATGCTAAAATTTTAAGCTCTCCTGCTCATTTCATTATCAAACCCTAAGGTCATAATCCAGCAACCTTAGTATCACCTTTTTCCTATACGCATCTACCATGCATTATAATTTTCTACGCAACTACTGCGCAATCACGATTTCAAATGGTAGTTAATCCAAATACAAGATTCTACATAAACACACACAGACACTAATCATACACTTAACTCAGTGTATACGCAATGAATTTCGCATTTAAAATATTGTTTTCGATGAAATTTTATTTTCAAAAATTTATTCCAGTTTGGACTCCATCGAGCCCCGCCTCTAAGGCTTCAATCCTCTCTTTGTTGGTTGCCATTAAATCGAGCTCGATAACAATGTTAAATCCCGCTAGAGCTTGAAAATAAAAAATATAAAAATGCTCTCTCCAGGTGAGAACTAACCACAAATCTTTGGAACAATTTTCTCATATCTTTTTATTCATTGAAAGAGTTTAAATACATATATTTTCTAACCACTCTTCCTAAACTTAGGACCACAACTATTGTGCACAAACAGAAACTAAGTCATGGACCTAAACTTTCGACCACAACTATTGTGCACAAACAGAAACTAAATAATGGAAGCAGAAATAACAAACTAGCATAAGAATAGGACTTACCAGAATAATAGGACTTCAACTGAAAGAAAGACTCTACACAAACAGACTTCTTCTCCAGGCGTTGCAGCTCAAGACTCAGTCCAAATATTTTTGATTTGGCCGAGAAACACGCTGAGATCTTCGTGGTCTATCACCCTTCTTCTCTTCTCAGTTTTGAAGAGCATGGAGAGCTTTTTGGACTCTTTTTTTAGGTTTTACATTGGTGGATTTTGTTTTTGTTCTGCGTTTTTTATTCATTAGAACAGATTAGAGTTTTTTATGTTATTATTTCTGCCATGTTTCTTTTTACATGAGAACCCCTAACCGCTTTTTTTAAATATATATATATATATATATATATATATATATATATAGTATATATATATATATATTCATTATCATGACAAAATCAATAGAAATGCCTGAAAGTAAGGCAGCGAGTGATCTCTCATGGGAGCCTAAGTTGTCTCCTGCCGTCAGCACTCAAAAATGGGTTTGACAAGTCTCAAGATATAGTTGAAATCAGTGGGGTTGGTCTATGGAAACCTGATAGCAAGCTCGTCGATGGATTGTTTGTTCCTCCTAAAATCCCTAGGAAGTTGAACAAACTACTCAGAAAACAAGTCAAAGGCACCACTGGGACCAAGTGGTATGTGCATTCTGATGGAAGTATTTTTCTTTGTTTCATTTCCTTTTCTTTCTTTACTAACGAATGAGTTGGGATTTGGGGTGTTTAGGTAAAGAGGAATAGTGATTTTAGGAAATCCAGCAATTGATGATGATTGATTAAGCCATAATATGGAATTTTGAGTATTTTGGTAAAGATGAATCCTGATTAGTCCAGAATTTAATGATGGTTAAGTCTATCTATTTTTTTTTGGTAGGCAATGAAGTCTATATTACTTTAGAGCACATGAGCGCTTTGTTATTTTAAAATTAAGGATTTTGAATGCTTTAGTTGTTATAATCAAAGGAATTCATGAAACAAAACCATTGTGTTTTAGAGTTGTTCAAATGTTGAGGAAAAATCCCTGAAAAAAGTCCCTCTTACTCATCATTGGGTGTATGACTCGGATTGTAAATAAGTCATCAAGAGAAATAGTAAGAATTGCTGAGACTTACTTATTTTGGTTTCAATGACATTGAAAGAAAGAAGAAAAAAGAGAGTTCATTTTCTTTACTTTTTTGTCTTGGCTGCTTAATGAAGTCCTTTCAAATAGACGACTTTTATTTTTCGTGGAATATGAACAGGTTTGACATGCCTTCACTAACTATCATTCTAGAGTTGAAAAAATATCTCTAATTACTGATGGTGTAGTGTTTTTTCATTTTATTTATGCAGCTTAATTTTTGAAGGGTTTTATGATCTTGTATATGTATTTTGATTTTTTTTGTGAGAATATTGTTTATCATGTTTAAGACTAATGGAAAGGATTCTTGAATTTATCAAAATTTTGTTTACCTCATGCCTTACATGTATTGAATGTGACAACCAAATATGATATAGACTTCAGCATAAAACTTGATATTTTTTGTTGATTATCTTCAAAGTGTCAAACATATTTTTTGTTGTGTTAGTATAAAACTTCAGCATCTGCCCTTTGTATATTTCCTGTATACTTTTAGGTTGTCTTTTGGGTTTTATTCTTTTGTTTTTATATATTTGATGCATTTACCTATAATTAAAAAAGTTTTTCAGCTTCCAAATTCTTAAAATATAGCAGGATCGCATTGGACTTGTATATAATGATATGAAATTTTATTTTTGGGTTATTAAGGACTCATCTTTACCCCAACCCAATATTAAATTATCTACTGATATTTTCAAACCAAGTTTCCTTATTGCATTTGGTTGGTAGAACTATTTCAATCCTAGTTTAATGGATCTAATTTTGTAGAGGCTCTGATTTTCCCAACCATTCAAAGGCTTAGATGGGTTCTTTATAGATTTTAATCAATTCTTTTTATTTCTACTAACTTTTAAAACAAATTGATAATGTTAAAGCGTGGTGTATGCATAAAAGAAACTTGAGCACAATGATTAATAGGCCAATTTGCTAGTTAATGGGCTTATGTAAATTATACTTGAGCATAGAAGGCACTAACGATTCCATTCTCATTCAGAGTTGAACACAACATGCAGCAAATTAAACTACGGAATTTTGTTTTTTTTTTTTTTTTTGGTGGGGTGGGAGTTTCAAACTCGTAAGGCATTGATTCCATAGAAGTAAAATAACATTTGTGTTTTAAACATCATGGCTGATGAGAATTAAATTGTTATTATTGAAATGATTACAACTTCTTATTGCCCATGTTATATTTCCACTCAACAATTTGGAGATCACTATTCGGTAAATAAGTCATTCATGTGAAAGAGAAATCATTCTTTCACATGAATTGGGATATCTTTTAGTAACCTCCCATGAAAGGGGTCCAACATCTTTAATCTCCTAGTCGTTGCTCCTAAATGAAAGCAAACATACAGGTCAAGTGGTCAACTGATTCTTATTTATTAATATTCACAAGATGCCACATGCAATATATACATGAACTTGCTCTTCAAGGACGTACAAAATGTCAAAGAGAAAATGGATGCAAAAAGGCACTTCCATAGAACTAAATTAAAATGGAAGACAAAGCATTAAACACTTCCAAGTAAAACCTACAATAAGAATAAACACAAACAATTCCATGGAATACTTGACAAAATTAGGGAACAAGCAATATGTTATTTTGACAATGAGTCAGCAAAACTTTCCCATGTCAAATGTGCTTTAATTAACATCAGCGTGTCAAGCTTCACGCTACAACCCACATTCATGGGAGGGATTCTTGTGAATCCCACAATCAAGACAAATGTAAATATGCATCAATCACGGTGAAAAACACAATAGAAATCAACATAGTTGGGTTTTAAGAGACCATTTTCTATACCTAATAGTAACCCAATTGCCAGCCAGTTCCTGTGAAAAACACAATAGTAATCAACACAGTTGGGTCTCAAGAAACCATATTCTATGCTTAACAGTAACCCAATTGCCAGTCATCCATGAGCTATAAACAACTGAAATATAAATGGATTGTCAAATCTGTTGAAGAACTATGGATCCAAACTTCTATCTATGGAAGAAAATTTAGCTTATACATATAAGTTAGGTCTAGGCGTCATCTATTTCATCTCTGGACCCTTCTCTAGCTACCTCTATCAAACGCCCACAATAAACATCAAAGAAACTAAGCCGACAACCACAGAAGTTATGCTTACTATTTTCTCTCTGGAAGAACCTTCCTTTGTCCAGCTTCGCTTTGGACTATATGGAGTTGAAGAAGGATGACAATGGCAGAACTCCACTCTGCACAAACCATTATTTCCATCAAAATTGTTGGAATCCATCCTCTGAAAAACAGGGGTGTTTGGCACCGTTCCTACCAAGTTATTGTTAGAAATGTTGCATACAATCAGGCTCAGCAAGTCACCAATTGAAGTGGGAATTTCACCAACAAGTCGATTATCATTCAAGTACATTGATTCTAGCATCTGCAAGTTCCCCAAATCACCTGGAATTGTACCTGAGAGAGCATTATGGCTAATGTTGAGGGAGATCTGAAGAGCACTAAGGTGGCCAAGCTCAAGAGGAATGCTTCCATTGAAGAGATTGCCCCCCATTTGCAGTTCAGTAAGCCGGGACAGACTCCCTAAGCTTCCTGGTATCGGTCCACTCAGTCTGTTATCTGAAAGTTTCAGCAATTCCAGATTCATTAGCTTCCCGATCTCTTCTGGAAGGTTGCCAGTGAAGCTGTTCCTACTTAAATCAAGCCTTTGTAGCTTTATACAGTTGCCCAACTCGTGGGGAATGATCCCGGATAGCCTGTTTGATGAAACATTAAACGCTACAAGTCCCTCCATTTGTCCAATCTCTGGAGGTATATGCCCAACAAGATAGTTATTAGATAAGAGCAGTCTCTTCAGATTCATAAGCTTGCCTACTTCTTGCGGAATGAGGCCAGAGAATTGGTTCTGATAGAGTTCAAGTGCTGAAAGGTTCTGAAGTTTTGACAACTCAACTGAGAGGCTTCCCGTCAGCTGGTTATCTCCCAGCATTAGCTGAATAAGAGGCTTGCAAGTCTTCAGACCATCAGGGATGTTTCCCGACAACCTATTCGACCCGAGGCTTAGGAATATCAGTTTGGAATTTGCAGAGCTGTGGAGGGATATGGCCTGAAAGATTGTTTGAGGAAATATCAAGAATGGAGAGGTTACTGTTAGCTCCAATGAGAGGTTATCACCTCAAGATGATTAGAAAAGCTGTAAATCCTCCAAGAATGTGAGGCTTTAGCCCTAAAGGAATGGTACCAGTCAGATTATTTATGGACAAATCTAAATACCTCAGCTGCTTCAACTGTCCGAGCTCCTCCGGGATACTCCCCAGCAGAAGGTTCTCGAAAAGATGAAGCAGCCGGAGGTTAGGAAGATGGGACAACTCCTTTGGAATAACCCCAGTTAAACCATTTTCGGAAAGATCTATCTCAACAGCACTAGTACAGTTCCCTAGCTCCGGAGGAATTGTTCCATTCAACTGGTTGGTATAAATGTACAATTTCTTCAGCTTGTTCAGCTTTCCAAGCTCTTTAGGTGGGCTCCCAGTGAAAGCATTGTCATGCAGAGCAAGCATCTCCAGGCTAGTGAAATTTCCGACCTCCCGAGGAATATCACCGATCAGAAAGTTTTGCCAGAGTATCAAATTGTTAAGACGCTTAAGTTTCTGAAGCTGCACAGGAAGAAGACCTTCAAGCCTATTCTGAGCCAACCCCAGAAGCTCTAAGCTCTCGCACTCGCTTATTTCAGGTGGTATTGGACCTGACAGGAGGTTGTGACCCGCCCGGATGAACTGAAGCCTTTTGAGCTTACTGATCGACCGGGGAATCGGACCTGTGAGATTGTTACTGTAAATCACAAGCTCTTCCAATGAAGTTAAGCTTCCAATCTCATCTGGGATTTCCCCGTAAATATAATTCTCACAGAGATAAAGAACTTTGAGGGGCGCAGATTGGAAGAGTTTGGTCGGTAAAAGGTCGTGGAAGCGATTAGTGCAAAGGTCTAGATTCTTGAGATAACGACAATCGGCGAGATTTTCAGAAATGGGGCCGAAGATGAAGTTTTTTGACAGGTTCAAGGACGTTAAATGGGGGAGTTGGCAGACGCTAGGAGACAAAGTACCAGACAAGTTGAGGCCATGGAGGTTTATAGAAGTTACCTTAGAATCATTGCAGGATAATCTATCCGAACGGTATGAGTTAACCATATGTCATTCCAGCTTCCAAGATTGTTACCAGGATCAATAAGCGATGTTCTGAACTCTAAAATCAACTTCCCCTCCTCGTTCAAGGATGCAACGAAAACCAGGCAGCAACAAAGAACCAGCAGCAAGTACTGAAAATGATTTGCCATATCGATCCTCTGATCCCAAGACTGTTGTATTGAAGAACAATAATTCTTCAGAGGAAATAGATAGAAATAGAAAGAATAGAAAGCAAGCCCCCAATGATCGCCATCAAGAAGAAGGTGAGAATCACACGTAAAACCAGCTCAAGAATGGAGTGGTTGATAGGAAGAATAGAGAAGGAAAAAGGAAGGGAGAGAAGTGGGAGACATGACCCATATGATATATATGGAAGAAGACAAACATCTAGATAGAATGAATACAAAAGATTGGGTGAGGAGCTGTGACATTAACTAAAAGGGGTAGGCATACAACTGAATGGAGAGACGAAAAGCCAAGGAAAAAGTGAGAAGTTATGAAAGCATTAGAGAGAGAGAGAGAGAGAGAGATGGTGAGATGGGAATGGGGTATAAGGATATGAAAGAGAAAGAGAGAGACACACACATGAGAATCACGACCCCAAAGTATGGAAAAAAAATGGAGTCAACAATACACTTCACAGCATTGCTTGATTTTTTTATTGTTGATCTTTGAATTTTGATTTTTTGCTCTTCTTCTTTGCTCTGCTTCGGCTTCTTCTTCTTCGTCTTCTGCCGGTATCCAACAAGCAGTGGCTGTTGCTTTTTGTTCTCCTGCTGGAGCTGCTTCTTCCCATCATCATGGTTAGGATTGAATAAATGTGTGTGATGTGGGTTGCTTTATAGGGGGTTGGATGGAGACGAGTCAAGAGAGAATTGGGATCCTAATCTCCACTACACCATTGTTGCTGGGCCTGCCAATTTGGGGGATGAGGGCTTTGAATTTCTTCCCTCCTTTTCCTGTTCCAGTCTGAATTACCAACTTCTGTGTGGACTCTTTCAGTGGCGTGAGTTGGATGGGTTGGAATCTCTCTGTCTCTCTCCCTGCCGACGGGTTTGGTTTGGCCAAACCTCACTAAACTTGGGGTGCAACTTTGGTAGGCCGGTTGAGTTGGATTGATATTCTTTCCAAATTCCAACCTAAATTTGATCCATTCTAAATCTTAATTTCAAAGAAAACTCTAATCTACCCGTTTGAAAAGCATGTATTCTTTAAAGCAGAACATCTGTAAATTTTGTTGGAAAATGCCAAATAAAAGAACATAAAAATAAATTAAGAAAATGGTAAATAAGAATGTATGTAATGGAGTTCCCTAATTGGAGTCCCAATAAGAACATAGTTTTAGAACGATGTAATGCATCCGAAGTAAATTGATGTAAAAAAATCAAGAAAAAAAATAGGGAAAATGAGAATATAATTAAGTATAATTAATTGTTGTTATTCGCCATTAAACTCATTTATTTATTTTAACTTATTGATAGAAAGATAAAATAATATAAATATTAATATTTGATTTTTAAAGATTTCTACTTTGTAACCTAAATATGAAAAAATGATTTTTGTTAATATTTTTAGAAACAAATAAAATCTTAAACTCCATTTGGAACCCGTAAAAGTATTATGGGAAGAAAATAGAGAGTAAAAGTGGAAGGAAAGAAAATTTACAAAAAAAAATAATAAAAGAGGTGTCAATTTAATAAATTAATTTCATATGTTTATTTAATCTCATTTTATTTGTTTCTCATTATTACATAAGAACTAAAAAAAAATTAAAAATATGTAAAATCTTGATAAATTTTAATTATGTTTCATTTTCTCTCATATTTTCATGATGAAATTAATAATAAGAAAAAATAATTTTTCTCAGTTTTTTTAAGTACATTTTAGGTTTCAAACGCTTTAGTAAGCTTGAATTGAGTTCAAATCAGAACTCTTCCTTAACGCTTTTTTTTAAATACTTTTCAAATTCTAAACGGAGCTTTAGTAAACTTGAGTAAATATCAATTCAAAACTCGTCTATTAAGCTCATATTAACTGATGTATATTTGTTTCTCTCACATACACGAGCGCACAACCTCATTAAACTTGAGTTGTTATCAGAACAGAAAAATTTGATAAGCTCATAGTAGCTGATGTATATTGTTGGACAAAAATACTTATTCAAAAGGGATAAAACTAACAATATCCTATGTTTGCAAAAATAAACTTTAATATATAGAAAATTACTTGTGGATGTACTTTTAATTATTATGTAACCTTTTCAGATATTTTTGTTTATTTTATTAATGTAAATGTCAGGACAAATAGGAAACACTGTATGGTGAAAGTGGCTTTCAGCTATTGCTTCTTTGGTGATTACCTTTTTGTGAAGTATGAAAGGGATTCGAGTTAGTTTGGGGCAGCCTAAAAGTTGAAGGAATGGCACATCCTTTTTGTTTGGACAGTTTCAATGAACCAAACTATTCCATGAGCCGAATGAAAGATAGAGCTGTAGCCAATGGAATGGACCCAGTTCAGCCCACTATGGTCATGTGGAGTGGGCTGACAATAATGGAGAAGTGTGCCGGAAAATTGTGTTTGCCACGTTGATTTGATAAGGAAAATGGTTGGTGACATGGGACATCATTTCCATAAATATAAAGTTTTAAATAATATAAAAATTAAATGACATAAATATTTATTATCTATTTTCTTCTATTTTTTTATAATAAATGACAAAAATCACTACTTTTATAAAATTATGATAACTTTTTTTTTTATACTAGTGGTGTCGTATAGCAATACCCTAATTATAAAGATGACATCAAGAATGGAAACTAAATGATCTAATACCATTTCATATAAAATAATTATGTTTCGGGCATATATCTATTGGTTTAATACTAATAAATACTATCTTTCATTATGGTAGTTTCTATGACTATTAAGATAATATCTATAGTTTATTAATATAGTATCTAGGTATTATCATATTTGAAACATAATTATTTTTTATAAAATCATATTAAACTATGTATTTCGCATTTTTTATATCGTCTTTGCAATAATTCTCAAATCAATGTGGGAAACACAAGTTTCTGGAAGCATCCTCATAACCAAAATAACAAAATCATCTTCTTTTCTTTTTTTCTATTTTTTAAATTTTCCACATGACCAAACTGAAGTTTAAGTTTTTATTTCATCTTTTCAAAATTAATAAAAATCAGGACTACCAATTATGAATTTAATATAAGTTAAACACTAAAATTACCAGCTACATTTTAAGACTATGATTTATGATTTTTAAATTTAAAAACGGAATTGTATATTCATGGCTGTAGTTCTAAATTCGAAGTTATAGTTGGTGATTATAATTTTAAATTAAGCTTAAAATGATAGTTCTCATATGATTTTGACTTCTTTTCTTGTAACATTTTGTTATTTTATTTGAAAAATTTTTAGTTTACTTTGTTAGAATAAATTTATTATTATTGATTTAGTATACTAATATTGATAATTTTCTATTTATTAGAATGCGAGTGGTAATTAAATTTACCTGTCATATTTTAAATTTTTGGTACATGAAATTAAATTATTTTAAAATTATGTAATATTTTAAAAATATAACTTTTGGACCTTTTAGTTTTTTTTTAAATAAGGGTTTCCTTTATTATTTTTTAAATTTTGTATTTTTTATATGATATGAAAATTTTAGGTTTAAGTTTATCTATAATTGGGAAAAATACCGTTTGAATCCTAAACTTTTCAGACTTTTATAAATTTATCCTGAAAAAAAAAATTATTATTTAAATATATCAACTTTCCTTTTAATTGATAATTTGAACCTAACTAGTAACTACCTTCCTACGTAACAAATACACAAGCCGCCTATCTGGTGAAATGTAAGACGTGGTTTTTTTTTATTAGGGCCAGATAAGCAAAAACGACGTCGTTTTTGGGGTGGGCATCCAATTTGGTCACAAATAAGCTTTCTCAAGAATCTGGCTCATTGTGGGTCTTGACTCCCTGTCTTCCTCCACGCACTCTAACGCAGAATTCCCATCTTTCGCATGTCGAGCTCACCTCCCATCACAGGGTGTAGAATTTTCTTAACCCACTACCATTCATTCGATCCTTGACCCATTTAATAAACCCAGGTTGTTCTGTTTCTCCTTGATCATCAGTGTCAAGGATAGCAATCGGGTTCTTCCCCTTCACCATCTTCAAAACCACGATCCCATAGCTTTAAACATCTACCTTGGAGGTGATAGGAAGGTTGAATACCCATTTAGGAACCATGTATCCTCTGGTTCCTTTGACCCCCGAGAAACTCGAATTCCCTAGCTCCTCTCTGTTCCGCAATTTTGACAGTCCAAAATAAGCTATGTTTTCAGGTGCAGAACCCACTCCAAGCATTCTTCGTGTAAATAAGCTAGCCCTCTGGCCGTGCCGACTGCCGAGTGCTATTTGGAACCTCTTCTCCAAATCAAGAGTATCGGAAGATAGATTTTGCGCTAAAGATCCATTCTCCATGTACTAATACACCAAAAGCCGGTGCTTCCCCTCAATGCAATATACCCCCCACATCTCTATTAAGTTCATGTGATTAAGCCTCCCAATTCTCCACACCTCTTGCTTTATGAAATTTTTGGTCCATGGTTCTAGGATAATTCTGCCAACGGAATCCATTAGGCAAGAGGGTTTTGTAACACCCCAATTTCATTTTTAAGGGGCATTACTGTCATTTCACATATGAGGTCTTAAAATCCCACATGTGAATGTTAAAAAAAAAAAAAAAAATCTGCTTCATAAAACCCTGTTTAACCTGTATATCATTATAACTCAAATTGAATCCACATCTAGAAACAAAAAATAAATTAAATTAAATTAAATTTGTACACTAATTCTCCCAAAATTTATCAATAAAAGTCTTTCAAACATAAACTTATAACCACTCGATCCGAAAAAAAAATCCAAATAGACTAACAATCTCAGTGGTATTATTATTAATATTATTATTTTTAATTTTATTTATTTATTTTATTTATTTCTTCAATGCTTCCGCTCCATATCATTAACCGCATTCCCTTCCTACCCAACATCACTTTTCACCCGATTCTATAGTACATGAAAATATTTAATGCACAAGAGTGAGCTAAAAACCCAATAAGAGGTTTTAATGCAATTTTATGGACCGCATACCTTAAATTCATAATTCAGAGATATAACAATTTTTTTTTCTTCACAAATCCCATAAAATTTATGAATGCAAAAGCTAGTTTTATATATATACGTACTTTCATAATACTCCTTTACTTCTCAAAAATATTCATTCCCAAAAATTTTTGTCAACTACTATAACTTGTTAACTATACCTATATTGTCAACTACTATCACCCGTTGACGGGGCCTATAGAAACCAATACACTTTTTTTTTCCAACAATGGACAAACACATACTTTTCATACAAATCAAGTATTTGTGCCATACATATGATTTATTTTAACAAATAAGAATTTCTAAAATCCATAGGTACATATATATATATATATATATATATATATATATATATATATATATATATATATATATATATAAGTATTTGCACTAAAAGCTGCATTAATTTATGTTACTGGTATTTTGGAACACTAGTCCAAATCAAGAGACTCAGAGAAATCTTTATGCACCTAAATAATGCGAAAAACACCTAGTATAAAAATATTTTCTCTTTTTTTTTATTTTTTTATTTTTTGCACTCCTAGGTTTTACTTCTCCTAGTATTTTATTTTATTTTTTCTAAAACCCGAACATTTAAACCTAAAATTTTCTGAAAATAATTTCTATAACTTAAGAGTTTTCTAATAAGTTAGGCATTTTCGAAAAGCCTTCATATCCTAAATTCCAATCTTTTTAAATCCCTTAAATCTCCAAAATTAGGGATTTTTTTCTTCTAAATTTATGATTGAAGAAAAATCCTTTCGAGTATTAAATCTAATTTTTAATAGTCCTTAGAATAGCCAAAACAAGTCAAATATCAATTCATAATAATTTTTTTCTCAATACTTTGTATTCCCTATATTTGTAGGGTTTCATATTTTAAGTTGTAGAAAACCCTAGGCTTTTAGATTTAGAATTCAAGAAGCCTTAGAAATTCATATCTAAGTTTCAAGGCTTAGAGATCACAAATTGTTGTTTCTATATATCCTGAATGATCCTAAGTTTCACATTTCAAAATTTTGAAAGCCTTAGGCTTTAGATCTAGAATTTTGGAAACCCAAAGGTTTAAAATTTGACTTTTGAAAGCTTTAACTACCAAAATCAAAGGAAGGAGAACACTTAGAGCATCTCCAAAGGGCTCAACAAATAGCTATTTTTAGCTATTTTGTTGAGTCAATTAAAAAAACTAGGGCTCCAATCCGCTCGCTACCCCGCTCGTGATTTTGCCTCATCACCTTCTCCCTCAACAAATGTAGCTCGCTCGTCGCGTATCTTTCCTCCAAAATCCCCGGCCAACGCCTTCTAGATCCACCGGATCCACGACAGGCCCAAGCAGCCACAAAAAACCCAAAGATCAAGACCTCCGGTATTGCTGATCGTGAATGAGGAGGGGATTCGGGTCAGAGATGGTTGGCAAAATGACGAATCGCGGATGGTGCAGTCCGACTCGACGTTTAAAAACGTCTTATAGCATCCTCAATCCTTCGCCTCTCCTTCTTCGCTACATCAACAACTGCAATTCCCATCTTCATTCAAACTCGTTTCGAAGGTTTTTTTTTCTTTTTTGGTCCTTCTCTATTTTATTTTATTTTCCTTTTTTTGGTTTCCCCATCTTTAATTAATATTTTCATCTTTTTAACTCTGTATTTGTGTTTGATTGTTTTATTCTGGTGTTGTTTTCCAGTTTTGTTCGTTGTGTCGTAATTGATTGTTTCATTGAAATGGCAAATGCACCATGAAGCTATGTCTCTAATGATGCTTTTAAGGGTTTTGTAATTTGTCGGGATGTCACAGGAAACTTCGTTCTAATTTTGTTTTATTTCTTTGATGGCAAATTGATTTGATCCCTGGCTTGTGGGTGTCTAGTTAAAACCCCAAATCGGGCAAGGAAAACGTGAATTCATGAAATCTGTGTTGCCCCGTATTTTGATTTCATTGTTTCTTTGCATAAAATGTGATAGTTGTTTTATACATGAATGATCTGCACTGTGTATAGAAATAACAACTATTGCCGCTAAATTCTCGTTTGTTTGGTGAGAAAAAGAACAGTCTAAATGCAGCCGAGATAGATCCTTTTCCCCGTAAGAGCATGTAAATATCGGGTCCATCTTTTAGTTTTGTTGTCACCAAAACGTAAGAGCTTCATCCAACTCCCTAGTTGCAGATACTTGTCTTTAGATGATGAATTGTTTACATGTTGTGCCGGCATAAAGGATATTTAGTTGCTAGATTCAGAATTGTGCATAGAAATGACTAACTATCGCTACTAATTTCTGTTTGTTATGTGAGAAAATGAATGGCCCAGCTCTATCGAGATAGATCTTTTTCCCATAAGAGCGATACTAATTGGTTTTGTTGTTCAGTTCAAAACATAAGAGCTTCAGAACATGCATTATATCTCATTCCTGTTGCTCACCAACTCTTGAGTGTCAGCTGCAGATACTAATACCTTGAGTGCATTCTTCCTCCTGGGGTTTACTTTCTGATAGGGTAGACCACAAGAAGAAATAGGGGAGGATTGTTTTAAAAATATATGGAAGCTCTTTTGATAGGTTTATGTGCTCATATCTTGTCTACCATGTCCTAGATTACTGCACATTCTTTCCGTCGCCATATTTTTAGTCAACATATAGTGGGGATGAGTCTTGGTCATTTTTGGACTTTGTGGATTGGTTAGGCTCCCCAATGGTTGTGTCTACTAATCTTTGTTTTTTGCACCTTTAGGTTTTTGTTGCTTGTATACATTTTTCTGATAGGTATTTTTGTTGCTTGTATACATCGTTTATACTTTTTTTTGATAGCTAAGAAAGAAACTTTGCCATTGAAAAACAGAAAGGGAGCCAACTAGGTAGCCCAAATGTATACATGGAGTATACAAAGAGAACCACAGTGTAAAACCCCAACCTGATTGAATGTTATAATAGTAGTTTTTGAACTGATTAGAGGTCCAATGATAGAAACGAGGGTAGATTAGAATTTAGAACGCCCGACGTCATTCGGGGCGCTGAAGGGAATTTTTTCAAATTGTAACCGGGTACCTTAAGGAATAGTGATTTTTCTATTATATCCGGATCGGTGGGCTTGCAAATAATCTTAAGAAATTTCGGGCCTTATGACTTGAACTCGATATTTAGAAGAGGATTGAGATTTATGACAGTGATTTGACCAAAATTGAGTCTCATACTAAATTTTTCTGAAATTAACGAAAATACGAAAAATGTCAGAATCAATCATAGAGTCTAAAGAAACTGAAACGGAGTGAAATGGGGTCCGTTTGGATAGTTTCCAGGCGATCCGAACGTAATTCGGATAATAATACGCTATTGTCCGAATTTCCGATTTTAATGATTTTAAATCCGATTTCGGTGATTTCAGACCCTGGAATCCACTATGAAGGATTTAATTTGAATATTTCATGGTTAATTTGAAGTTTATGACCATGTATCATTTTCACGCTTAACTTATAAAAGCGTATAAGGTGAAACCGAGATAAAATCAAGCATAAAGTGAGATATTTTCTTGTGAGAGCCAATTAAACCTTCTTAATGATTAAGCAGAATAAATAATAGGTTAATGGATTTGTGATTCATTAGGAATGGTCAATGGAGCTTATTTGGTTCAAGGGTAATTTCACTGAAGGGAAGGGCACTGAAGAGGAGTCAAAATATAACTTAAGAGATTAAGTTTGCTCAAAAAAAGGAGAGCTCTCAAGCATGGAGGAGAAAGAGAGAGGGAAGAAAAGGAGAGAAAAGAAGGAGAGAAAAGGAGAAGCAAGAAGAAAAAGTGTAAAATAAGGTATGAGATGTGATTTTTCTCCTCATCTCGCTCTTAAGTGATCTACAAGTGGAATCAAGAGAGAGCAAGGAAAACCAAGAACAAGTAAGTTTTAATGGTGGGAAAGTTGGATTTCTATGTTTTTCATGTCTATTTGCTTCTAATTTTCTTGTATGGATGGTAGAATTGGGGTATTTTGCGATGAATGATGATGTCTTTTGATAGAAATTGAGAAAGAAATGGATTAGGTTAGGGTTTGAAAAAAATCAAGTGAATGAATGGTTAGGGTTTGATGTTCAATTTTGTATGATATGTTGAAATTGGTTAGGGATTTATGAAATTGAGGTATAATGCATTGGAATTGGTTAGAAAAGAAAAGGATTTGAATTGAGGGCATAAAGATCATGTTGTAAAGTAAAGGGAATGCTGTAAAATTTCAAACCCTGTTTTTACTTTTTGGCTATAGATTGCTACAATCATTCAAATGAATTGGATTCTAATCTGCAAAGAATCATAAGAGATAGGGCTACAAATGTATAGAAGGTACCAAGAGCAAATTGTAGCTCTAAGGCCCTAAATACCGACTGAAAGGTGAGCTCGTGTAGCTCACTGGATTTTGCCTGCTTGGGTATGGTTGTAGTGTTTTGGCCATAAGTGGAGTTTCACTCGTCCAAATTGAGTGATTCAAAATTCTGGGTAAAATAAACTTCTAGGGAAAAATTTTATCTGAAGGAAGTTCATGCAAATTGTAACCCTAAAGTTCTGGTGAAAATTTGTCAAAGTGGAGCTATGTGCGATTCTGTTCTGCCAAATTGAGTCATCTAGATGTAAAATACAATAACTTGAGTTTTAGTGATCCAAATTGAGTGATTCCAATTGGAGAAGAAACCTTATAACCATAGCTTCAAATGAGTGAAGAAACCATTTCCAATTTATGGAGTTAAGATCCCAGCAAACCGTTGATAACAGTAGGTGATTCAGTGAGTTAACCAGTTGGTGATCAAAAAACACATGTTAAACTTGTGTTATGTGGTTGAGGGCTTTAGAGAAAGAATTTTAAATTGAAAATTTAAAGAGATGGCATTGGATATATAAAGGACTGATCTGGAGAGTTTCATAATTTTTGAAGACCTTGTGAATAATTTTTGGGGTCAAAAAGTCTATAGAGTATTGTTGGAAAAAGGTCACAAACGAATTGTGCTTTAATACATGGCAATTTGTTCATTCGGTTTTTAAAACGAATTTGCATTGATTAAACTGTTACGATTAACGCCAGAAGCATGGTTTTCTTGAAAAAGGTGAAAAGGACTATCGGACAGGAAACGGAATTAATGGAAGCAAGCGGGATTGAGCGGTGAACTGTGAGTGTAAAAATGATATTTTGACAATTGAGTTTTAAAAGTGAATGGTTTTAATGTTAAACTGAAAAGTTTAATGGAAATGTTTATATAAATGTTAAGGCATATGAAAATGTTTTATCTTGCATCAATCTATATTTATATAGTCAATTATATATGTAGCATATGTTAAGGCATTATGAAGTTTAAAAATGTGTAAAGAATGCATATGTATATTTTCATATATATGTGTTTTAATGATAAAGTAAAGGATTTAAATGGATTTATAAAACTAATTTTGATAGTTTTGCATCGATGGTTATCCCAACCCCACATGATCAAGAGGATCGAGATCATTGTGAGGTACCTAAGCGTGTAAGGATTTAGGGGTAAAGTTATAGGTTAACCGAGGGAGTGGAAATGGGTGTTTAGAGTAATATCCTTACACGTGATAAAAGTTATGACTGAACCCTATGCAAAGCGTGAGTTTCTCCGCAGCCGTGAGTGGTTATGACCGAATGTGATCGTTCTCACCGTCGCACTGGAACCGTCGGTGTGTTTATTCCCGGGTTCCACGAAGAAAGAAAGAAAGAAAGAAAGAAAGAAAGTTTAAGGTATAAATGAATTTTAAATGTATAAGGTGTATTACTTTGATAAAGAAAGTTTAAGACATAAATGGATTTTAAATGTATAGTGGTTGTATTACTTTGATATATAATCGAAATGTTATCTTAATGAAAATGTACACCATCGGGCTCCTCAGCCTACACTCTTTTCCATATGTTTCAAAAACATTTTCAGGACCCGAGACAGGTGCGCCGGTAGAGTACCCTCCTATGCAGTGAGTTGAGCCATCGAGGAGACGACGCATGTGAACTGCATTGTATAAATAGTTTGCATATTTTATATGTCGAATACTTTGTCATGTATATATGCATATATGGATATATTTTGAAAAGGAATCACGAAGATCGGTTTAAGTCCGCCTCAAGCCCACCTTTTTATAAACCGTATTGTTCAAGAAGTTTTGAATGTTTCTAATGAATAAAATGAATAAATGTATATAGATATATTGTGTTGATTGAGTTGTGGACGAGAGTCCTAAAACTAAAGTTGGAAATTAAGATTAGAAATGTTTTTAAATGCTTATGTGTATTTGTAAATTTGGGAAGTCCGAAAATGTGAGGAAACTCGCCAATTTTTCTCGAAAAATCTAAGCACAAAAAAAAATTTACTACTTCGTCCGTGATTATTTTCTAAAGATATGTAGTTGGATTGTAAAGGCCCGGCCCATGGATGCTGGCTTGATTGTTTTGAAGAAGTTTCTATATCTACTTGGAGGCTCTGGAGTAATCCCCAGTTCACAGGTTAATCCGGGTCGGGATCCTTCAACGTGGTATCAGAGCCACAAATTTTCAAATCTTTATAACATTTTCAAATTTTCATAAATTATTTATGTGATTTAAAATCATATATGCATTACATGACATATGAAATTTTTGAGTTCACAGAAAATGCGCTGCCCAGGCCGACCCACTGTGAGTGCGTATGTAGCACCGTGAGGTCATGACAAAGTATCCAAGCTTTGATATGGGATGCTTATGTCTTGATAGATCCGGGTGCCACTCAATTGCTTACTGCAAAATTTATTGCACCAAGTGAATATATATTACAACCCATGATCGTAGCATGGTAGTCTCCCTTCCTACAGAGATTCATAATTATAAAGGTATAGAGTATACATGGTTGTAAGAGTGATTATCAGGGCCATGAGTTTAGGCCAATTTGGTATTGTTGGACATCCATGACTCTGATGATCTTTAGGGAGGGACTGTTGCCTCTATTAATACGCCTACCATGGATCGCTTTAGAAAGAAGTTAGTTCAGAGACCGGGGACACACTGTGATGCATTATGAGCGGAGTTTTTTTTTTGAGATCGTCAGACATGTCCCATTTCGTAGGGAGGACGAAGTTTCGAAGACCAAGAGGTTTGCTGTAGGTCTTAGTCCAGAGATTTAGACCACAAGATTCGACAACACACACAAAGACGCTGTAGTAGAGGCCACGTTAGGGACAGAGGAGCAAGGTTGAAATCCTGTGTTACGCATACTGGCGATGTAAATGCAGGGTCAACTGGGTCTGTAGTTCCAGAAGCAATTAGGGTTTTATGATTATTTATCTAAATCTTCAATTGAGTTATATTAAGGCTCTAGCTAAGAAATGACATGATTCTCTAGGTCTGATTTTGCTATGAACGAAAAATAAAGAATGAGATTATAAGGATTGTCAATTTGTATTAACCTCGATGTTAATGGAAGTGATGTTGTTCATCGGGTTTTAATTGATTTAATGACATTACTTGAAATGCTTAGAAGAATTAATGGAATTAATGGAATTAAAAGCGAAATAGAAAATGAGACAGAGGAGGGTTAGCCAAGAAAGGGTTTAATTGGAAATGCATTGGTTTGATTTAGCTTATAAATCAATGACATTGGATGAATTATCAACAAAATTTGTTGAAAGAAAATGCAGAAATTGAAGAAATACTATGAATGTGTGACATGAAGGAT
Organism: Tetrastigma voinierianum; assembly: GCA_016808115.1. Classification (NCBI taxonomy): domain Eukaryota; kingdom Viridiplantae; phylum Streptophyta; class Magnoliopsida; order Vitales; family Vitaceae; genus Tetrastigma; species Tetrastigma voinierianum. The sequence continues at coordinate 752,440 of JAEQBH010000033.1, read as the reverse complement.
TTGACCACATTAGGGAGAGAAGTATGGAAAGTTGAGTTTCCATTGATTTTAATCAATCGAAGTGATTAAAATGCCTAATGGAATGTGTTAGGAATTAATGTTTTAAGAAGAAGAATTGACATGTATAAATGTAATTTTTGCTAAGGTACCGAGCATTAGGTTTTTCACTTTAAGGATGCTAATGGCTTGATTTAAAGTTGCAAAGATGTTGTCATGAGCCTTGATTTAATTTGGAGGTTAATCGATAAGTTGAGACTTCATGATTTAGATGTTCCCAAGACAAAGATTCGTAACACTAAGACGAGCATTTTCAGTTTCTAAGTCATGCCATTTGACTAATGACGCCCACCGCTTTACGATCTCAAGAATGATTTTCATGCCTTACTTAGATTAGTTTGTTATCAGGTTTATCGACCATATACCGATCTTATTCGGCAAAGGGAGAAGAACATGCGCAGCACTTGAGGACCGAGGACAATTCCCGCAAAACATCGCGAACATCGCTATATGCTAACCTCGCAAGTGTCCATTTTGGCTCAACAGTGTCGCCATTTTAGGACACATAGTTTATGCAAAGGGGATCTCAGTGGATCCGTAGAAAGTCGAAGCTATACTGAATTGGAAACCTCCTACGAGTGTTATAGAGATAAGGAGTTTTCTGGGTTTGGCAAGGTATTATCGTAAGTTCGTTGAGGGATTTTCTAAAATAGCCACACCTTTGACTAGACTGACAAAGAAAGAGGAACCATTTTATGGTCGAGGCTTGCCGCCAGAGCTCGGCGAACCGAAAAGGAGATTGGCCTCACCCGCATTTACACTTCCATCAAAGTGCGTGATGGCTTTCAGAAGGTATTGTGATGCCCTAAAGTGTGCTCCAGTTATGTATTAATGCAGTAATGACAAGGTGATCGTGATATGCTTCTAAGCAATCAAGAAGCATGAACTGTAATTATCCTACACATGACCTCGAGCCAGCAATTAGTATTTCGCTCAGATACGGGAGGCATTACTTATAATGGAGTGCCTGTAGGATTTTTTTTGATGGATCATAAGAGCTATGATCTATTTACGTTGTATGAACCGAACATGAGACAGAGGAGAGGGATCAACTGGACAAGGATTATGAATGTACCATAAATATTATCCTGGAAAGGCGAACGTGGTAGCATATGCTCTTAGTAGGAGACCCATGAGTTCCCTATCGCACTTGAGGGTCGTGCATCTTCCTCGACTCATAGAATTGAGGTCCTTGGGTGAGACTGAACTGATGACCTCGTGGAGCACTGCTAGCCACATTTCATGCAATGTCCCGTATGACAGATGGATTGTAGAACTTATTCAGGATCCACAGATAGTGAAGTGTGGTAGGGAAGGTAGTCCGGGCAACGAGAGATTTTATCATTGAGAGAGGATGGTACCGTGGTCATGGACGAGGTTGCGTGCACCTGGAGTGTGTGATGTGAGGAGAGAGATTATGGAGGAAGCCCATTCCTCCGCTTTATGCTATGCATTCGGAAGTACAAAGATGTATCATACCCTAAAGGAACACTACTGATGGAGCTTCTGTATACAATGGTCGCTTATCAGCCGTATCGTACGACTTCATGAGGCTCAGATGGACGAAATGTCGAACTCCTGGCCTATCGATGAGGTAGGCGAAGGAAATTAGTAGGTCCTGGAATTTTCCAAGTGACTCCGCGGATAAGATCAAAGTTATAAGGGATAGATCAAAATTGCACAAGACCGACGTATAGTTATGCGGACAACGCCGTAGGACATAGAGTTCAGGTAGGGGATATGGTATTTTTGAGGATTTCTCCATGGAAGGCGGCGTACTAAGATCTGGGAAACGTGGGAAAGTCGAGTCCACGATATATCAATATACATGATTGTTGAGAGGATTGTGGTGGCATATCGGGATTGAATCGCTTATCCGATCTCGACGCATTCACGATGTTTTCCATGTTTCTATGTTCCAAGGCATATACTAGACCCTTCACATGTATCGACAGAGCAACCGTTGGAAATACAGAGAATTTGACATACGAAGAGGAACCAAGTGAAGATCCTCGACTCAACAGAACAAGTTCTCGCAACAAGACTATTCCACTGTGAAGGTATCGCAGGAGTCATACAGTAGAGGAAGCTACATGGGAGCGTGAGGAGCAGATGAAGAGGCATTATTCCCTCTCTTTGATGCAAGTACGAATGTTTTAATTTCGAGGACGAAATTTTTATAAGGATGGGTGATTGTAAAACCCCAATCTGATTGAATGTTATAATAAGTAGCTTAACCGACAGGAGGTTCACCGATAGAAACGAGGGTATTAGAATTTAGAATGCTCCCGACGCCATTCTGGGTAGCGAAGTGGAATTTTCGAAAATTGTAACCGAAAATTCTAAGGAATAGTGATTTTTCTTATTATATCCTGGACAGGGCTCAAAGGAATTTTAAGAAATTTGCAGCTTCCTATGACTTTGAACCGAGATTGAAGAGGATTGGAGATTTATGAATAGTGATTTCCGATCGAAAATCGAGCCTCGCATGAAATTTTTCTGATGAGCTTAAAATATCTATTTTAGTCATCCATTTTTCTCGTTTCATTTGTTATCAAAAGAGACAATTACTTTGCGTAAATATGGTTAAACTCACCCATTTGTTAATAGTGTGTAGAATGGAAGAGTTAAGAAAAAGCAGAGAAAACGCAGTAAATAAGTGGAATAAAAGTGGTACTAATTGGCGGGTAGAAAGGTAAAATGAAAATAATCAAGTTGAGTCATTGATGCAATGTGGGTCCGCATACCCGCTCAAGTCGTGACATCGTGAAAGTGAAGGGAATTTGATAGCCGGGGCCGCAAGTAGGAACACAAGATTTCAGTACCAAGGAGGAGCAGAAATTAAAGGAATGATGTCACGATAGAAAACTGAGGTCGCGACATCAAAAAACAACCAAAGGCGCTTACAAGAAGATTAAGTGATGTCACGACAAGAAAAACCGAGGTCGCGACATCATGACAAATCCGCTGGAAGGGTGCGTGAGACTTGAGCCCATGTCGCTGACAAATATCCCGCTGTTGTCGCGACATCGTGAACAAACTATCAAGACCGCAGCGACTAGAAATGGATGTCGCGCATTGCAAGCGATCAACTCAAACCCGCCAAAGCATAGCGCGGTGTCGCGGACAAATACGAACCACCAGTTCATGTGGATGCATCCAAAGTCAATGTCGCGACATGAGTTCGATGTCGCCACAAGAGAATCGAGGACGCGAATCGGAGCAAGAATCGGGCCCGGGCTACTCAAATCCACAGCAAAGTTATAATGTGATTGAGGTCTAACCGAAACCCTATAAATACGCAGCTACCCAAAATAGGAAGGCGTGCCTGAGGCGATCAGTGAGAGATCTCGTAGCCCAGGCTTCACTTTTATTTTCTTTCTTTTCTTTATTTTATGTATATTTGTCTAGTATTTTTTTTTCGTTTTATTATTTTTTCTTCGATCTCAATGTTATCGCTTTACCGGTTTAATGCGTAATTAAATTTCTTTCACCATTACCCGAATGCATCGGGGTTCGCATAAATTTCGGGATTCGATTATTTCAGCCGAATCATAGCTATTCTTTTGATCGGCGATGTCGTTTCGTGATTCAAGAATTTGAGGAACCCGCCCATTTAGTAAACGTTGTAGTCGTAATTGATTCTTTCCCAGAGTAATTAGCAGCATCTTGCTCATTCTGGGCTACGAATTTACTTCAGATTATGGTTTATTGATTTTGGATTCGACATCGCCACTATACCCGTTAAGAATCGCGCATTACTCGATTTCAAGGAGGTCCCTTCAGTGACACAGGAAGACAACTCGGAGTAATGTACTTTTCTTTGAAGGTATACTAACCCGCTATTAGGGATCCTTGAGCTTTGTAAGTTTACTTAGATAAATCCTCTCACTTGAAGCCAAGAACGAAGTCAACGATTCTATCTATTTAAACAAGCAAAGATTTACCTCAATCTCGATAGCAGGCCAATCCCGTGTTAGCCGAGATTCAATCAAGGAAAGGTTGGATTCATTTTAAATTTCGAGGAAGAGTAATTTGGAAGGTATATCCTTGCTTGACCGATAACTTGGGAGCTAAGGTGTACACCCATAAAATGGGTATGAAGTATCAAAGAAAATACCCACTTAAGGAAGTTCTTGTTAAAGTAGTTATCTCGCTCCCAGAATCTGAGAATCAGGAAGAAGGAGATAACGAAATGTGGAGCGTGGAGAGATCCAGCTGCACTACAATTGCCTTGGACAGATTTTGAAACTTGAGATAATCAAGAAATTAATTCAGTATGAACTACAGGAATTGATCGTTCACTATGACTGTTTTTCTTGATGTGTCTTCTTATGATAATCGTTTCAAGATTCATTTCTTTTTGTAGGAATTTATTTTCCTTCATTTGTTTTATTTCAGTCTATTTGAATGTCCATTTCTCTTTGAACTAGTTAATTTCCCAGTTTTCATGCTGGACACCCATATCAATTTATGGTCCAAATAGTATTAATTTTCGAGTAGTCAGGGTAGTTGATGAAAATTCTTGAGACTTCTGGACTCGGAGATCCGACTTAAATCCATTTTATTACTTGCTCCACATGCACTTGTAGACCCTGCATCAAAACCAATAAATTAAATCGCTCTACTTAAGATTTTGGTTATGATAGTATGATGTCAATGCTGATGGCACCGCTAGTTCGGGATTAGTTAATAGTCCTTTGCAATAGTGACATAAATTTGTATATGTATTTTGGTCACACAACAAGTTTTATGGCGCCGTTGCCGGGGATTAGATAATAGTCCTTGGTAATAACGTCGTAAATTTGTATGTGTCTTTGGTCCGGTCAACAAGTTTTATGGCGCCGTTGCCGGGGATCGAAAGGTTTTAGTAATCAATATTCAGACAAAAGAAGTAAATACTAATTTGGACATTTTTTTAAAATAAAAAGAACAAAAATAGCATTTCAAGCATTGTTCTTAGCCATCTAATCTTTAACAAAACCATATTGAAAATGTTTTGTTGATTAGCTAATCCTATTGATCCGAGGTACTTTGATTTCGTGAAGACAACTTCATACAGCCCATGACAGATAAAGGATTGCACTGTACAAACCAGGAATGTGCAGCAAAAGACCCTTTAAGGAAAGCATGACACTATGGAGAATTATGACCATTCATCCACAATAAATATTTGGCAATAAAACAGCCAGCAATCGATGCTAATGATTTTGAGCTCAAACCAGCACTGATAACCATGGTCCAACAGAACCAATTCGGCCGGGTCGTTCCAATCAAAACCTAATGAACACTGGGCGCATTTCGAGAATAGCAAATTCAATTAAATTGAATGGTGTGGACGGTTATTCAGATGCGCTTGTTCCCATTCTCTTTACGAGATATGGTCGCAACATGGCTTAACCCCTACCATATGCGAATCGTTAACACAATGGAAGAGCCCATTTAGAGCTTATTTCAAGAATTCTTACTCCCATCACTCCTCCGAACAAAGAAGGGAAATTACTAATTCCAAACATGGGGAAAGTGAGAACATGTATGCGATAGGGAAAGATTCACACACAACATTAGCTCATTCAATTTTCAGGAGAAACTGGCAGATCAAGAGAGCAAAAGGAATGTGGACGACAAATCATCACCATGAGGCCAAGCTGGATGCATCATACATTGGTTTAATGAAAGGAAGTCCAACTAAAGTTAAAAACGATGCAGATCAGGAAAGAATGAAGATTGCACAGAAAAGAAGAATCTCTAAAATCACATTCAGACGTACCGATATAACATGATCGGAATAAAAGTGTGGTCTCTCATTCCTTTCTATCTTTTATTTTAATCAGACGGAGTTGAAATAATTGTTAGGATTTTATATTTGAAGTATATGATTGCAAGTTGGGGAATTTATTTCTTTTTCTTTCATGGAATGCTTAACTATCAATATGAGAAATAATAGAAATTGTCAATTTTCAAAGGATAAAAATAAATAGAGTTGTATTTAATTTTGAGTGACACCGAATAACCGAGATACGCTGAAAATCGACTAACTACTGTCCCCACAACACTGCCCGAGAGGGAGCGTCAAATTGATGAAATTCAGTCATAACCTAAATAAAGAACATTCTCCGTTTATAATTCCAAATATTTTTTTAGGTCACAACTTAGAAATCCGATAACGGATTCCAAAGAGTTGGCCGTCCAGACTTATTGCCCATTAGTTAATGTATTAACTTCAAAAGGCAATGTCAAAAAAAAAAAAAAAAAAAAAAAAAATTAAACCCAGTGTCTAGTTTCATCTAAGGTCCATGGAACTACAATTCACCCTAAATTTTTTCACTGCAGCGAGCTAAATAGTAATAACATGTAAATGTGTAAATCCATCTTTTCGACTCAACTAACTGCGGAATATTCTCGCTCGCAAAGAGCATAATCAAAGGAAAATTAAGGCATTCAAGAAAAGCGCCCAAATTCCTCCAGAAAGCCAACCGGATTGAAAATACAAAAGGGACATAAATCGATGAATCTCACGTGGTCTCTCCCATAGAAAATTGAAGGAAATCATAAAATGACTTTGTTCTTCCGTAAGAGACACACCTCACTATAAAAGGGATGGAAGAACAAGGAATTAGAAACGCAGTAAAGAATGGAAGTGGAAGGGAGAACAGAGTGAAAGGAGCGCCCGAGGGGTGCAACACCGCTTTATGGAATGAGCGAGCCTGGAACAAACCAATTCCACTATGTGTTCCATAAACGAAGCCTCATCCGTAGAGCTGGCCGAATGGAAGGGAATATGGATTAGTTAGAATCCATCAACCAAGAAGCCCAAAGAAAGTGCGTGGAAGGTACCCCCCTGACTTGTCGAACGACCGCACCCGGCCGAATCACTCATCAGGAGCTCAAGGTCTGGTGAACCAAATTTTGAAGAGGGAGCGCAACCGAGAAGAGATAGGGATTTCAGAGCAGAAATAAAAATTTTCTCGAACTTAGGTGAAAAATGTCGGGTAATTGAAACAATTCAGACACATCAAAGTCCTTTCGATATTTGAATAAAAATTTCTCGCTGAATTACAACTGCTGGATCAAGAATCGGCGGGTTCAGGTTTCCCCTCGTGCTAGTTTATTTTCTGCTAGAACCTGCATCAATATTTCGTTCGCTCACCCTATCCCCAAAAAAATCGAATTAAGTATATTTGTCAGGATGTTCAATTTATATTTGTTGTATTAGAAACTATTATTACTAGAGTAAAAGAATTCCCCATCGTATTCAATGAAATTGTACAAAGGAATAAACACAAGTCTTGAAAGAAATAATACACCCCTGGCCAACAACACCTTTGAAACTTTGTCTCGAAATTAGGAAAATTTTCTTCCGGGAATTGTGAATTATAATCCATACCCTAGAACTTGTTTGAATATTGATTAAGGCGAAACTTGAAAAAACAACCGACAAGAAATGATATAGGCCATTTTCGAACAACAGCTTTTCCAAATTCCACCATAATGTATATGCTTTTTGCATACACCTTAGTCCCCGACCTGAGCCAAGATATTCCATGTTTTCTAATAATCCAGTGAAAAACCCAAGCCATCCTTTATCACTAATCTTCCAGTAAAGAACCTATGATGACTCAAGAACTCAAAAAGGAGAGGAAAGAGATAAAGTTTGGGGGAGTTTAATTTGGGAAAAGCCAAAGAGATGTGCCAGGAGGTGAAGGAAGAAAGATCTAAGATGTGGAAAATACAAAAGGAAAGAAAGCTAGCAATAGTTTTGTCTTGCGGGCCTAACTCTGAACAATTAAGTTCTTAGGGGTGTTTCAACACCTAAATCTCTAATACCATCCGTATGGGAGCTACTACCCAAAGTTCGCTAAGAGTGTTAAAAAGCCTAAAAAGACAAAAACAAAGCACAATTCCTGAAGGGTGATTAGAGAGAAAATTTCCCAAGATAGAATTACAGAAGAGAATCAGAGCATACAAATTTTCCTCGAAAGAAGAAATTCATATAGTATCCCAAAACATGAAGTTCGGGAGCCTGGGGGGGAATTACAAGGAGGAACAAGAATGAGGAGAAAAGAAAAGAGTTTTGGGTAATCTCACTTAAAAATTCCATTCATCCTACTCCTTTACCTAAGCCTGGCATTACTGAAACCTAAAAGACCTAATTGATTTCAATAAAATCACTCACATTAGTGGAGATCAATATGAAAAACCAGCATATAAGACTTTAATAAACAGTTTGAGAAAAACCTCCTGTGAGATTGACTAAATCTAATACAAAATCGAGGAAGGATTATCGACTCCGCACAGCCACACACAAACAAGACTTGAATAATGAATCGTTTACATACATTAGTTTATCGTGATTTTGTAATAGAAGTATACCATGCTCTATTCCCGCATTTTAAACTCACTTTGAAATAATAAGGATATTTTTAATTCCGCATTCGAAAAAAAAAAATTTTTTGAATAATACTTTTAAACAAAAATAGAAAATAGCCCTTGCTGGTTTATCAAACAATTTTTTTCTTTTTCGCTGAGGACAAGCAAAATTTTAAGTTTGGGGGAGTTTGATGAGCTTAAAAGTCAGGTCATATTTTGTCCATTTTTCCGCTTCATTTTCATATCAAAAGAGCATAATTACTTTGCGTAAAATATGAAGAAACTCACCCATTTGTTATTAGCGTGTAGAATGGAAGAAAGTTAAGAAAAAGCCAGTAGAAAAATGCAGCAATAAGTGGAATAAAAGTGCAGTCAATTGGTAGAGCAGAAATGAAAAGAACTGGCTGAGTCATTGATGCAGTTATGGGTCGCATTCCGCCTCGTCGCGGACATCGTGAAAGTGAAGGGAATTTGATGTCGGGCCGCACAGTGGAACACAGCCTAGGTAAATACAGGAGCAGAATTAAGGAATGATGTCGCGACAAAACTCAGGTCGCTGACATCAAAAACAACCGCAGCCGGCGAAGATTAAGTGATGTCGCGACAAGAAAACCGAGGTCGCGACATCATGACAACCGCGGGAAGGGTGCGTGAGACTCAGCCCATGTCGCGACAACATCCCGTTGTCGCTGACATCGTGAACAACCTATCAAGCATCGCAGCGACTGGGGAACGATGTCGCGATATCGCAAGCGATCAACTGAAACCTGCCAAAGCATAGCGTGGTGTCGTGACAACATGAACAACCGGCCATGTGGATGCGTAATCCAGTCAATGTCGCGATGAGTTCGATGTCGCTGGCAAGAGAATCGAGGACGAATCGAGCAAGAATCAGCCTCAAGGCTACCAAAATCCACGCAGTTATATCGGGGATTAAAATTCAACCGAAAAACCCTATAAATACGCTAAATATACCCAAAATAGAAGGCAGCGAGGCGCATCAAAGGAGAGACTGGGTGTACTTAAAGCCACTTTTTATTTTCTTTTTCTTTTCTTTTCTTTTCTTTTTCTTTCTTTTCTTTTCTTTCTTTTCTTTTATTTTAGCGTATATTTCCGTTTAGTATTTTTTTTTTTTTTTTTTTCGCTTATTATTTTTCTCTTTCGGATCCGAACGTTATCGCTTTGATCGCCGAACGCGTAATTAAATTTCTTTTCAAATTACCACCGAATGCACGTTCGTACAAATTCCGATCTCGATTATTTCGCCGAATTGCGCTATTCTTTTGATCGCATGATGTCACGCCCCCGTGATTCGGGGCACCGAGGAACCCAGCCTTCCATTTAGTAAACGCCGTAGTCGACCTGATCTTTCCTGCAGTAATTAGCAGCATCTTGCTCATTTCGCTTACTTAATTTACTGTGATTATGGGTTTATCGATTTGGGATTCAATATCGCTTACTATAATTGCGAAGAATCATGCCATTACTCCGATTTCGCGGAGGTCCCTCCTGAGGACACAGGAAGACAACTCGGAGTAATGTACTTTTCTTTCAAGGTATACCAACCTCGCTATTAGGATCCTTGAGCTTTGTAAGTTTACTCTAGATAAATCCTCTTCTCACTTGAAGTCAAGAACAGTCGAACGACTTATCTATTTAAACAAGGTAGATTTCACCAATTCTGATAATGAGGCCAATCCCGTGTTAGCCGAGATCTAATCAAGGAAAGGTTGATCTATTTTAATTTCGAGGAAGAGTAATTTTGAAGTCAGACATCCTTGCTCGACCGATAACTCGGGAGCCAAGGTACAACCATAAATGGAATAAGGCCGTGTTAAACACCAAATTAAGGAAGTTCGTTAAAAGTAGTTATCTCGTTCCCGACCGAGAGAATCAGAAGAAGGAGATAACGAAACGCGGAGAGCGCGAGAGATCCAAATGCACTCACAATTGCTCTCGGGATGATTTTGAAACTCGAGATAATCAAGAAATTAATTCAAAGATGAACTACGTGAATTGATCGCTCACTATGATCAAGCTTCTCGATGTGTGTCGTGTCCCTATGATAATCGTCGTATTCATTTCTTGTATGAATTTATTTTCCTTCATTTGTTTTATCATTTCATTTGAATGTCCATTTCTTCAACTAGTTAATTTCCCGTATTTTCATGCCAGACACCCATATATCAATTTTACGGTCTAAATAGTATTAATTAGTAGTCGTAGGTAGTTGATTTAAAATTCTGGAGATCTCCTCGGGTGACCGATATCCGGACTTAAATCCATTTTATTACCACGACCGTGCACTTGCGTAGCACTCCAAACAAAAACCAATAAATTAAATCGTTTCTACTCTAAGAGATTTTTGGTTGCGATAGTAGTATGATGTCAAGTTGATGGTAATCATGTCTGGCTTAGTTAATAATTCTGCACAGCGATATAAATTTGTATATTATTTTGGTCACACAACAAGTTTTGGCGCAAGGCTACGCCGGGATTAGATAATAGTCCTCGTAATAACGTAAATTTGTATGTGTCTTTGGTCCGGCCAATATTCGAAATTGGGCTAAAATACGAAAAATGTCGTGGAATCAATCATAGAGTCTAACTAAATCAAACGGAGTGAAATGGGGTCCGCTTTTGGATAGCTTCAGGCGATCCGAACGTAATTCTGATAATACGCTATTGTCCGGATTTCCGATTTTAATGATTTTAAATCCGATTTCCTCAAAGGGATGCACTTCAACTATGAAGGATTTAATTTGAATATTTGGCGGTTAATGGAAGTTTGACGACCATAGAATATTTTCGACGCTTAATCTGGTATAAAAAGCAAAGATAAGGCGAAAACCGAGATAAAATCCGCTATAAATAGATATTTTCTCAGGAGAGCTAATTAAAACCTTTCTTAATGATCGATTAAGTTATGAATAAAATAATAGGGTTAATGGATTTGTGGATTCATTAGAATGGACCAATGAGCTTATTTGTTCAAGTGGTAATTTCGCTAGTGTGAAAGGGCAATTTCGAAGCGAGTCAAAATATAACTTTAAGAGATTAAGTTTGCTCAAAAAAAGGAGAGCTCCTACTATGAGAGAAAGAGTGACAAGAGAAAAGAAATGGGCAGAGCAGAGTAAGTGCTAAGAAAAAGCCAGAGGTGCTGCCAGATGTAGACGCGATTTTTTCTCCTCATTCAAGCCTCTTTGCTCGATCTACGTTTCAATCAAGCAGAGTATGGTTTCATGAAAACCAAGAACAAGTAAGTTTTAATGGTGGGAAAGTTGGATTTTTATGTTTTTCGCGTTCATTGCTGATTTTCTTGTATTTGGATATAATCGGGGGTATTCGAGGATGAATGATGATGCTTTTGATAGAAATCGAAAGAAATGGGATTAGGTTAGCTCGAAAACTGGCCAATGAATGGTTAGGTTTGATGTCTAATTTCAGATGATACGTTGAAATTTTGATGAGGGACATAAATCGGTGTATAATGCCTTGGAATTGGTTAGAAAAGAAAGGATTTGAATTTTGAGGGCATAAAGATCATGTTGTAAAGTAAAGGGAATGCTGTGTACTTCTGTAAAACCCCTGTTTTTATTTTGGCTACAGATTAAGTTAGAATCATCCAAATGAATTGATTCCAATTGTAAAGAATCGCATAGGGATATAAATGTATAGAAGGTACCAAGAGCAATTGTAGGTCATGGCCTCAACATGGACTGGAAAGGTGAGCTCGTGGAAGCTCACTGATTTTGCTCTGTTTTGGTATGGTTGTAGTGTTTTGGGGCCATAAGTGGAGTTTCACTCATCCAAATTGAGTGTTTCAAAATTCTGGGTAAAATAGACTTAAAATCTTATCTGAAGGAACACAAATTGTAAATCTAAAGTGCCCAGAAAATTTTGTCATGAGCTATGTGCAGATTCTGTTCTACAAATTGAGTCATCAGATGTAAAATACAATAACTTGAGTTTTAGTGATCCCCAAATTGAGTGATTCCACTGAGAAGAAACCTTAGAACCATAGCTTCAAATGAGTGAAGAAACCATTTCCAATTTATGGTGCAGATCCCATAAATCAAGGATGTTTGCAGGATTCAGTGAGTTAACCAAGTTGGCATCAAAAACATGTTGTAACTTGTGTTATGTGGTTGAGGGCTTTAGAGAAAGAATTTTAAATTGAAAATTTAAAGAGATGGCATTGGATATATAAAGGACTGATCTGGAGAGTTTCATAATTGTTGAAGACCTTGTGAATAATTTTTGGGGTCAAAAAGTCTATAGAGTATTGTTGGAAAAAGGTTGGCCAAAATGAATGAGTTTTTAGTGCTTAAGGGTAATTTGTCTATTTGTTCTTTAAATGAATGTATGGTGGATTAAAATGGAAGTTATGATTAATGTGTAGTTATGGTTTTTTGAAAAGGTGAAAAGGACTATCGGATCAGAACGGGAATTCGACGGAAGCAAGCGGGATTGGAGCGGTGAACTCGTGAAAGCGATATTTTGACAATTGAGTTTTAAAAGTGAATGGTTTTAATGTTAAACTCGAAAAGTTTAATGGAAATGTTATATAAATGTTAAGGCATATGAAAATGTTTTATCTTGCATCAATCTATTATATAGTCAATTATATATGTATGCATATGTTAAGGCATTATGGAAGTTTAAAAATGTGTAAAGAATGCATATGTATATTTTCATATATATTAAGCGAATGACAAAGAAATGATTAAACGGATTTATAAACGAATTTTGATAAATGTTTTATCGATGTTACTCTAACCCTATATGATCATGATCGACATCACGAGGTACCTTAAGCGGTAAGGATTTAGGGGGTAAAGTTATAGGTTACTAACCGAGGGAGGGAAATGGGTGTTTAGAGTAATATCCTTACACGTGATAAGGTGCTATGATCGAACTCTATGCAAAGCGCAAAGCCCCGCAGTCAGAGTGGTTATGACTGAATGTGACTGCCCCTCACCGTCAAGATCTGAACCTGTTTCGGTGTTTATTCCCTGGGTTCCATCAGAAAGAAAGAAAGAAAGAAAGAAAGAAAGAAAGTTTAAGGCATAAATGAATTTTTAAATGTATAAGTATGTATTACTTTGATAAAGAAAGAAAGTTTAAGACATAAATGGATTTTTAAATGTATAAGTATGTATTACTGATATATACCGAAATGTTAGTCTTAATGAAATGTACACTCACTGGCTCCTTTAGCTCATTCTTTCCAATATGTTTCAAAAACATTTTCAGACCCGAGACAAAAAGGCTTAGGAGTACCCTCCTAGTAAAGGAGTTGAGCCATCGAGAGATTTAATGCATGTGAACTGCATTGTATAAATAGTTTGCATATTTTATATGTCGAATACTTTTGTCATGTATATATGCATATATGGATATTTTGAAAAGGAACTACTTAGGCGATCGGCTAAGTCCGTCGCTTCCACCCTTTATAAAACTGCGTACGGAATTGAAGAAGTTTTGAATGTTTTGATGATTGAAATGTGAATAAATGTATATGGTATATATTGTGTTGATTGAGTCAGGACGAGGAGTCCCAAACTAAGTTGAAAATTGGAAGATTAGAAGTGTTTTTTTAAATGCTATATTTGTAATTTGGGAAGTCCAAAAACAGAGGAAATCTCGTCAAATTTTCTTCAAAAATCTAAGTGTTTGAAAAAAATTTACCACTTCGCCTGCAAGATTTTCTAAAGATATGTAGTTGATCAGAAGGGTTCGGCCTCCATGGATGTTATTTGATTGTTTTCTAAGAAAAGTTTTTATATCCATTGGAGTGCCGAGGTCCCCTGTCTGAGGTTAATCCGGTCGATCCTTCAACGCGGTATATCGTGAGTTTACAAATTTTCAAATCTATAGTAACATTTTCAAATTTTCATAAATTATTTATGATTTAAAATCATATATGCATTACACATATGAAATTGAGTTCACGTAAGTCTGCCAAAATGAATTCGCCAATGCCACAGAGGTGCGCATGTAGCACCGCAGGCCACGTGCTATCCAAGTTTTTGATAGGGATGGTTATGTCTTGATAGATCCAGTTACTCACTGCTTATTTCCTCAAAATTTATCGCACTGAACATGTAGAAGGTGTCCCATGGGATTGTAGTATTTGCAGCCTTCCTACAGAGATCCACTATAGCAGATAGAGTATACATGGGTTGTAGAGTGATTATTGAGGGCCATGAGTTTAGAGCCAATTTGGTATTGTTGGACATCCAGGACTTCGATGTGATCTTGGGGATGGACTGGTTGCCTCGACATTACGCCACCATGGATTGCTTTAGAAAGCAGTTAAGCTCAGAGACCGGGACACACCCGCGGATGACAAGTGAGCGAGTTTTTTTTTTTGCTCGTCAGACATGTCCCATTTCGTAGGGAGGACGAAGTTTCGAAGACCAAGAGGTTTGCTGTAGGTCTTAGTCCGCAGATTTCTGTAATTACGTAGTACCACAAATGACACACAAGACGCCGTAGTCGCCAGGGGGAGGAGAGAGAGCGCGGCCGGAGTCCCGCCAGCCACGCCAAGCGACGAAACGTAGTACAACCAGCCGTAAGTCCTTAAAAGCAATAAAGGGTTGTAGATGGAGTGATGAAACTCAATTGAGTTATATTAAGGCTCTAAATATGAAACTGACATGATTCTAGGTTGATTTTACTAAGAAATTGAAAATAAAGAATGAGATTAGTGTAAGGATTGTCAATTTGTGTCAACCTTGGATGTTAATGGAAGATGTTGTTTGATCGGTTTTAATTGATTTAATGACATTACTTGAAATGTTGTGCTGAATTAATGGAATTAAAAGTTGAATAGAAAATGAGATGAGAGGGAGAAGCAAAGGAAAAAGGGTTTAATTGGAAAATGCATTGGTTTGATTTAGTTTAAAGCGGGAATCAATGACATTGATGAATTATCAAATGTAATTTGTTGAAAAAGAAAAATGGAAGAAATTTAGAAGGAAAATAAATTATGAATGTGTGACATGGAAGGATTTTAATCATTAGAGAAGTATGGAAAGTTGAGTTTCCATTGATTTTAATCAATTGAAGCATTTTAAATACCATAATGGAATGTTAGAATTAAGTTTTAAGAAGAAGAATTGATTAAGGTATAAATGTAATTTTTGCTAAGGTACCGAAAGATATGGGTTTTCTAATTTTTAAGAATGCTAATGGCTTGATTTAAAGCTTTGTAAAGATGCACATGAGCCTCACTTAGAACTGGAAGAATGGATGTTGAGACTTCATGATGAGGATGTTCCAAGACAAAGATTCGCAACACCTGCACGGGCATTTTGAGTTTCTAAGTCATGCCGATTTGACTACGAATGCCCCAAATGGCATGGATCTCATGAATGTGATTTTCATGCCTTACTTAGATCAGCTGAAGGTTGTGTTTATTGACGATATACTGATCTATTCTCGGCAAGGAGAAGAACATGCGTGAAAGTACTGAGGACAATTCGCAAACATTTAAGTGGAACATCGGTTATTATATGCTAAATTCGCAAGTGTCCATTTTGGCTCAATGTCGCCATTCCAGACACACATAGTTTCTCGCAGAGGGACCTAAAGTGGATCCGTAAGGTCGGTTATACCGAATTGGAAACCTCCTACGAGTGTTATAGAGAAGGGAGTTTTCTCTCGGGTTTGGCAGACATCGTGAAGTTCGTTGAGGATTTTCTAAAATAGCCACACCTTAGACTAGACCGACAGCAGTAGTGAACCATTTTTGGTCGAGGCTTGTCACAGAGTTTCGATGAATCGAAAAGGAGATTGGCCTCGCCAAAGAGACTTACTAATTTCCATCAAAGGATGGCTTTGTAGTGTATTGTGATGCCCCCTAGAAGTGTGTCTATAGGTTATGTATTAATGCATTTATTAAGCAGTGATTGCATATGCTTCTAGGCAATTGAAGAAGATGAAATGTAATTATCCCCACACATGACCTTTCGAGCTAGCAAATCGTAGTGTATTTGCTCAAGTGACATGGGAGGCATTACTTATATGGAGTGCCTTAGGATTTTTTTTTACGGATCATAAGAGCTTGCAGTATCTATTTACGCAGAAGGAACTGAACATGAGACAGAGGAGATGGATTGAACTGATAAAGGATTATGAATGTACCATTAAATATTATCCTGGAAAGGCGAAAGTGGTAGCATATGCTCTTAGTAGGAGACCCATGAGTTCCCTATCGCACTTGAGGGCCGTGCATCTTCCTCGACTCATAGAATTGAGGTCCTTGGGTGTGAGATCAGAACCGAGCGCATTCAGAACACCGCAATAATATTTTCATGTACATCCCAGAGTAGATAGACAGGATTAGAGAACTTTAGATTCAGGATCCACAGACAGCTAAGCCTAGAGGCGAAGCAGAGTCCGGGCAACCCAGGAGATTTATCATTGAGAGAGATGGTACCGTGGTCATGGGATGAGGTTATGTGTACCTGATGTAGGTGATGGGAGGAGAGAGATTATGGAGGAAGCCCATTCCTCCGCTTATGCTATGCTTTCGGGAAGTACAAAGATGTATCATACCCTAAAGGAACACTACTGATGGAGTTTGCATACACAACGCTTATCAAAGCCGCATTGGTACGACCCCTTATGAGGCTCCTGTATGGACTGAAATGTCGAACCCGGGCCTATTGGGATGAGGTAGGCGAAAGGAAACGCAGGTCCGAAATTTTCCAAGTGACTTGTGATAAGCACTAAAGTTATAAGGGATAGACTCAAAATTGCACAAGACCGACAGAGAAGTTAAAGTGGACAACGCCGCAGGGACCTAGAGTTCGAGGTGGGGATATGGTATTTTTGAGGATTTCCCCCATGAAGGGCGCATTTGCTTGGGAAACGTGGAAAGTCGAGTCCACGATATATCAGCCATACATGATTGTTGAGAGGATTGGGGAGGTGGCATAACATTGGAATTGCCATCCGATTCCCCGACATCGAGATTCACGATGCGCCCATGTTTCTATGTTCGCCGCCAAGTATATACTAGACTCTTCACATGTATCGGGAGCTGTGAGCAACCAAAGGGAAATACGTAGAGAATTTGACATATGAAGAGGAACCAGTGAAGATCCTCGACCGTCGAGAACAAGTTCTGCGCAACAAGACTATTCCGCTGGTGAAGGTATTGTGGAGGAGTCATACAAAGAGAGTGGGCTACATGCAGAGCGCTGGCGAGCAGACGGGGTTATGATTATTCCCATCTCTTTGATGCAGGTACGATCATTTAATTTCGAGGACGAAATTTTTTATAAGGAGGGGTGATTGTAAACCCCAACCCGATTGAATGTTATAATAGTAGTTTTTGAACTACTAGAGGTCCAATGATAGAAACGAGGGTGATTAGAATTTAGAACGCTCCCACGCCATTCGGGCAATGTTGGAATTTTTCGAAAATTGTAACCCAAAATTCTAAGGAATAATGATTTTTCTTATTATATCCGATTGAGGGGCTTTGCAAAGGAATTTTTAGTTAAATTTTTGGCCCATGACTTTGAACCGATATTTAGAAGATGATCGAGATTTATGAATAGTGATTCTGACCGAAAATCGAGCTCCACATGAAATTTTTCTGAATTGGCCGAAAATACGAAAAATGTCAGAATCAATCATAGAGTCTAAATCTAAACTCGAAACGGAGGAATCAGGTCCGCTTTTGATAGTTTCAAAGCATCCGAACGAATTCCTATAATACGCCTATTGTCCGACTTCCGATTTTAATGACTTAATCCGATTTCTCATGATTTCTGCACTCCTAATCCACTATGAAGGATTTAATTTGAATATTTCATGGTTAATTTGAAGTTTTGTACTTACTCATAGAATATTTTTGACGCTTAACCTGTGATAAAAGCAAGATAAGGTGAAATCGAGATAAAATCGCTATAAATGAGATATTTTCTGTGAGAGCCACTCAAACCTTCTTAATGACTAAGTTGCGGAATAAAATAATAGGTTAATGGATTTGTGATTCATTAGAATGGACCAATGAGCTTATTTGGTTCAAGGGTAATTTTGGCTAGTGTGAAAGGGCAATTTTGGAAGAGTGAGTCAAAATATAACTTTAAGAGATTAAGTTTGCTCAAAAAAGGGAGAGCCTTACTATGAGAGAAAGATGGGAAGAAAAGAGATAAAAGAGTTAGAGAGAAAGGAGAAGTAAGAAGAAAGTGTAGGCCAAGGTATGATGTGATTTTTTCTCATTCCAAGCTCTTTAAGTGATCTAAGGCAAGTGGAATCAAGAGAGAGACTATGGTGTCCAAGAACAAGTAAGTTTTTAAATTAAGGGAAGTCTGATTTTTATGTTTTTCAAGTGTCTAATGCTTGATTTTGTATGGATGGTAGAATTGGGTATTTGAGGACAAATGATGATGCTTTTGATAGAAATTGAGAAAGAAATGGATTAGGTTAGGGTTTGAAAAAAATCAAGTGAATGAATGGTGCTTAGTTTGATGTTCAATTTTGTATGATATGTTGAAATTGTTAGATTTATGAAATTGAGGTATAATGTATTGGAATTGGTTAGAAAAGAAAGGATTAAATTTGAGGCAAAGATCATAAGCAAAAAGTAGTGAATGTCAGAAAATTTCTGTAAAACCTCAAGCTTATTTTGCTATATAGATTAAGTTAGAATCATCCAAATGAATTGATTCCCAATTGAAAGAATCATAAGAGATAGGGCTACAAATTTAGGTGAAGGACTAAGAGCAAATTGTAGCTCTAAGGCTCCCAAATAAGGAACTGAAAGGTGAGTCTCGTGCAGTCACTGATTTTGCTCTGTTTTGGGGTATGGTTGTGTGTTTTGGCCATAAGGGAGTTTCACCACCAAATTGAGTGATTCAAAATTCTGCGTAAAATAGACTTCTAGGGAAAAATTTTATCTGAAGGAAGTTCATGCAAATTGTAAACCTAAAGTGCCCATAAAATTTTTCAAAGTTGAGCTATGTGCAGATTCTGTTCTGCCAAATTGAGTCATCTAGATGTAAAATACAATAACTTGAGTTTTGGTGATCCAAATTGAGTGATTCCATTTGGAGAAGAAACCTTAGAACCATAGCTTCTCAAATGAGTGAAGAAAACCATTTCAATTTATGGAGTTATGATCCCATAAATCAAGGATAAATAAAAGAGATTCAGTGAGTTAACCAAGGTTGGCATCAAAAACATGCTGTAATTCTGTGTTATGGTTGAGGGCTTTAGAGTGAATTTTAAATTGAAAATTTAAAGAGATGCACAGTGTATTGGATATATAAAGGACTGATCTGGAGAGTTTCATAATTTTTGAAGACCTTGTGAATAATTTTGGGGTCAAAAAGTCTATAGAGTATTGTTGGAAAAAGGTTGGCTAAATGATTGAACAGAGAGTTTTTAGGTGCAGGGTAATTTGTTCATTTGGCTTTAAATGAATGTGTATGGTGGATTAAAATGGAAGTTATGATTAATGTGTAGTTATGGTTTTCTTGAAAAAGGTGAAAAGGACTATCGGACGGGAAACGGGAATTCGACGGGAAGCAAGCGGGATTGAGCGGTGAACTGTGAGTGAAAATGATATTTTGAAAATTGAGTTTTTAAAAGTGAATGGTTTTAATGTTAAACTGAAAGTTTATATAAATGTTAAGGCATATGAAAATGTTTTATCTTGCATCAATCTATATTTATATAGTCAATTATATATGTATGCATATGTTAAGGCATTATGGAAGTTTAAAAATGTGTAAAGAATGCATAAGGTATGGAGTTTATGTATGAGCGAATGATAAAAGAGTCATTTAAAACTTACTATAAAACGAATTTTGATTAATGTTTGAATGATGGTTACCTTAACCTCAGGATCAGTTATGACTGATAATGGTACCTTAAGCGCAAGATTAGGGGGTAAAGAGTGTGTTTACCAACCGAGGAGGAAAATGGGTGTTTGTATAATATCCTTTACACGGATAAGGTGCTGCTGAACCTGCAAAAGCTTGAGTTTCTCTCAAGCAGCTGAAGTGTTATGACCGGAATGTGACTATCCTCACCGCCGGCATCTGAAACTGTTCGGTGTGTTTATTCCCTGGGTTCCATCAGAAAGAAAGAAAGAAAGAAAGAAAGTTTAAGGCATAAATGGATTTTTAAATGTATAAGTATGTATTACTTTGATAAAGAAAGAAAGTTTAAGACATAAATGGATTTTTAAATGTATAAGTATGTATTACTTTGATATATACTGAAAATGTTATCTTAATGAAAATGTACACTCACTGGGCTCCTTTAGCTCATTCTTTTCCATATGTTTCAAAAACATTTTCAGATTCGAGACAAAGGTTTCAGGCACCTCCTATGCAAGAGTCGAGCCATCGAGGAGACGACGCATGTGGAAACAGATTGTAAGTAAGAGTTTGCATATTTTATATGTCGAATACTTGTCATGTATATATGCATATATGGATATATTTTGAAAAGGAACTACTTAGGCGATCGCTTAAGTCCCAAAGTTTTCAAGCCTGTTCCTTTAAAATCGTACGGAATCGAAGAAGTTTTGAATGTTTTGATGATTGAAATGAATAAAATGTATATAGATATATATCGGTGCTTTATCGGAGTCGGACTATGAGTCCTAAAACGCAGTTGAAAATTCGGGAAGACAGAAGTGTTTTTAAACGCCATGCGATTGTAAATTTGGGAAGTCCTAAAAACAGAGGAAACTCCGCCAATTTTTCCAAAATCTGCAGCCGAAAAAAAAAAAAAAAAAATTTACTCACTGCCTAGTACATTATTTTCTAAAGATATGTAAAGGATTCAGTAAAGTGGTTTGCCCATGGATGTTATTTGATTCGTTTCAGGAAAAGTTTCTATATCCATCGGAGTGCCGGAGGTCCCCTCAACAAGCGAGGTTAATCCGGTTTCCGATCCTTCACACAGTGGTCAAACAAGTATACATTGTGTATATTTTTCTTTAAAACAATACCTTTTACCTATAAAAATTTGGCCATCGTGGCATCAAAAGTTATTTGCAACCGCATACCTAGTTTGCTTTGTTTCTCCGTGTTCGCATCTTTCTTTCCATTTCGTGAAGGTGATGACGATCGATCCGATATTTGTTTACCGAGTAAGTAGTTACTAGAATGGGTCAGTTTGTTCAATTGGTCATTTATGATCCAAGAATTTTGTATGTCATTGTACTGCTAGAGCTTTTCCTAATGCATTTCCATATTATGATTAATTTTGTGACTAATGAGATGCTTTCCCACTAATCAATAATCATTTTTTCTTCATAATGTCTTTTCCGATGCTTATTGTTTGACATATCCATCTTTTTTTTTTTCCTATCATGAGGTGTTTCGTGAAATATGACCAATGAGGCAAAACCTATGGACTATTTTAAAAAATCATTTCCAAAAGAATAAGAGAGGAGCAACGAGATATAGAGATGATTTTACAAAGCTTTTGTTCTATACAACTGAACATAACAATAATTTGATGGATAGAATGCAAATGTAGCTTCATTTGAATAATGTGATCCTCGGTTCCCATCTAAACAAATGAATCGTAGGGTTGCATGGATGTGATATGCTTTCTTTTGATTGTTATGGCATATAAAACATTAGTCTTTATATGGGGTAGGACATTCTTGGAAGTTCCATTGCTAAAATAATGCATAAAAGGTATACAGATATGTTTCAAAGTTCCGTGAAATTTGAAAGCCTCTTGTAAATCAGATTTTTTATTTCGCTATCTTACCATTCCAAAATTTAATAGTAAAATCCTGCAAAGTCAAGAGAAATTTATGGTTTTGCTTTGGAGAGAAACTAGTTCTACCAAAAGGAAGAGATTTTATCTTGTGTTGGTATTTGGAAATGCTCACCCAGATAAAATAAATGTTGAACCCAAATATGCTCTAAGGATCGGAAAATTCCTTCCTTGTTTATCAACTGTCCATGGGAATTTATAGTTGTTTGGACTCATTTGAAAATTCATCCTAGACACTATTATTGATAAAACCTACATTGCATTTGCAAAATAACTCACATTTTCTTCAGATAACTAAGTGATCTACCATTCATTAGCAGTTACACAAGTTCCAAACAGAATGCCTTGACTGTGGTAATGTTATTGGCTATTGCATCATATTAAGTTGTTTATCGTGATTTTTTTGTATTTAAGATAATTTTTATAGCAATACTATTATGAAAACTCCATGTTGTTCACCTTTAAGCCCACATTAGGTAATCCTGATTCAGATTATTACTTTAAAGCCCCTAGTCGATTTGGTGTCAATTTTTCTATGCATGTATAGATATTACTTTCATGCGTTAACCTTATGCACCTTTTTTCATCAATAATGTAGGTTTTTTAATATTGATGAACATGGATATTGCAATACAATCTATTGAATGAGGGAATGAAACATAGGTGAGTTTAACACTAATCAAGAGAAACAACAAGTCGGGCCACCAATATCACCAAATAATCAACTACCAAAGCTTGAAGTGCAACTTTTCAATTGAGAGATTTTTAGTTTTTAATTTAAGCTGGCTGAATATTAGTGTGGATGTCGCATGGAATGAGCAAAATTCGCTAAAAGTATTGGCAAAGGGTTCGGAAAGTACTTCGAACAAATACAAAACCCGAGTCGACAGAATCGAAATCAGTTTCTTTGATGAATCGCTGGTCAATATCAATCACCTTCCAAATATACCACAATTCAGGGTTGTTTTGACCAACCGGTGCAATGAACTAAAGTGGACTGACTGAGAAAGACAAGAGAGATGGTTTTAATTACGCAGAAAATATTATTATGATGTAAATAATATTATTGTACAATTTTCTTTATGATACGAAAGCATTATCGCACAATTTTCAAACCGGGTGCTAAGAAAGTGTACAAGGAACTTCAAAATCCTCTTTCCATTTGAACATTGTTGAATGAGTTATGGTATAACCCAAATGGCTGAGTCTCAGTCCAAGAAACAAAAAACAAAAAGTAGCAACTTGTGACTGAAACTTGGGTGGGTCCTTGATCACATCACAACTACGGACAGCCGTGGAATGCCAGACCCGAGCATTTTTCATAGAGGCACCCGCAAGAGTCTCCTTTGTACGGGGAGCTCTACCCAATTACAAAACTTGTATAAACCTGCATTTACCTATCCCAAACAGTCCAATATATAATATATACTAAATATGGCCACTAAATACCCATAACACAAGACTCAATATATATACATGCCGATCATTATGAATCAACTATATACCCAATACATAAGAGTTAATATGTTTTACTTCTCATACAACATATATTAAAATGAGAAAGCATTCTAATAGTTGTATACATCAAAAGCCACATCCCGGGTTTAGCGTCACCCTAGGACGAGTCGTTTCGCATGCTTCTTGTAATTGTAAAATAAAGGGGGATCCCACGACTGGTGAGCTAAAGCCAAGAGAGAATCACCCTAAACGGGCTACTCACCACCTAAGTGCAGTGCAATACTCCACATTAAACACACATTCAAGCAAATGGCTGATCCTAATGAATAAGTCTATACGCACTAACTCATCCCGAGTCCTCACTTCGCATCTCCTCACACTCGCCCAAGCCTCGTATGAGAATATTAGTTTAATAGTGGACAACCGATGTATATATATCAATCGTGGCTTCCCGACATTGATATATGGTATTATTTGTTTGTGGACTACCCTCCTGATGAATAAATATCAATCAAGTCGCCCGACGGTTGATAAATTATTTGGTTTGGATCATCCGATCATTTAATATTTTAGACTACCTCTCGAATCCATTTTTCCTCTAGACTCATGCCATACTGTTCCCGAAACTGAGATGTTCCAAAGGTATATGAATGCATGTTTGTAATCCCAGCTGAACAGTTTAATTCACTTTGTAAAATATATAAACATGCATATTTACAAAAACAAACTAACTATGAGCTACAATCATATCATGTAAATTAATTAATTCACACATCAAGATTAGCTCACTTGGGCTAATGATCATATGTACGAGTAATTTAATTTAAATTCACTACCACATGTATTTTCACAAAAGGGATATTTTTAGAGAATACTATTCGGTAATATAACTCGCTACTATTCCCGAAAATCACAAAAACAATCCGTTCACTTAGTGAACTCCAACCACGTCATTCTCGCCCAAAGATGTACAAGCAAACGCTTAACATTAATAAAATAAACGCAAACAAAGCACACCCAAATACCATGAGAGAAGCTTCACGGCCGCACCTTGCCCAAAGACCTTGCATCAATTCGTCCCATATTCGGGACCGATCAGATGTGGTCACTTCTCACCAACCATTCAAATACATGGATTAACACCAAGAACACACAAATTCATACCATTCGCTTCATTTGAGCGCTCACGACTGCTCCATTCATTCTCAAAATTTTCTACATTCGATCCCAATGTTCGGGGAATCGATCAAACACCCCCCAATGGCCCTATCAACTCAAACATTTGAAAAGCACACAAAAATGGGAATAAAAACCCAAAGGTGTGTAGAAAATCCTACCCTAAGGAGTTTGAAGAAACTCCCAAATCCCACTCCACGCTGTAGCCCTTTCCCCACAGAGAGCATTTCTCCTTCTTGTCCTTCCGAGTCTACGACTCACGGATCGTCTGGTTTCTAGAGAGATGAGACCTTCTCTCTCTACCACAAACCCCCATTCGCTATCATCCATTTTGGTTTCAAAATCGATAGTTGTCTTTAGCTTAGTGGAGAAGACAAACCATATTCACCACTCGCCTTGTAGTGACTTAAACTAAAATGAATTCGTTATGTCCTCTATTTCCCAGATTTGATATTTGGCACTACTCCTACGCCCATTTCAGCAATTTCTCTACTCAAGTACCACTTATGGCACATGAGTATGCCATTCAAGCTCTCGCCGCATCGAATGATTTATCAGACCCGAAACGCCGACATGCTCGAAAACGCGTCAGACCTCGACCGTTCACGGTACGCTTAAATTTTACGTTTGACCAGATTACAGACTATTCTGAACTGCTTATGATCCGCCGAATATCCGGTGATCACCCAGAGAATAATTACGGATTTTTAATCGTAATATGGCGTTGTAATCGAATTATTATCATGTCTTGATTTAAATTACCCTATTTTACATTCCTTAAAAGGAATTTCGCCCTGAAATTTAAACGTATCTTTATCTAACATGCATATGCAAATACGCACTCTACCATGCACAAATCAGTCATTTGAATCTTAAATGACCAAACCACGTACCTTCATCCCTAAACAAGAAGGGAGCGGTAGCCTCGCATCTCTGTCCCGCAGCCCCACGCTGACCATCCAATCTACAAGGCCGCCATAAGACTCTCACTAGCCTCACTCGCCTTGCGTCGAAACCCCGATCACTCACTACAAACAATGCACCCTGGTCCCTTCTCAAAGGTCCCATCAGTGTCAACCTCAATCCGGGTCCCCAATCCACCACATGAGTCGGATCCGGAGCAGGCATATTAGGAGCATGGAGACGTGAAACACCGTACACACCGATGCTGGGCGGTAACGCTAACCTGCACGCACGCTGCTCCATCCTCTCGAGTGCATCTCGAGAGGTCCAAATAAACCTCCTACTGATAGCTTCCTCGTCATTAACCCGATCACTCTTAGGTATCACCAAGACGTGATCACCAACCCGAACTCTAAGGCACGCCGTACATCTATATAGCTCTTCTCGCAGGCCCCCAGCCGTGAGAGAAGACGCTTATCGTATCAAGCCTACCTTCACGGAGGTGTTCTAATCAAATCCTAATCTCGTGATGGATCTCTCTCCCACTCCGTCCATCCTAACTCGTGACTTTGCACGCCTCCCATACAATGCCTCATATGGAAGCATTCGTATACTGGCCGATAACTATCAAGGTAGGCGATCCCATCAAGGGTAAATAATCCTCTACCCTTATGATCCACGCATGTGCTCCTAGCAACATGCCCTCTAACAATCTGCATGTAATCCATACACACGTAACCCTACACAACCCTTGTTTCGGTGTGTAACCGCTAACCTCCAAGGTCACAATCATCACAATCCATACTGACCGTTTAACTCCAATCCATGCCATGCATATCATCCATTTACCGAGCCCTTGCCAGCTCAACAACATCCAATGAAATTTCCAAAGGGTATCCAAAACCCCGAGCCACCCCCCCGACTTATCACTAACTCTAAGTCTCGCACGATAACCATGTCCCCCAGAGCTATCTCGCACATAACTTCTCGCTTACACTTCTCGGCTTTACATTTCCTCGTTTAACCATGAGTTCATCATCGATGAAATAGTCCTAAAGACAACTCAACCACACTCACCATGCGGAGTGGTGAAACTGTTCAAAGTACCGGCACCACCTTGTGTCCACCATGAGCGTAATCCCGTAGGATTTCCTCACTCATAATCCCGACTTATCAGGTCAACTCTCTACCCATGCAATCCTAGGAAGAACATCTATATTTGGCTTCTCTAAAGGCCTAACTCCTGGGGCTTCTTCCAAATCCAATGTCGGTCGTATGACAACCCTGGCCCTAGGTCTCACCATCGACAACCCATGGTTGTCAACTTATCTGGCGTCAAACCCGATAATAACAACCAACATGTCTACCACCCCTAAGGTCCACTACGCCGCCGCGCATCCTCATCCATTCCTGACTTTGACTTTACACTCCGCCCCCTTCGCCTATCTCGTATTGTTGGAAGGGCGTTTGTATAGCACCCCGAATCAAACTAGTTCCTCCGACCCGTACTAGGGTGTGAGGAACTGGCACCCATATACTCATCATGTTCTACTCATTTAACCTGGATCATCAGTCTCCAAAGTCTGGGATCCCCGTCTCGGGAAATCCCGATCACCATGCTCAACTCGGCCTCTAGTCCTCGAACTAGTGTGAAGGCGTGTCTTCTCCGCCTTCCCTAACTAGGAGAAAGCTGATCCTCTCTCTGTTACCAACACCCGTATCCCAAGTGTTCCGGCATCCTCGATTTCTATGGTTGTGGTCGCCCAACCATGGAGTCCAGCGAGTCCCGTAGGGCGTAAATCCCATAACCCCGCTCGAATGGATGTCCCAGCCCATTCTCGCATCCCCCCGTAATACCCATCCAATCCCAAGAAACCACGTGATCTCGGCGATTGACATTCGGCCCTCCGAACGCATCACCGCTTTAATCCTTCTCTCGTCGACCATACCCCGTGTCACTATCGCAATCCCAGAATTCACCAAGAAGCCAAAAAACTCGAACTTATCGAATCCTAGCGCATAAACTGGCGGTCTCTTTAACAGCTGCAAAACAATCCTCAAGTGATACTCATGCTCTACTCCTGACCGTGAGGGTGGATCAAGGCGGTCATCCATCAAGACTACGACAAACTCCATCTAAATGGGGCTGGAATATCCTATGGCGCATGAGAGATCCATGAATGCCGCCGTGCATTCGCCAATCCAAAGGGCATCACCGTGAAACTCGTGCGCCCATATCACATTCTAAACGCCGCCTGTGGATATTCCATCTCCCTAACCTCGCCGATGGTAACCGAATAAGGTCTATCATGGAGTAGACCAAGGCCCTCTCAACTCGGTCAAATAAATCATCAATCCTGCATTAGGCACCTACCGATCATAACCTCTGCTCAATCGTTTATAGCCAATGCACCGGGCCGGCGGGTCTTGGCCCTCTCTTCTTCGCACCAAACCTAAGCGCCCCATGGTGAAGTGCTCTGGCCTAACGAACCCCTCGTCCAAGAGCTCTTGTACCGACGCTGAGTTCCCGCAGAACTTAACTGGCACATCCTATGAGTCATAGAGATGGGTGAAATACCAGGGTGTAACTCAATACCGGGTCTACTACCTCCTCGTGGAGATAGTCCACAGTAACTCCATCCGGGAAAACGTCCATAACCCACTACTCGAGGTGCATCTAAGTCCGACCTCCCGTCCCAGTGGTAAGGCTCACAGCCAACCCGCCAGAATCGTCTCTCGACACTTGACTGTGATACCGTCAAAAATGTCATGATTGTTCCCTCCTCGAAATACCATAACACGACACACTACCCCACAGAGATAGCGGACTTCTACGCCACACCGATAACGATCCCAGGTTTATCGCCCAATCCATCCTCGTGGATGACTCGAACTCCGACATGTTCATAATCCTCAGTCCACTGGGTGAGTAGTGTCCCCAGATCTTTGAACGTGAACTCGACGTATGTCCCTATTCTCGCCTAACCCTAGGAGAACTCACGCACAATCCAGCTTCCCTCTAAGGTCTCTAGAGGTCCCTTGCCCATTTCCACCATATATGGAAGTCCTCATACTTTCTAGCCAGAACGCAGTTTATCTATCCGGTCGCCGAGGTAACTCCATAACCCTAACACTCCGACCGCATGAACCAATGGTCACACCATCTGATCTCTCCTTCCGTGAATGCCTGGAGGATGATTCGGCCCCAACCCCAGTGGTTACTAGGATCTCCGACCACCGCTATGCCGCATCGCGCAATAGCAAATGCACCACTACTACACCTACGCCTACAAAGGTCTACGATCAGTCCCGGCATCGCCTTCACCATCTGCGGTACTCCGACCGCCCCCGCGGACGCCCTCTACGCCCCGTCCCTCTTACTAGCCATTTATACACCTAACATGGCAACAAGAATCGCTACTTTTCATTTCGCCTCAGCCTAGTAATGCGTATTACTTTGGACATTTACTTACGACAACCGCGAACCGATCTGCTCATTTCCTAAGTGGTGCTAACCTAACCACCAATTCATTTATTTCATTAAGGTTCTAAACTTTGTTCACTTCAAGATTCAAATCCCTAAGGTCATCGATCCTAACCTTAGCATTTAATTCTTTTCCACGATTTCACCATGTATATAATTTTCTACGTTAACCATCGCTAAATGATTTCAATTGGTTGTTAAACCCAATACGTGATTCTAAGGCATAACCATAAACTTCGAGACAATTAATTAATCATACATAACCTAGCAAAGAATATTTTGAATTAGTTTTGCATTTAAAATGTTGTTTTCAATTAAAATTTTATTTTCAAAAGTTTATTTTTGAAAATTTTATTTTTCGTAATGGACAAATTTATTTGATTTTATTTGAATTTAATAAATATTATTATTTTTTTTTTTCAAAAATTTTATTTTACAACGAATCAGCCATGATATTCGGCGACTCAGAAAAACGAGTCAGATCGAATGGGCTGAAAAGACCCCAGTGTGACGCTCTAAGGCTGTACCAGCGCCAAAGCACTCATTGCACGCCTGCGCGCCCCGCCTTCGCGGCCAAGGCCCGTCCATACAATTTCACGCACGTCGTCTCGCCGGGCTGCCACGGCCTGGGGCTTCATACAGCCAAGGCCGAGGTCGCCCGCCACGTCACCGCGCCGCCACGCCGCGCCCCAAGATGCCCGTCGTCACGCTGGCTACCAGACGCCTGGAAGACGCACGCCTGGCTACACAAATTACTACCAACATCACCAACCACAATACAATTCTTTGTATTGCAGCCAAACTAGCCATTCGCGATACATAATTTTTTATCGTGGACATCGCTCTTCCTGTACCGCAATACCCCTCCTCTCTTCACCTTGCAATACAAAACCCACATTGATAAAACTTTAATATTGCAATTACAATTTTATCATTTTCTCACAATACAATTTATGCGATAGTATGTCAATTTTACGCTCAAAATTTTTTTCGTTTTCATTATAAATGATTTTTTCATTTATTTCCAGGAGTGAAGAATCTCTAAAAATCACCAAATCAAAAAAAAATTTCCTTACTCTTTAATACTCAAATAAATTTACTTAAAATTTATTTAACTTATTTCTTAAATTTTACACCCAGCCAAAACCTTAGAAAGTATTTTCTCACTTCATAACCAAATAAATTTATAAAATTTGTTTCTACTCGATTTTCGAAAAAATTTTCTTCACTCAATAAATTTATAAAAATTTATTTTCTTCTATTTTCTTCAATTCCCATCAATAAATTTATCAAAATTTATTTTCTTCAATTTTCCAACTTAGAAAATTATTTTCATCACCTAATAGGCCAAATAAATTTATAAAATTTATTCTTTTCATTTTCTTTTCCAGTTTTTGTACACTGTACAACTCAAAACATTTTCTAAATATTTTCTACACATCTCCATGTGCTAATCACTTAAGCACACACACCTACTCATCTTAGATACTACATAGCATACTGCACTTACATCATTCATGTTATACATATATTTTCACACAACATAATCAATCTCATCACACCACATGGTAAGCATACCATTCACAATTCATCAAATCCACCCAGAAAAACACATGTGCTTGTGATTTTTCTAGGTAATCCCATACCTAAACTCCAACATCGAACCACACTAGTGGTGATGTTTTATTTCAGCCTAATGACCTCCATCTCACAGGCTTCCACCTACACTCCATCCCCAGGCCACAGTGGTGATGGATGCCCAAACCCGAGCTCCACGGTGATCGTATGCCTAGCTACGTGCAATTGTGGCCCCGAAGCACAGGGGTCAGATTAACTACCAGTCGACAGCGGAATGCTCGTGAATGTCGAGTTGACCCGACATTTTATAATCGGTGAGTCTCCAACTTTGTCACGGGGAGCTACTTGATCTAAAACTTGTATAAACTTGCATATACCTGTCCCAGGCAATCAATATATGCAATATATACCAAATATGGCCTTGGGCCCTTAACGATACTCAATATACATCACTAGACTATGAATCCGACTATACCCAATGATTCTGAGAGTTAATATGTTTCTTTCTCATCTGACATATATTAAAATGAAAACATTCTATACATGTATACATCACAAAGCCACATCCAGGCTTTCTTCTAGCGCTCGACCTCTAGGACCCGGAGTCTCCTCGCATGCTCTGTACACAGCCAAAATGAGGATCCACGGCGGAATTGAGCTAAAGCTCGATGGGAGAATCACCTAAATGGGCACCTCACACCACACCTAAGTGCGGTCACTGATATTTCAGATTTCATACACATTCAAGCAAATGCATGATCCTACTTGAATGTCTACGCGGCATAACTCGGATCAGAGTCCTCATGAGCTCTCACACTCGCCTAAGCCTCATATGAGAATATTAGTTTTAATAGTGGACAACCCTCCGATGTATATATATCAATTGGGCCATCAAAACTGATTGATATATATTATTTGTTGTGGACTACCCTCAGATGAATAAATATCAAGCGGGCGCTCCGATGGTTGATAAATTATTTAGTTTGGACTACCATAGATCATTTAATATTTTAGACCCCACCTCGAACCACCATTTTCCTCTAGACTCATGTCATGCACTGCTCTAAGTCACAGGATGTTCCGGTGCATATGGAATCTTATCATGTTAGCGATCTAGCGATCCCCGATTAAGTATGAAATATATAAGCGTGCGTATATTTCTGGCTTGACGATTCACACAATGCGTATCATGTAAATTAATTAATTCTACATCAAGATTAGCTCACTTGGGCTAATGATCATATCTGATAATTTAATTTAAATCCTTTCGACCCGACATGTATTTTCCACGAAAATATATATTTTTAGAACACTATTCGAGAATAGTGGAA
This sequence comes from Tetrastigma voinierianum, assembly GCA_016808115.1. Lineage (NCBI taxonomy): Eukaryota > Viridiplantae > Streptophyta > Magnoliopsida > Vitales > Vitaceae > Tetrastigma > Tetrastigma voinierianum. The sequence continues at coordinate 720,316 of JAEQBH010000033.1, read as the reverse complement.
ACCCTAGTTTACTATTCTGGGAAAATCACAAAACACGGTTCCACTTAGTAGTGCAATCCACAGTCATTCCGGCCCAAAGAATACCAAGCAAGCGTTTAACACAAATTAAACAAAGCACACCCGACAGCCATGAGAGCGACTCTGAGTGCACCTTAGCTAGAAAACCTTGCATCAATTCGGTCCCATATTTGGGACGTCATCTCAACCATTCCGACCTCAAATCCATTCAACACATGATTAACACCAAGAACACACAAATTCATACCCACATCACGCCATGGGCGATCCGCAATTTGCTCCGTTTCATTACAAATTTTTACATTAATTCGATCCGATGTTTGGGACCGTCGAAACACTGATGATGACCTCTTATCAACTCAAACATTTTGAAAAGTACTAAAAATGGGGCCAAACCCAAGTAGGGGAAAATCCTACCTCAAGGAGTTTGAAGAAACTCCATGAATCCGGTACCCACCATGTGGCCTTCAGCGTAGAGCATTTCTTCTTCTTGTCGAAACTCAAGCGGTCGGATCGTCGCATTTCTAGAGAGAAGGAGACGCTTCTCTCTCTACCACAAAAACCACAAATTAAATCTTTGCATCCATTTTGTTTCCAAAATCGTTTTGCTCCTTTAGTTTAGGTGGAGAAGACAACCATGTTCACTAATTCGTCTTGTAGTGACTTAAACTTCTCTAAAAATGACCGTTATGTCCCTCATTTCCCAGATTTGATATTCGGCACTACCTCGGCCGTCCATTTTCATAATTTCTCTACTCATACCACTTATGGTACATGAGTACATGCTATCTGTGCCTTTCGTCGCATCGAAAATCGATTTACGGCACCCAAAACGCGATGCCTCGAAAAACGTGCCGACTCCGACTGTCTCAGAAAATTACGAAATTTTACGTGTTGACCAGATTTCGCGAGACGTTTCCAACGGTACAATCCATTTTGTCATCCGAGATCTAGAGAATTAATTACGGATTTTAGTAATTACAAGAGTTTATGTCAGTACGATTTTCCCTTATTTGAAGTGAAATTTCTCGGGTCTTACACAACTCCTAGCAGCTCTAATCCTTCAACACCAGAATCGGTAAACATAGAAGACGACAATGGGGGCTTGGAGAGGCCAATTGGAAGGAAGGCTGCGAAAGAGATAGCAAGAAAGTCAAAGAGCAAACTCTCTTGAAATAATAAATTGAGTTCAACTGTTCATGAAATTGTTTGAAGAAATGAAGGAGGAGAAAAGAAGATGGCGGAGAAAGAGAGTCACTTACATGGAAAAATGGTGGTTGTCAAACAAGAAGTTGGTTGTTGAATAAGAAGGTGGCTATTGAACAAGAGAAGGTACAACTAGAGCAAATGAAGGAGGAGCAATAATGTTTACAGATACGAGTGTCATGCCTCGATTCAAGCTGAATATTTTAAAGCGCCTCGGATGGAAATCGTGGCAAGAAAATGTAGTTTTCTTATTCATCGACTAGCGACATGTTATTGATCTAGATGGAAATCATGACTGAATATTTGGTTTTATTTTTTTTATTTGACCGTTTTTATTTGAGTGCAATGACCTTTGATTTCTTATTAGTTTATGTTATTGATTTAAAAGGGATGACTATGATGCAAACTTGCAATGACCTTGGAATTAACTTGGAATTAAAGATCATAATAGTTCAAATTCTACATTAAGTTTTTCATAGCATATTACTGCTTAAAACATTCCATGCTGAGCGTGTTATGCAATGTGGCATTTTTTTAATTATATTATTGAAAGTTAGTTAAAGTTAGTTCAAGTAGTAATCTATTTTGCTGAGTGTGGTTGGAGTAAATTTTAAAAAGTTACTAGCTAAAATAGTGAATTGAATATTTAAATATATTTTAAGTAGCTATTTTGTTGAGTGTGGTTGAAGATGCTCTTACTTGGGATTTGGGTGTTTTTGAACCTTGAAAATCCCCTTCCTTGGATCCTTGCTCTTCTTTCTCTTCTAGGGAGAAAAGCCAAAAACGTGATGTTAGGTTAGGGTGTAAGAAGAAAGAGGAAAATATTCTTTTATATTATAAGTTTCCTAATAATTTCTCATAGCTCCCTTTCACTTTTAATATTTATAAAATGACCCCCTTTTTGTCTTTTTCTTTTTTTTTTTTTTTTTCTTTTTTTTTCTTTTTTTTTTTAAATGTCGGTTGTTACATCCTCTTCTCCTTAAAAGAAGTTTAGTCCTCTAAACTTGACATACCTAGGTTACGAAAGAGGTGTGGGTACTTCTTCTTTATCTCGCTTTTAATTCTCATGTTCCTTCCCGTTCTTCATGGTTATTCCATTGGACTTTTACTAGTTTCACAAATACACGACGAAGAACATTTTCCATACTATAAACAGTTCAAATAGCATATTCTTCATAAGTCAAATTTTTATCCACCTGAATGGGTTCAATCTCTAGCACATGAGAAGGATTATAAACATATTTCCTTAGTGATGACACATGAAATACATCATGTATTTTCCCCGACCTTTGAGACGATGTCACTCTGTGCTACGGCACCTGCAGCCTACTCAAGCACTAATTGTCCTGTATAAGGACTTAGCTTTCCTTTCTTTTCAAATCTCATCACATTTTTCATTGGTGACACTTTTAGGAAAACATGGTCACCCACTTGGAATTCCAATTCTCGCCTCCTGTTGTTTGCATAACTTTTCTATTGACTTTGGGCAATCTTCAACCTTTTCTGTATTAATTGAATCTTTTCCATAGTCACTTGAACCAACTCAGTACCCAAAATTTTCCTTTCACCCACATCGTCCCAACAAATTGGGGATCTACATTTTCTACCATAAGGGGCTTCATATGGTGTCATCCCAATACTTATGGAAGTTATTGTTATAAGAAAATTCAACTAAGGGAATATGATCTTCCCAAATACCTCCAAAATCCAAAACACATGCTTGCAGCATATCCTCCAAAATCTGAATTACTCTTTTTGACTAACCATCAGTCTGTGGGTGAAATGCAATACTAAAATTTTGTTAGGTATCAAGAGCATTTCGCAAGCTCCTCCAAAATTTGGAAGTAAAACGAGTATCCCTATCTAAAACTATGGACACCGGAACTCCATGTAGCCTGACAACCTCTTTAACATACAAGGAGGCTAATTTATTCAAAGTGAATGTAGTTCGTATTGGTAGAAAATGAGTTGAATTTGTCAATCTATCAATTATCACCCATACCGCATCATTACCTCTTAAGGATTTAGGTAATCCTGAAACAAAGTCCATGGTAATATTCTTTCACTTCCATTCAGGAATGGAGAGGGATTACAACTTTCCCCTAGGCCGTTGGTGCTCAACTTTCACTTGTTAGCAAACCAAACACTATGCTATGAACTCTGCAATATCAAGTTTTAATCCATACCACCAATACAATTGATTCATATCATTATACATCTTTGTTCTCCCTAGGATGCACTGTAAATCTAGAGTTGTGAAATCCCTTTAGGAGCTCTTCCCTTAGCCCTCCTAGCCCTCCAACGTGAGGTATACACAATCTATTCTTGAATTTCAGAGTGTCATCATCCATTAGTATAAAATCAGATTTTGCCTCTTTCCTCACCTTATCCATGATGACTATTAACTCCGGGTCATCCTATTGTGATGACTTAATCCTCTCGATTAGGTCTAGTTGCACATTAAAATTAGCTAACAAAATTCCAGATTCCAAAGCTTGGAATTGAACTTGTAAAGCATTCAAGTTAGAAAACAATTCAACCTGCATTACTTTCAGAGTTGACATAAAACCATATGATTTTCTACTTAAGACATCAGCAACTACATTTGCCTTACCAGGATGATTAAGAAGTTCAATCCACATTCGTTGTCTCATATTTAACTCCCTTTAGGAGAATAAATATTTCAAACTCTTGTGGTCTGTATAAATCTCATAGGTCTCACGATACAACTAATGTCTCCAAATTTTTAGTGCAAAAATCACAGTTTCCAGCTCTAAGTCATGGTAGGGCCAATTACATTCATATGGTTTAATTACTTGAAGGCCTTGTGCTATCACTTTCCCTTGCTACATGAGCACACAACCTAAACCTTGGCTTAATGCGTCACTATAAATAAAGATTACTCTTTATATATGATTAACACTAAATAGATACCAACTTCTTCTTCAGTTCCTCAAAACTACCTTAACACTCCTTACTCCACTCAAACTTGGCATTCTTCTGAGTGAGTATAGTAAGTGGTAGTGATATTTTGGAAAAACCTTCAATGAACTGTCTATAATAACTAGCCATGCCCAAAAAGCTTCTAACTTCAATCACCGTGGTAGGTCTCTTCCAACTCAACACTACCTCTACTTTTCCTGGATCTACTGAAATTCCTTCCTTAGAAACTACATGGCCAAGGAAGGGAATTTGATCCAACTAGAACTCACACTTTTTAAACTTAGCAAAAAGTTGGTGCTCCCTTAAGGTTTGTAGAACAACCTACAAGTGTTTCTCATGCTCTTCTTTATTCTTTATTACTAAGATATCATCTGAAAACACAACAAATTTATCAAATGGAGTTGAAGCCTGTTCATCAATCATAAAACATAGGGCATTAGTCACTTCAAATGAATCACTAAAAACATAGTGTCCATATAAGTGCAGCAAATGTAATATGTCTTCACTCTTCACCCTTAATTCATGATACCCAGGATTGATGAATTAATTGATCAACTGCAAGGGTCTTGTGTTTTCTTGGTTGAGAGGAGCTCATACTTATATAGTGCTAGGAAATTTCTTTCATATCCGATGTGGGATGTGACAAACACCCCCCTCCCTCATGCAGACACAACATTCTCATTATGTCCCATGGGATTATAGGGTCAAATGATCAAACACCCTCTATAGAGCCAAACGGAATAGACCCCTACATTGGGGTCGATGATCGGCTCTGATACCATTATGTAACACCCCAATTCCATTTTAAAGGGCATTACTGTCATTTCACATATGAGGTCTTAAAATCCCATATGTGAATGTCCCAAAAAAACTTCTTCATAGAATCATGTTTAGCATGTATATCATCATAACTCAAATTGAATACACATCTAGAAACAAAAAAAATTAAATAAAATTCATACACTAATTCTCCCAAAATCTGTCAATAAAAGTCTTCCAAACATAAACTTGTAACCACTCAATCTGAAAAAAAAATCCAAATAGACTATCAGTCTTAGTGGTATTATTATTAAAATTATTATTTTTAATTTTATTTATTTATTTATTTATTGTTTATTCCTTGATGTGGCTCATATCATTAAGCATTCCTTTACCACTAACATATCTTCCGTAGATTCTATAGTACTGAAAATATTTAATCCATGAGAGTGAGCTAAAAGCTCAATAAGAGGTTTTAATGCAGTTTTATGGATCACATACCTTAAATTCACAATTCGGAGATATAACATTTTTTTTTTCTTCACAAATCTCATAAAATTCATTAATGCAAAAACTAGTTTTATATATATACGTACTTTCATAATACACCTTTACTTCTCAAAAATATTCATTCCAAATTTTTTTTGTCAACTATTATAACCCATTGATGAGACCTATATTGTCAACCACTATCACCGTTAGCCAGGCCTATATTGTCAACTACCATCAGATGGCCAGGGCTATCTTTGTCGACTACTATCTTTGTTGTGGGGCCTATAGAAACCAATGCACTTTTTTTTTTCAACAATTGACAAACACATACTTCTCATACAAATCATGTATTTTCTCTATACATATGATTTACTTAAACAAATAAGAATTTCTAAAATCAGGTACATATATAATATCAAGATATATATATATATATATATATATATATATATATATATATATATATATATATATATATATATCTGCTCTTTCTCTATATATATATATAATACTCTAAGTTAACTTCTCCTACTATTTAATTTTATTTTTTCTAAACACAGACATTTAAACCTAAAATTTTCTTAAAATAATTTTCTTTGGCAAAGTTTCTAATAAGTTAGGTATTTTAGAAAGCCTCCATATCTAAATTCCAATCTTTTAAATCCCTTCAATCTCATTAGGGATTTTTTTAGACCATATCTAAATTTGTGTGAAGAAAAATCCTTTCGAGTATTAAATCTAGTTTTTAGCAGTCCTTAGAATAGCCAAAACACGTCAAATATCAATTCATAATAATTTTCTTCTCAATATTTTGTATTCCCTATATTTGTAGGGTTTCATATTTGAAGTTTTTAAAAACCCTAAACTTTTAGATTTAGAAATAAGGAAGCCTTAGACATTCAGATCTAAGTTTTAAGGGTTAGAGATCACAATTTTTTTGTTTTCTATATGTCCTGAATAACCCTAAGTTTCACATTTGAAATTTTGAAATCCTTAGGCTTTAGATCTAGAATTTTGGAAACCCTAGGTTTTCAAATGAGACTTTTGAAAGCTTTAACTACTAAAATCAAAGGAAAGAAAACACCTACTTGGGATTGGGGTGTTTTTGAACCTTGAAAATCCCCCTCCTTGGATCCTTGCTCTTCTCTCTCTTTTAAGGAGAAGCCAATAACGTGATATGAGGCTAGGGTGTGAGAAGAAAGATGAAAAGATTATTTTATATTATAAGTTTCTCAATAATTGCCCATAGCCCCCTTTCACTTTTAATATTTATAAAATGACCCCCACATTTTTCTCTCTTGTCTCCCCTTTTTTCTTTTTTTTAAATGCCGGTTATTATAGGTTTTTGGGTAACAATGGTAAATCCCATCACTAAATTTCAGTAGGAATGCCTTGCATTGCATAACTGTAAGCATAGATTTGCCCATTTTGGGTAACAAAGGCTTTTGGCTTCTTATTCCTCTAAAACCTAATCCTCAAATGGTCGAAGAAAAAGAAAGGGAAAATATGATTTTGATTAACTGGAATGAAGAAAATGACGTCGTTTTTGCTTACTTGAACATGGTTTTTCCATTGATACAAAACAACGCCGTTTTTGTATTTTACCACATATGCTTGTATTTGCCACGTAGAAAGACAACTAGGTTTAGGTTATCAAGGCTAGAAAATCAATTAAAATGAAAGTTGTTATATTTAAATAGCAACTTTTTTTGTTCATGACATATTTACAAAAGTCTGAAAAGTTCAGGATGTAAACATTATTTTTCACTTTAAAATTTTAGGCATTGTAAATTAGTTGCATTGATTATTTACTTTCTATATACTTCAATATAAATAATATATAACGTCTTATGTACATTCAATTTAAGTTTAAAATATATAATTTTTTCATTTCAGCTTGTAAAAGTTTGTTCATTATAAAAATAAATAAATAAACAACTTTTATGTATAATATGAAAGGAAACAATAAAGGGAAATTAAAACTAGCTTATGTTAGAGATAATGTGTTGGTATAATCTTAGGCAAACTATAGGTCTCATTTTCTAGCAGATTATGCACTCTGAATCACTCAGAATATTTGAGGAGATATTTATGAAAATAAATCAAAATATTTAAGGAGATAAATCTGGAGATAAAATCTGGATATATGATGAGCCATATCAAAATATTTGATTAGATATTTATGGAGATAAACACGAATATTCAAAGAGGTATTGAATCACGAGAATAAAAAGGGGACTAGAAGACGTTTCAAAGTGTCTCTTCAGACCATAACAAAGCTGAAGTTCAAGATTTAAGAGTCGAGGAGTTTCCATGGGGATTGAGTGATGAAGACTTGTTTTGTCAAATAAATGAAAAATGGGGAGATTGTTAGGGATAATGTGTTCGTATAATCTTTGGCAAAACTTTAAGTCTCCTTTTCTAGCAAATTATGTACTTCGGGTCACTCATAATATTTGAGATATTTATGGAGATAAATCAATGAAATCAAGCAATATTTATAACAAATGTCCTCCATCATTCAGATAAGGAAATAATCATTTCAGATTTTAAAAATCAATTGAAATGCTCAAAGAAGAGTAGGTTTCTACACCTCTCATACACTTAGTTCATATGTCTTGTGTAGTTAGTGGAAACAACTTGTACAGTGTAACGAATCCCTTGGGTCTTCTATTAAATTTGAGCATATGCATGTGTTTTATTATTATAATTTAGAAAAGAAAAAGGAAACATTGAACACAAATATATTTTTTATCCATTATATGTGTGTTTATATTATTATTGCCTTTATTATATATTTATACTTTTTTATTTATTTTTAATTTCCTTATATTTCTATTTTTAATAGTTAGGATTTGTTTTCAAAAATGTTCACTTTAAAATAATTTTATACTTTAAAAATAAATTTAAAATTGTTAATTTTAATTTCAAAATTGAAATTCAATTTAAATTTTTTGATAGTAATTTATTTATTGATGAAAATATTATCATTTTGATCTCAATTAATAAAAATATTAGACACTTAATTGATTATTACTATTAATTTGTAATATTGTTACTTTCATTTGTCCCTATTTTAACTACCATTTTAAAATTAAATACTCAATTGATTATTATCAAATTTTTATTAAATAAAATTGAAGATAATTAATATTTTTATATTACATTTATTTGAAAAAATAGTTTCAAAACCCATATGAATAATATATATATATATATATATATATATATATATATATATATATATATATATATATATATATATATATATAATAAATTTAGTTTTATAAAAATTTGAGAATAAAAATATAAGAAATAAATCATAATTTGAACACTAGAAATGTGACGTCCCAAAATCCGAGAGCCCGTTGATAACCCATCAACCCGCAGAATTTATGTGGATATCATGTAACTCGATACCACACCGTTGTGTCCCATTTACTGAGATCAATAATTTAACAAAAATTGAACATGGTCTCCTTTGTACTGGGAACTCTATCCAAAACCTAACCTGCACAATATGCAATAACATGACCCATTCGAAACCCAATATAGCATAATGACCGCACCAGGTCCATTTATGAGTAAAAATTGACTACACCGGGCCAATTTATCTACATTCATATAAAAAGATGTAAGAGTATATTAAAAATAGTTCATATGAGTTTACAAAAAGAATTATAAAAGCCATAAGTCGGCTTTCTCCGCCCTTACGACCCAGGATGAAAGCCGTCCATTGACGCATGTCCCGCACCTGAAATGTTTTTCCCATATAGGGTGAGTCACGTCCAGTAGAGTAATTCCTACAGAGGCTACTCTTCACCTAATTGCACATGCAATGTTCACCTTTGACAATTCACATTCACATCAACAACTACAAGTAGAATGTACAATTCTAGCTTGGAATCCTACATGTCATGCTATGAAATGAGATGAAACTCACTCATACACCATACCCCGAGTCATTACCGACTCCTAACACACAATGCAATGTCAATGTGTGATAAAATCCCTTATTGATGTATTACATTCAATGATCATTTTGAAATAAAATTGTATGTTTATAAATCAAAATTTTTTTGATGTCACACCTCAAATGACCATTTCATATACAAAACCCAAGTGTCTTTTCACCTAATGTGGTTGTAGAATATTGCCATGAATAAAAGAAACCTTGAAACAAGGTGACCGTAGGTGGTGTGGACAAATGTTACAGATGTGGTCAAGTTTAAATTTGTGGATGTAGTATTTTATGGTCGCAACCATATTTTATGGACTGCTAAATATGGTTTACAACCGCGGTTAAGTTTAGTTGTGACTATAGAGTAAGTTTATAGCTGGGGCCACACTTGACCACCACTATAGGGTTATACACATTGTTATAGGCACGAATTTGTCTTACCATGGCCATATACCAAGATGTGGAGATGACTATTGCCTAGCTGCTACCATAATCATGTAATCATTTGGGATATTTTTTTTTAAATATAAATAATATTAAAAATTAAAAATTTAAAACCTTTGACTTGATAATTACAACCCATGCTTTACTAATTTATTTGAGCACATGATTAATTATAGAACTAAGTTCAAATTACTGGATATATTTGAATATTATGATTGTAGAAATCAAAGGAGACAACCCATTTATCTAGAAAAAGCATTTAGAGTTTTGAGTTGTCTTTGAAATTCATGTGACTCTTTCTTTTGGCATACATATTATCTACCACCTGCTCGGTTGAAAAATGGTATATGGGAGATCAAAAGGTTGATGGGAGTCAACGTATTCTTAGGCATATGAGAATGGGACATGTAAGAAACAATGATAGAAATAAATACTTCAATGCATTTTACACTGAAGCTTTTTATTACATCGGGTAAGTATTTATGTTTAGGAATAAAATACTTACCAGGAATGAAACTTTACATCAGTTTTCATGTTTTTGGAGCTTCTAGAGATCTTTTAGTGAAGTAAACCCAATTAAGTAGCTAATTTCATATACTATAGATGGCTCAATAGAAGATGAATAGCTGATGCTGATGAAGAAAGGTAAGAGATCTCTGAGGCCTGGATAAGAGAAGGCATGGTATTCAACTTGAATTGCTGAGGTTACCGCAAAGCTTGAATTACATTATCTCGTAATTGAGCTTCTCTGACTGCAAATAAACATGAGACTAAAATAAATAATAATAAACCTCTGAAAGCTCTTATAAAAGCCTCAACTATCAGTTCATGTGAATTGTTTTCTTTTTCTTTTTTGACAATATTTGCCAGACAACCCTTATAAATAGAGCTCAAAATTCAAATTTGATTAATTAAAAAATTAAACTTGATGACAAAATCTTATTGAAAACTTTGAGGTTATGTAACTCAGAAAGCTTTGAGGTCATAATTAATTATCTTATATTTGATTTTCTTTCACGATTTTCATAGAACAAGTTGAGAAGAAATGGAAATGAACATTAAGCATATATATCAATTGGGAGCGAGCATGGCGGTGGAATTCAACCCATGCAATCTGCAAGAGAAGTAATGGGTTAAAGTGATAGTGTAAATACAAAATTGTTCTTCCTTACTAACTTAACTTTGTATCTGAAAAAGAGAGCTTCCAAAAACTTTGAAATCACTTAAATTGGGGAGTTCTTGTTGATTAGGGATTAAGCTCTGTTATTGGAAGTGTACTTGTTGAAAGGAAAAAAATGCAGACATGGAAGCAAAAGAAACCTCATTTGGATTCAAAACTCCCAGCACAATAATTTCCAGAATGTCACTCTGTTGATTCTCCACTACTCACAAGAACTTAGAAAATTTGAAATTGAACCCTCCTATCCGCATATTGCTTCTTCCCTCCAAAAATTTCATAATTGTTTCCCAAACTCTAGAAGAGGTGCTGGATAGAGGTGTTGGATATTTGATTTCTCTTGTTCCACTTGTTAATTTTCCATCAATAAGTGCCGAAGTTGGTAGCTCCATAATATATGATGATGCTTGACCCACTAATGTGTCAACTCCACATAATTCTTCCTTCCCAAATCTTTGAGTAATGTTTGATAGGCCTATGATATATTCCAGATCGTCATAATGGTTATGGGAAAGGGATTTTCTTCCCTCTTTTTGTTGTTGATAAATCAAACACTAGACTAACAGTAGAGCATAGGTGTACCAATTTACTAAGCGCAAAAACATTCAAACAGGTTGTAGTGCAGTCACACAGAAGACAATTAATAATGGCCATCTATTAAATGTGTTGGCCTTAAATTGGGCCAATTAAGCAAGCTATGCCCCCTACTATAGTGGGCATTGTAGAACACTTTATGCATGTACCTTTAGAGACCTTTTATAGCCAGTATAATCCAATTAAGTCTCTGGCAGATTTTAAAGATGTCTTCCTTTTATATCCTATGATGACTAACAAAATTATAGATCAAAGTCTGTTGGCCAATGGTAACAAGAAGAGAATAAATATTAACACGCTTATAATTAAGAAGAGCTCCATAGCAAAGATATCTGAAGAAATACTGATGTATTACAAAGAAATGGCCATGAAGAAAGAATTTGAATAATACACATCTAAACCAACAATATATATATATATATATATATATCTATATATATATATATATATATATATATATATATATATATATATATATATATATATATATTTATTGGTTTAGATGTGTATTGATTGATTGAGATGTGGGAGATCTTTTTCTTCATGGTATTTCTTTTATAATACATCCAAGGTATTTCTCGTGCACGCTTGTAAGGTCTTCTTGTAAATTATACTGTTAATTATTTATTTTCTCATTAGTTAAAACGCAAAATAAATAAATAAATATATATATATATATAGTAGTATATATATATATATATATATATATATATATATATATATATATATATGTAGTATATATATATATTTATTTATTTTTGCGTTTTAACTCAGAAATCCAAGGTCTGTTTAATTGAACCCTCATAGTGAAGCGTGAAAAGAAGAAGATTATCAAGTAACAAGCAGACATACCCATCTTTGATCTTCTGTATCAGGTTTGGTCACATCTCCAGTTCCCAATAACACCCACAAAGAGAATAATAAATAGATAAAAATTCAGAGATACCTACATTCAGAAAACTATAAAAAATCAGTGGAAAGTTAAAACCTATATAGTTCTATTTAGCATATGTTTTAGATGACTAAAATATGAAACTAAAATTTGATATGACATTTTGGTTGACATTGTATCTAGAAAAGAAACCAACTAATTTATATTTTTGTGCAACAAGAATCTTTTAACTTAGGTTCTCTAAAATCAAGTTCACTATGCATTGAACTCATGAACAAAATCATTGGATAGGAAACGAGAGTGAAGAATAAACAAGGTTCTTTAAAATAAATCCAGCTTAAATAAATAACTCAACTATATTTGCATCTTAACTCTTGAGTATCAAGTCTAATACACCATGAAAATATTTTTGTCCATATTCACATGTCATAGGCACACTTCTAAAGCTTCTGAAAATGTGGTATAAGATCCAATATGGAGTTCGGTATTTCAAGGTGGTATGAAGTTTATCATATAGTATTTATCATGTTCACTATATATTCTGGTCTTAGTTTTAACATAAGAGAAGGAAGCAAAGTTCTCAAGAGGACGTGGTATGATATGTGACAATAGAACATCTAACCTAAATTCCACTTTTTCATATGTCAAAGACTGATAAATATACATTTCAGTCTCAATTTGAATTTCATGTTCACTATACTTGCTTTAATTAAGTTCATCATACACAATCACAATTTCTATCTTTATTCCCTATATTTCTTCCTAACACAATCTAGACACCAATCAAACTACTAATTTTGAGTTGAATTCAGAGAAATATCCAAAGAAATAAAATCGAAACCCAGAGAGAAATTTCCTAGTTTCAAAACTGAAACTCCATCATGCTATAATAACTAGGGTTTGTAATCTTGTCAAGAGGAAGACCAAAGTCACTACTTGCTCAATTGTTCTTTTAGGCTTAATCCAATATCAGCCCATTGTTGATTAATTTTGTGTGTCAATTTTTAAAATCGCAAGTGCACGAGCCAACATGTGACGCCCCAAACCCCGGGGGTCCCGTTGACCATCGTCAACCTGCTGAATATTTGTGTCTCATATCATGAGACCTATATATGAGTAAAATGGCCACATTGGCACATACATCCGTACTCACAAAAATTACATCAACTATATTACCATAGTTCAAGAGTTAATACATCACTCTTAATACAACATGTTTCAATTGTAATAATTCATACATGTTTTACAAAGACGTAATCAAAGCCACATGTTGGCTTTCTTCTCAAAAGCGGCTTCTAATGAGCGTCAGTTTTCCCGAACACCCATAAAATTCGAACAATATTCCTTCGAGCTGCAGGAGCAATGCCCAGAGGATAATATCCATGGGTTACTCCCATCTAAGTGCACATGTAAGGCAACCAAACACATCCAAGCAAATACATGATCCTACTAATGTCTACATGCCCAATCCCATGTCTTGAGCCCACCGACTTTCACACATGCCTAGCCATGAAACCATTTTCCAAACAAAATATTTGTTTTAATTTGAGGACAAACTCCTCGAGGGTGAATTTATTTGCAATCCTCCAAACAATTCATAGGCCCCTATGACGTGAATTGTTGACAATCTTCCCAACACAATTTTAATAACTTTTCGATAAAATTATTATTTTTATTCAATTTTACAAATGAATTCATCATTCGACACCGATTTTATTTGTCATGCACTCACACCTACCATTCTAGGGTGCCCCGGTGCATATGAAATGCATTATACCATTTCCAACAATTCATGTTAATATATATAAAACATGCATATACTAACAAGAATTAACTCACAATATCATGTTATTCAATTCATAACAATAACACCAAAATTAGCTAACATGGGCTAATAACCAATTCAAGCAATTCATTTTGAATCACCCGAGCAACACACAAATCACACACAAATCATGTGAACAAAGAAAACCCCAGGTCTCAACATCGTTTCACTTGGCCACATTAGGGATTTTCTTCACTGTCCAATATTGTGGATCGAAAAACACAATTATCCAGCCTTTAACAAATCCTCATCCATTAAAATGGCTCTTAGCCAAAGTATAACCAAGTAGGAGAAGATCTCACTCCTCGAGTCAGTTTAAACCCAAAAAAATCACACCACGCATAGCCCTCATAGCAGGACTAATCCTGATTTCGCCCGACGGTAAACGACAAATCGAACGCCGGAAATCTGCAGAAGTTGGACTTTCTTTTTCTAAAACCAGTTTTTCTCCCCTCACTACATGTATAGGCAAAAATTGGAGAAGAAGATGTCTTTTTCTTATTTTCTTTCTTACCAATTCTCCTTTGTCCTTTTAGTTTGACTTTTTAAGGGCTCGACACTTGGCTTAATCTAAGTCATTTATCTCTATCCTCTCACCAACTATGCAACATGTGTCATACGGTAATACGTAGAAGAGCGACTGTCACATCACACGCCTCTTACAGTTGTCATACGACACTCGACACTGCGCTCTTAAATACGAAATTCGACCGTCACGTAACACCGACGAATTCCATGTGGTAGCTGAGATTTCGCCGCAGACGATTCCAACGATGAAATCCGCTTCGTCATCCAAGATCTAGAAAAATTTCCAGATTTTGACCGAAATTGCCATTTTACCATTTTTCAAAAAATTAGAATTTTCTCGGGTTTTACACAACAAGTAGTAAAGGGACTTGAAAAGTCCAAATATCTCCATTGGGAAAGGACTTGTGTTGTCTAATGACCAAGTAAACAAAAACTAATGACAATTTTTGTTATCTAAGCTGAAAAAAATCACTTCGAGACTATTGAAAAACAAAAAAAATCTATTTAAGAGTCGATTTTTAGCAAATAATAAACTAGGTCAAAAACATAATGTTGAAACAATCGACATCATATGAAATCAATAAAACGACAAAGAAACGCTGGCCATGGTAGAGCCCCTAAAGCATCATGGTATCGATGTCATCAGATCCATCAGGAAACAATGATCGCTCTATCAAGCATCATCTGTGAAAGATACCCCATAACAATGATGCTTAAAGGGAGGGTCATTGTACTATATTTTATCAATGACATGCTCTGAAGTGTCATCTTCGATTGACTTTGTTTTTAAAATTTTATATTAAAAAGAATATTTGTATCTTGTTATTAAAATAATTAATTCTTCTATAATGAAATAAAAATTTAAAAGAAACTACAATCAAATTGAATTTTACTACTAAAAATATCTTCAAATATTAATACATAATAACTTGGTTCCAACCAATAATGTAACCACTTATACATAATAATCATAAGTTATATCCTAATTCCTAATTCTTTCAACAAAAGAACAAATATTGATGTACTCTTCATACTTTTTTATGATAGTACTTCCTCCAATATAATGATTTCTTCCTTAATTCTGACTACTTTCATTAGAACCCAGAAACAAATTCGGGAGAATAGAAAACCCTAAAATTATAATATGTGCAACAACCATAAGTGTAATTGGAACTATGACTTTCATAAAAACTGGAAAGGAAATAAACACTATAACTAATATAAAATGAAAAGTATAATAAGAAAAATAAACATGAGGCAAAAAGTTAAAGTGGCAATATTACTAAAGAAAGAAATACATTAAATAGTGATAGGCAAATATTCAAACTTGTTTGTTCATAGAATGACATAACATTTTTTTGTCCTAACTTTGAGTAAGATTTTGTTATTGCCAAAGAGGAATCAATTCATTTTCTTAGAGCCAGTGTGTTCGATGGAGTTAACAACAAAAATAGATAGAGTAAAAAGAGAAAAAAACTAGAAATTGTCATGTAATTTCAACTGAAAACAAATTGGTCCGCCTAAAAATGTAATAAACTACCACCTTTCTCATCTATTTTTTGAGGTTGTCTAGTGTGTGTGATTGACTTTCTCATAGGCTTATATTCATCCTTGAAGAATAGAAAGCACCATGAATCAGGAAAGGAACACTAGAATCAATATAAAATGAAAAGTACAATGAGAAAAATAAACACTAGGAAAAAAGTGAAAGTGACAATATTACTAAAGAAATAATGAAACAAAGATATTAAATAGTGCATTTGCTAAAGAAATTAAAAATTCTATAGCATTAGTGGTACAAACTCTAATCCTCACACACACACACACACACACACACACACACATATATATATATATATATATAAATGCATAATGTAAAATTTTCTTCCTAATCGAGATTGGGGGGCATCGTCACATGATTAATATCAATAATACTTATCATATAAAAAATAAAAGTGAAGTTATGCGAAACTGTGGGAGTAAACTTTTTTTTTTAAATTTTTTGTTACAATAGTTTCACAAACTATGGGAGTAAAGTATCTGTCAGTCATAGAATGGGACTTCAAATTTGGTGTTCGAAGCATGATTTAGAGTCATGGTATATCTACAATATGTGCACAATAATCTAGTTAAAAGGCCGAAAAATATAGACAAATAAACAAAAATATATGGATTCAATAAATTAATGCATGAACATCCACCCCTTTTGACTTGTTTAATAATCATAAAAGCATACATTCAGATTAGTCAACAATAATGTTAAGAATTTAGCATCGCTATTTAAACTTCGTGATTGAATCGCTGTTTGATGTAAACAAAATACATCAAATAATTTACTATGATGGGGCTGGATAGGTTAGAAAACAAAGCCTACCAACCCACTACCAAGCTCCAAAGAAGGGGCGCGCCTACGCGATATCCAAGCCCTCGTGTCAACAAGAAGATTTGCTGCCCACTTACCGGGTCTCAAAGGCCTGCAGATTTTGACACCTGAAGGCCCATATCCCGCAAGTCGCATTGAAATTCTCGCTAATACAGAAAATGTAATAATCCTGGGCCATTATATTATCTCTAATCCACCCAAATCTCTTCAATAAGGAAAGAAAAATAATTACAGATCATCATCAGTTGGATCCCCCCTCCAATAAGGAAGGTAGATTATCCCAAATAAATGGCTCTTTCTAAATCCATTACCAAATCCGATATTGATAAAAACAAGAAAATCCTATCCAATGAGAGACACATTATATCATCCTCCGACTAGGAAACATACTATTCAGTGTCATTATTCAATTAGGAAACATATTATTCAGTATCATAACCCAGTTAGGAAAGTTGTCATGATCATCCACTATAAATACAAGGCCACCCCATCGGTGAAAGGTACGCCATCATCGACGCCTATATCATACGCATACATATTACGCAAAATATCTACTTCCTCTGCATTTCATATTTTCTTAAGAAAGAAACTAACTTAGGGTATCTTGAGCGCTTACCCGCAAGCCCCCTCGCCGACCCCCTTCTTTCTTGTTACAGAGTGCTACATCTAGGAAGCTCCGTTGCATCATCCCCAGCCAGCCAGCCCAGCCGCCCAACGACCCCAACACGCCCAGCCTGCCTCCGCTGAAAAGGCATCATCACATGGCCACCGTGGGAACGACAATTCTTTTATAAATATAACTCGATTTCGCCATCGATGGTATTGACTAAACACAAGGTGAGCAACGCCAATCCGTCAAGGATGCAGGATCCGCCGGACGACGTAAACAACAGGCCTCCAAACACATTGGGGCAATGTGTTAACACGCATCGAGGTGGAAGCGCCCATTCGCCAATCAACGTCCGATGTATGAATTGTAACGAACCGACCGCATGTACGCAACGACCACTCGAGTGCATGCACTGTGAAGGCCACAATTTTCTCCCCACGAAAGGCAAATACAATCTCGATATTCCTCGTGGCAAACAAAGAGGCAGAATCCAACAAAATGGGGCACCTACCACAACCGTACCCGAGAGGAAGGCAACGGCTAACGCCGAGTGCATGCCGAACTAAGAATCATATCAATTTCACCAGAGCCGAAGGTCTGGCCATGGAGCATAGGTCAAGAGCCTTCAACAAGAGCCTCCGTACCGCAAAGCGAGGTGGTTAGATGACGCACCCACACCATGACACCTTGGTACAACAAACCGGGGTCTCACCTTCACAAACCGAGGTGCTTCACTTCCTCTTCCAAAGAAAATTCAGATTACGCGGAAGCGTTCGATGGTGTTAAAGATCTAGTCGATCACCTCAACGCGTACAAAAATCAAATGGAGCTGCATGGATATCAAGATCTGGTAGGGTGCAGGGCTTTCGCCATCACATTAAAAGGCCCAGCCTTAGCCTGGTTTAATATGCTCCCACCGTCATCGATCTCCTCATTTAGGGAGCTATCAATTGAATTCGTGTCTCACTTCATCACGACGTATGTAGCCAAGTTACCATCCGCCGACGATCAAGCAGGCTCGGGCAGAAAGCCCGGTGTCCTATGCTCGCAGATTCCAATGCCGAGTCTCAGCAGATATTCGACGAGAAGTTTGCGACACAGATTCATTGTCGGCTCGTGTTCAAATGTAAAGACTCGATGTTTCCATCTCCAAAAATCCCCAAGCAAGCATGGCTGAGGTGCTCGCAAAGGCAAAGAAGTACATTAACGGAGAAGAAGCCCTCATATCCAAGAAGGAGAGCTCTTCCACCCATAAAGAAAAAAGGGACGTATAAACGACGGTGACTTAAGCCCCAAAGATAAGCATCAGAAACATCCTCAAAGGCGACTTAGAACGATCTCAAAAGGCGTGGGGAAACTCTCGAGATCAGTTCGGTCCACCACAATTCGAAAGAATATTTGATGTTATTCGCTTCTCACGATTCACCCTAACAGCCTCAACACTGTGTCCTCACAATAAGTACGAAACGAAAGGCCTCGAGATGGCCAACTAATAGTTTGATCCCCACCACAGGAGCAACACTGGGTATCATGAGTCTAGTTGTGACGCACCCATCTTAATAACCCAGACAATAACTAAAGAAGAGAGAAAAAGAGTACTTGATATGGCGCAGGTACCTTCGACACTTCATATCTTCCGTAAAGTCAGCCAAATCAAGCCTGCAACCGCATCCGACCAAGAACCGCCTGGCGACGACGGCACTAAACCAATACTCCCGTGAAACTGTAATTCAAGAGGATTCACAGAGGCGGAGTCCAAATTACCAAGGCCCATCTCACAAGAACATCATAATTAGGGAAATACAAACGGTGTCCAAACTGCCGCGGCTCGACACGTCAATCACTTTTTCTAACTCAGATTTGGAAGGATGCCAACACCCCATGACGCACTCCATTGTATGCCCGAGCAAATATGGCTAACAAAACAAGCCATCTGGCCCAGCCGACAACTAGTTCAATGACATCATCTTCACGATCACTTCACAAGACGGCATCTAAGGAAAAAATTAACCCGTCAAATACATCTACTGGGTTTTTTTGGGGAAAGGCATGCCTCGGGTTCGATTCAAATTTTAATGCTCACTCCTGGGGAGAGCTCCTCACAAAGCGACGACGACAACAAGATTCCTCATCAGACGCCATTCGTCGCAACATGTTGCCAAAGCACTTCCCTCAACGCAATAAAGCCATACCTCCGTGATACCATATGATGATCAAGTTCCCACCGGAAGCCGAGTAGTGGTTCGAGGAGATCAACGAGTGGCTGCGGAATGCCACTGATCCGTAAAGCAAAAAGCGTCCACAACGTAAACACATGAAGCCAGATACGCGACGGCGGTGCTTTCTACCGTAATCCAACCTTCGTGGCGAGCTAGAACCAAGGTCGCCGGGATGACGACCAACATCTCGCCACATCGCTCCAAGCCAATCTAAGACCTCAAAGTCCTCCTCACTCAATTTCTGAGACAGAACAAAGACTTCTTCGCATGGAAGCAAAGTGACATGGGAGGAACACCCAGGTAATCAACATCGCCGAACACCTCGCCCCGCCCTTCAAATCGGTCAAGAAAAAGCTTAAGGAGCTCGCACTGCAAAGGCAAAAGCCATTGACCTGAGAGGTCAGCGAAACTCCTTCCAAAGTGTGAGCGATCGCAGCCGGCATCCCGAGCGTCGCTAACGCCGGCTCATCAAAAGCAAATGGCAAGTGGCGAATTTTTATATCGACTTCACCGACATAAACAAAGCGTGCCTAAAGAACAAATTTCCTTGCCAAGGATCGATTCTCATCATGGACGTTTCACAACCGGGCCATGAACTCTCGCCATGGACGCCTTTCCGGCCACAACCGCATCGCATGACCCGCACGCATCAAAAAAGACCTGTTCGTCATAAATACAGTGGAACCTATTTCGCGACTGGTGGATGCTGCTTGACTCAAGAACTGAGCCGTACCACCAAAGTATGTCAGGTGGAACCGCATGTTCCATAAGATAAAGGTGAACTATGGTATACATAGATGATATGTCAGGTTAATCCACCACAATAGCCCATATCGTCGCCATCTCCGAGGCGCTCCAGATACTAAGAAGTTACAACATGAAATCGAATCTGAACAATGCTCTTCTGGCCAGAGTCACCAAAAAATTCCTTTAGGCTTTTATAGTAACCACTGGGAATTGAAGCTAATCCAGACAAGATAAAGGCGGTGCTCGACATGCCATCACCTTCTGGTATAAAGGAAGTACAACGTCTAACAGGAAGGGTTGAAGCTTTAAGCTCTGTCAGATCTGTAAGGATAAATGCCACCTTCTTCCAAGTCCTCAAGAAAGCCTTTTCAATGGGATGCTGGTGAAGTAGCATTTCTCAAGATTAAAAACCTACTCGAGTTCCCTCCTATTCAGTAAGTCCTGCAAGGGGAGCTCAATTTATACTTTTTAGCCGTGTCGCATTTCTTCAACCATTGCTCTCGTCAGAGATAGCATCGAGTACAAAGACCCAAATACTTTACTATTGCACTTATGCTCTATGAGGAGGGAGGAGGTACCCAAGGATGTAAAGACTAGTTTAGTAACGCAATAAGCTCCGCCATATCGGTGTCATACCAGAACAACAGAATACCCGACAAGGTATCAGATAAACTGTAGACCTTTGGAAGACTGATGAAGGGCCATAGACGAGCGGTTCGACACGATAATGTGCCAAAAATTGTGTAATAAAAGGCAAGTCTGTGTCATTTCATCAGAATTTACATCACGAACCCGCAAGGATACCCAACAACGCATCGACTTCCATCTCGAAACTCTCTGCATGGGAGGTTCAATCTATCATGGCGGAGCAGTGTTCAGATCCTAACTCAGAAGGGAATAGACATCGTGCACGCGACGCACCGACTCGCATCTCCAACAACGGCCGGTATGGTGTCATTAGCAGCGTGCCTCAACCCCATTCATTAAAGCCCACCGCCAGAGGTTCACAGCGACCCCAAATTGGCACGTGACAAACGTAAGATACCATTGGTACGTGCGGAAGGATGATCCTATACCTCCGAAATGTTCATGATTTATTGAAAAATTCGCACTGATTCGTGTCATACGCCCCCGTGAGCGCAGAACTCCCCGAGCCGACGCCGCGGTTAGCCACAACCTCACAGAAGACGCCTCGCCAGTCGACACCGCCGAATACCCGATTAACCCCATCGATCTCTCGTGAGGGTGGTCCCTCTCATCGTCCGAGCTGCTGATGGACCCCATTCGGGATTATATAATAGATTAAGCCTACCGCATCATCCAGTACAACAAAGGCGGGCGCAGGTCTCGCCAAAGCTTACTAATCACTGGGCGAAGCTCTGCTGCTTGGTGATTCTTCACACCTATCCTAAGTGCATCATGAAACACCGAGTACGCTATAGTACACGCAGGGCATATGTCGGAATCACATCGAGCTCGAAAGCATTAGCGGTGAGTACCGGCACAGCATACTACGGTCACTTCCAAAGACGAACTCTACCTAGCGTCAAGAAATGCAGACCGCCAGAGTGTCAAGATTCACGCCCATTTTAAAACTTTGACGCTGAATACAAGCCTCAATTTTCAATAATGGTTGATACTGCACTGCTTCTTGAAGCGGGCCACAATTCATCATCGTCCCAAAGGATTAGAAAACGGCTCATCGCCCACTCACCAGTTTTTCCAAAGAAGGGGCGCGCCCCATGCGATATCCAGCCCTCGTGTCGGGCCAAGAAGACGAAGGCCCAAATTTCGCCGGGTCTCAAAGGTCATGATTAAATACCTGAAGGCCCATCCCTAAAGTCGATTGAAATTCGCCAATACAAAAAATAAAATAATTCTAAATAATATATTATCCTGCCAATCCACCCAAATCTCTTCAATAAGGAAAGAAAAATAATTAAGGGAATATCATCGCTGATCCTCCAATAAGGAAGGTAGATTATCCCAAATAAATGGCTCTTTCTAAATCCATTACCAAATCCGATACTGATAATAACAAGAAAATCCTATCCAATGAGAGACACATTATATCATCCCCCGACTAGGAAACATACTATTCAGTGTCATCATCCAATTAGGAAACATACTATTCAGTATCATAATCCAGCTTAGAAAGTTACTGCTGATCATCCACTATAAATACAAGGCCACCCCATCTGGTGAAAGGTACGCCATCATCGTACGCCATACTCATACGCATACACATGCAAACACATTCGCCCCATGCGCCTATCTTTCTCTAAGAAAGAAATCGACTAGTATCTGAGCTAAGAAGGCAGGAGTGTTACATCTGGGAAGCTTCCTCAGACCAACCCAACAGTTAGCCCGTGTCCCACTTAATGACCCCAACACGCTCTAAATTAGTTCATTAAAAAAAGGCATCATCAATAGTAAATCTTTATCAATATTAACTTTTTCTCAAAGATAATTGAACTTTCTCAAAGATGAAGGTGAAAGCTACGTATTACCACAAACTTTGGGGTGCATCTAATGGGCTGATGTTGCACTTGGACTTAGGTTGTGGGTACTTTTAATCATAGTCTGTAATCTCTTTTGTTGTCCATCACAACTATTTCTTCAAGCACCCTACTAAAAGCTGCCACTTCTCCAAAATCCATCAATTCTTTTTGGCTTTGCAATCTTTGAGTCATTTCTTATCCTTTTTTCTTTTAAATTATTACTTCTCCTTTACTATGGATTTATTTGTGAAATTATGACAATAAAAATCATTTTTTCCACTCGCCATTAATTCCTCTACAAAAGTTTAATTATTTATTCATACATTATTATTATTTCATATTTCCAAAATCCCATCTTTGCTATTCCAAGTTTGACCCTTTTCCTCTTCTTTTCTATGTGACATTAAAAAAAAGGAATTCTAATTATTCTCAATTCCACTCAATGGCACCCCCATTAACTCTTGGGCTTGAAAAATTGACCAAATAGTAAAAGGAAATAGGCATATAATATAAAAAGTGTGACGCCCTAAAACCCGGGGGTCCGTTGACTACCCGTCAACCAATACCTAAGTAAAAATGGCCTCTTAGGCCCATAAACCAATACTCATCAAAAATATTCAACCAACTATCTCCAATAGTCCAAGAGTTATACATTACTCTTAATATAAATACATATTAACATTTACAGTTCTAATACATATTATCCAAAAACCATCAAAGCCACAACCCGACTTTCTTCAAAATCGGCCTCTAAGATAAGCCGTCTTCTCGAACGCTCCCTGTACCTGAAAAAATATTCCCTCGACAGGGTGAGCTATCGCCCAGTAGTGGAATCATCCTAAATGGGTTACTCCTCACCTAAGCGTGATATGCAATGCCTAATGTAAACACACAATTCGCAAATCTCGTGATCCTACTAATGTCTAAATGCCCGTTCCCATGTCTCGGTCTCACCGACTCCTCACACTTGCCTAAACCATGTATGAGAAACATCATTTTCAAACAAAACTTGTTGTTCTTGAAATACACTACCAAGTTTTTAAAAATATGAGACTACCCGAGGTGAATGCGCGTGGTGGTCTTCCAAACAAATATATCCTCATCCGAAATGATCCGCTGACCGCCTCCCCAACCCCATTCTCCAGAAAATCATCCTCGAAATTCTTTCGCAACCATGTTCGCTTTTAGAAATTCATGTCATGCACTCACACCTACTTAGGTTACCACATGAAATGCATTATGCCATTTCAATCATTTTATACCAATATATCAAATATGCATATATTTCTCAATTTATATTCACACCACATGTAATTCAATCTCGATCAAATTAACAATTCAATTAGCTCACTTAAGTAAATCATAATTTATTCTAATGGGTTTATACTCACCATATTCCATATAATCGAGCAATGTCACTTATCTCCATTGGCTATACAATAAATTATATTCCATATAATTGAGCAAATCATGTTAACACATCAAGCTTATGCATTAACCTATCTATTTCCACTAACTCAAGCCATCTATTTTAAACAACAATTGCATACACACAACATATGACGTTGGTCCACCACTTTAGAAACCTGATCGCTTTTTAACAGCCCCAAAACAGCAAGGGCCGTCCGTGCGCACTTCACTAACAAACGCTTGCCTTTGGTGGGAACCGAATTCCATGCCCATTTCCGGTCTCTTACACACCAAAACCCAATTTATTATATAAATTATGACATTAAATACTCAAATCACCTAAAATTGTCATGGATCGTCTAAATGGGTCTTGCAATTTGAAGATTGGTTCCAAGATTTTGACCGACAAACGGCCACTCACGGCCTCAAACCAAATACAAGCATCAAGAAACACCAACTAAGAGTAAACAAGAAGATAAAACCTTTCACCGCGAGCTACCGAAACTCCTCAAAATTGGTGCCCACGCTGCCCTCACGGTAGAACGGTGTAATTTTCCTTCTGCTCCATCGAACCACTCGGCCCGATTGACCGGAAATCTATAGAGAAGGTGCTCTCTCTCTCTCTCTCTAAAAATATCAAGATCTCAAAAACCTAACTTTCTGCATCTTTTCTCTACCTCTCCTTCACGTTTTGCCCTTTTGATTTGAGAAGGTCACTATTCATGTCTTGTCTCATTAATCAACAATTTCCAAAATTACAATTTTGTCACTTCTTCCCACTATTTTGACTTTTCTATCCAATGGCATCATGCCATGCTCAATGCGGTCCCACCTGAGCCTGCTGATTGAACTCGAGCTTCACACGCGGGCACCCCCGTGTGCCACTCAAATTTTGCCAACCACCCAGCTCAACGAAACTCACTCACTAATTTGACAAACATGGATGACAGATTTCACTAGAAGATCCAACAATCATTTCTCGCAACCCGAGATCTAGAAAATTCTGATTCATCAATGATTTTATTTTTTATGAAAATGGATTTTCTCTGGGTTTCACAAAGGATTCAAACAAATGCATGAGTTATCGAAAGATCAAAACCAAGACCTCGAATACTTGATAACTGTGAATCCATAACTCTCTTTTATTTAACAGTGTAGAAGAAGAGGAAACGTCAGATATTAATAACTCATGATGGTCCAATCATGTTCTATCTTTAAATTAAAGGTTTATTGAACTTAATTATCAAGGCTGCCAAAATTAGTTAAACAGGAAAATCCTAAAGTGAATCAACTCTCTATCAACAAGAAAGAAAGAAACAACAAAAACAAGTTAATATCAAGAGGAATAAGCAAATCCTAGGAGTCCAATAAGTCAAACTGAAGCAAAAAAACTAAAATAAAAGATAGTCACCTCAGTGCCTAAGATGGAGCAACATACATAAAGGAAACACCCATCCATTACAACTCAATCCTCTTACTCTAACATCACCAATCGTGAAACAAATGATATGTGTAATGGCACTGAGCAACAACTACTCAAAGATAAGCCTACCTTCACTTCAAAGTAGAGGTAGAACTAAAAATCTTAGCCCAGATGTCTTACATATCCAGAGTAGTCTAAAAATAAATGAATAAACAAAAACTAAACAAGGAAATGAAACAAGGACTTTGCACTTAGCAGCATAGCATCAAAACAATGACATAATGTACCGGCTCTTGGAAATTATTGGCAATAACCTCTATCAAAGAAAAATAGAATTATGCTCAATTTTAATACAATTTATGACACTCACATAGGAGAAAATGAAATGTTTGATAAGTAAAGTATAAAGTTCAATATATTTTGATGGTACCTTTTCAGTCTTTTCTTTTTTTTCACCTGCAAGCATCAATATAACCAAATTATTTTGAACTTCAAGATATATCTAAGAAAACAATCATTACATAGGTAAAAAATAAAATGAGTTTGATTGGAAATTCATGAAAGAGAGTAAGGCAAAAGTGGATGAAACTAATTGATGATGATTAGAAGTTAAAAGTCAAGTTTTATGCTAATATATTGAATTGACACATTTTCTTTGTGAAGTGTCCCCAAAGTGTGGATGGTTTGCCTTTCCATTCATGTGAAAAAAGAATCTTTTTTCATCTTTGTGGCTCACACTGATTTTATTAGTTCAACTGATACACCTATAATCAAGATTCCCATCAATACATAGAACATCACATCAACCATGTGTGCTTTAATAGTTGATATTAAGGGGAAAAATAAATAAATAAAGGCGGTAAAAAAAAGGCTTCACAAGCACAAAAAGATGTCTTAATCTAAAACCAAGTTGAACAGTAAAACCAAGTTTAAATGAGGGAAGTTAGAATGACTTTTGAACGTATAAGTGCGTTATTCATAATTCAAGAAATGGAATTATTCATTTATTTGAGATCATGATAGATGCCTAGTAGAGAATATTTAATCTCATTTAAATATAAAAATGATATATGCATGTTAGAGACAAATTTAGACAAACTATCCAAGGAATCCATGATTCTAACTCTGACTAAGGTCGTAGTTTCTAAAATCAAATACTAAATTAATGCTAAACTCGCATCCTCGATAAAGATCGAACTCAATGATTAAAAAAATTGGCACTATTCAAGTTACCCAAACAAAAGTAGCCATGAAGACGGAAATGGATCATTAGTACCAGTTACCACTCAAATAAAAATAAGGTTTTTGTGACCTTCAATCATTATCAAATGTTATTTAGAATAACCTTGCTTCCTATTTGGTAACCTAGGCAATAAAAGGGCAGGGTCTTAAGAGTCTAAAACAGGAAAATAAATGGCTAGATTTCAGCCATATTAATCGTTTTTCCAAGTGATGCCAATAGTTTTGACAATAATCACATAAAAGAATGCACAAAATCAGCTATGTGTACCAACAACCTATGTAATAGAGTGATGAGTATGAAACTCATATAACTTTAAGTCCATTTTTGCATGATTATTTGAGCCTTTAATGCTTAATTTAATGCAAAATTATGGAATCTTCACCAAAGTTATTGTTTTGAAGGAAATTATAGAAAATGAAGCAAAAAGAACAAGAAAAGGTGCTTAAATGACAAAGGTAGGAAACAGTCAATGTCATGACACCTCAATGTATCTCGCGACATAGCAGCAAGCCAAACAATAGAAGTTGTGTCGCGACATTGCAACTATTGTCGCGACACCAAAGTGAAAAGTCCCTAGAGAAACAACTGAACAATGTTGCGACACTCAAAATATGTCACGACATTCATCTAAAAGGAATGTCACGACAACCTTAAACACTAGTCAACAAGTCATAGTGTTGCGACACACAATCAGGTGTCGCGACATTCATACCAGAGGCCTACAACTATACATCACAAAGACACTATCACAACAAACCTTGGCGACACAAGACTGGAAGGGAAGGTCGTAACACTCAAACAAATGTCGCGACAAAGAATAAAGCAAATGGCAGAAAAACTTTGTCATGAAATTTAAAATTATGTCGTGACAGAGGAAAAGGGATTAAATGAAGACACTCTAAAACAATGTCTCGACATAGAAATTAATTGTCGCGACATAAAGAATTGCAAAAATAAGCAATTATGTCACAACACAAGCGAATTTAGTCGCGACAGAAGCTGGCAGATCAAGAAGGCAAGTCATGTTGAGTTCGTTACAACAAAGATGTTGATGTTGCAACAAACATTTCAAAGAGTGAAATGTTCAAGGCATGAAATATGTCACAATATTTCAAAACTATTTCACGACATACGGTTCAGAGGTTAACACTACAAGGCATGGAAGCTATGTCACGACAATAGAAAAATGTGTCATGACAATCACAATATGAAAGTTGTTTGAACTTTGTTGCGATAAGAATGCTTGTGTCACAACAAATTATTCTGGGAATAACAGTGTAAGAAAAGAAAAATCTGTCGTGATAATTATCAGGTGGACTCAACAATTTTATGTCGCAACATCTCAAAACTTTGTCGTGACAATAACTCAAAAAGAATGCTAAACAGATATGTTCCGACAATGCTACAACAAAGAAGGAAATAAAAGGTTGAACAGCAGGTCGCGACATCGTATTCTTCGTCATGACAAACTTGACAACACAAGGCTGTGACTAAATGACAAAAATATCAAGGGGATAAGGCTACAAAGAAAGCCTCGAAGCCACACAAGAGTACTACAATGTCGCGACATAGACAAACAATGTTGCGACAAATAAACTCACTAGGCCTACATGGAAATCCACAAATTCATTTTAATTGCCCAAAGATTGGCATGATAATTACTTGTGGTAATGTGTTTTTCAATCAACCTAATATCTTGGGGGAAGGATCAAGTCTCATTGTATATATTTATTTTATTTTTATTTATTTTTTTTAGATTCCGAGTAATTAACTGATGCGAATCTATGGAGCCCGACACGTTTATCTAGCTTTCAATTATGTTTCGAAATTTTAGTGGAATCTAGGAAATTTTCAGAATTCATTTGATTTTCATTTTATTGAAAATTTCAATGAATTTGTTTTAATTTCAACTAGCTGTCAGGTGATTTGTAATCCAGATTTGAAAGGTTAAGCTCCCTTTGAGAAGGAATTTAGTGTTTTGAATATCATTTATGTAATTTACTAAAGTTGTGGGTATGAATATTAAATTGATCTAATTGGTATTGCTCTAGTATTGAGTTGTTCAATATCGTGCTGGATGATACCTGTAAAAGCGTATCCTGTCTCCGATTTTCGTGGATCTCTTTGAGTGACACAGTAGGATGGATACCAGGGTAGTGTGACACCCCAAACCGGTGTCCGCTGACACCACAACTCATGGAACTTAACGCCGGTGAACCCGACATTACCACCTAAAAATTCCGCAAAGTCTCCTTGTACGGGAGCTCTACCCATATACAAACTCTGGTCCCAAAACAACTAATATAACATTTATATGAGTGAAATGACCACTGCCCACAAACCAATACCATCTAAAATAAATCCCAACCATATACAATAGTTTCTGAAGAGGTATTAAAATTATCCTTATACATCATATATCAAACTTAGAGAGTTCTAATACATGTACATAATAAAACCAAAGCCACAACCCGCTTTCTTTCTAAAACGAATTCTAGGATGAGCCGCTCTCGACCGCTCCCCGTACCAAAATAATATCCTCGATAGGTGAGCTATCGCCAAGAAATGCGAATCACCCTAAACGTTACTCCCACCTGCAGATTATGCAATGCTCCAAAGTAAGCACACATTCAAGTAAATTTGCGATCCTACTTGAATGTCTAAATGACCAACCCACATCCCGAGTCCTCACTGACTCCTTCACACTTGCCTAAGTCATGTATGAGAAAACATTTTTTCAAAATAATTTCCTGTTTTCGTAAAACTATACTATCGTAAGCATTCTGGTCAAAATATGGTATCACCGAGGCTAATGTGTCGGAGAACCTTCCTGAAACCCGGCCATGGTCCTCATCCGAATGACCATCGGATCGCCTCCACCCCACTCTCCTAAATTGTCCAAATTCCTTTAAAAACGTTTATTTTTCTTTCACTTTTCATGTCATGCACTCACCTACTTCTAGGCTACCCCAAAGACATGAGATGCATTATGCCATTTCATTAATATATACAACACATGCAACATACCATCATGCATATATATTTACACTTACAATTACACCACATGTAATTCAACAATATCAACCACCCAAATTAGCCTATCGAGCTTAAACACAATCTCATCTCCACGGCGCATATTACACAATTATATTCCATATAATTGAGCAAATCACAATTTCATCTCCAATGAGCCTATACACAATTATATATTCCATATAATTGTGACATCATATTAATACAAGGAAGTTCATGCATTAATCCTATCCAGTATTTCCACAAATCAAGTCATTCATATTTCAACACAATTTATACCAATATACCCAATATGCATATATTCTCAATTCTACAATTACACCACATGTAATTCAACAATACCAACCATCACCCAAATTAGCTCACTTAAGCAAATCACAATCTCATCTCCAATGGTCTACACTCACAATTATATTCCATATAATTGTAACATCATTTTAACACCTCAAGCATTAACCTACTAATTTCTTTGATCAACCAACTCAAGCCACTCCCATCAAAAATTTCCAATGCCGAAACACATGGACATTTATGGTCCATTTCATACAACCAGACTCGTTTTACAAATTCCAAACAGCAGTGGGTCGCCCATGGGCGTACCACTCTCCTACATCGTCTCTCTCGTGGAACCACCTATACCCATTCGGTCTCCTACTTCACCAAAATGTAATTTAATGCATAGTCCCAACATAAACAGCCCACTAGTTTCGATCGTTCACTGACCGTCGAAAAATGTCTAAAAAAAATTTCATACTTCGGTTCCAAGATTTGGGACCGATCAAACGGCCACTCACGGCCTCAACCCAACACAAGCATTAACAAAGCACTTAAACAAGGGTTAAAACAAGTAGGATAAAACCCCTACCTCACAGAGTTTGTCAAAAACTCCCAAAACTGGAGCCCACGCGCAGGCTCAGCCACAGAGCAATCTTCCTTCGTCCAAGACTTTCGACTGGCCTGATCGCTTTGGAAAAACCTAGAGGAAGTAGCTCCTCTTCTCTCTCTAGAAAAATCAAACTTCACTCACCGCACCTACTCTTTTGTCGCACTTTTGGTCTCTCCCAATGGTGGATATGACCATTCCACTTTTTTGTCTTTTTCCTCATTTAAAATTTCCAAAATGACATCTATGTCCCCAAGCTTTGGATTTTCGACATTTGGCACTACCACGGCCGTCCATTTCCATCATTTTTCTACTCATGAAACATAAGTAATATGAGTACATGTTATATGTGACAAGACCAATCTAAACCCTCCCAAGATTCCCTGTGGAAACCATTAATAAGCCCCACCGCACAAACCATGTGAACGCACAACCCAACCCCACCCAAGAAAGAATAAACACATGCAAAGACCACAACAATTTCACTACGAGAAAACCACTAATCGTCCCATCTCAAACTTAGAAGTCATAACCTGTCATGCTATGGCTAAGGACCCATATGAGTTCAATACTAATATAAGAGCACGTGTAAGATATTTGCGAATTTAGGGTTACAAAATGAAAATAAATAGGTCCAACAAAACAAAGATGTATGGATTGCAAAGTACCAAGTACTGTGAGCTAAGAGCTGCATGATCCGGCGCGAGCAGAGCCCTCACGAACCCGCCCGAACCTGGGGTGGAACAGATGAAACAATGAACGCGTAAATAAATCTCAAAGGAAATGCAGAGGACTTGAGTGGAGCATTAATGCTTATTTTTCGCATTTCTTCTCGCCATTCGCCCACTCTTTGTAATGTTCCCCGTTTAGCAAACATTTCACAAAACCCAACTTACCAAAGCCCAAATATATGTAAACTGGCGCCTAACAATTTAGCCGTACGCCAATGTTAAGAGAACTATAATCCGAACCGTACACAACATAAAGCCAATCATAAAGCAAGGTATAGCCACCATGTAAATAAAGTAACCATGAAATGCAACTATAATCATAAGTACTAAAATAGTTATACCATATTCCCGTAAAACTCAACAATGTACTATACCCCTCAGATCCATCATAAACCGCTTCAGAATCCTTAATTCACGACACCGTGGCAACTAATAAACCCGTGGTTACACCCGCCATCACTGGGCAACTAATAAACCTCCGGTAGACCCTACCATCACGTGGCAACTAATAAACTCAGTAGACTCCTACCATCAATGCGGCAAATTAATAAACCTCCCAAACCCAACATCACGCGGCACGACAAACCTCCGGCAAACCCTACGCATCACGTGGCACCTAATAAACCTCACGTGGCACCTAATAAACCTCCGGGTGAACCTGGCCATCACGTGGCAATCAATAAAATCGTTCCCTTGCTCACATGTACTTTCCCAACAATAACGTATCAGAGTCATTCCACAAAATCTCAAGACCCATTTTTTTTTAAAACAATAGTTTTCTAAGGTGGTTTACAACCTCAATCCACGTACCCAAAATATTCAAATGCCACATACTCATCCACGAACTCAGTACAACTTCAAAACAGTTAAAATGTTGACAAAATTCACATGAAATAATAACTTGTTTTATATGAGACCGATAATCACATTTGTATGCAAACTAACCATTTGACGAAAAATGTAATATATGCATAGTATTTAATCACAATAGATAAATCAACATAATAATTTCAAATCATTTAAAAACATATAAACCACTCTACGTACTATAGACGCCGCCTCGCCTCCCTCAGAGGACTGCCTCCCGCCCCTGGCGTGAGTGCATGTAATACAAATAAAAAAACACCACTTAGGGTCTAACAACTAAACCAACAACATCAGATCTCCAGCGCCTTAGAATAACTTTTAGAACTATGGAACCCATCCAATTGACTCTCACAGTCCACTACACAAGGCGCCCCATGTTCCTGCACCTAAAATTCGGGGCTTTTCAACTGAGCCAATTTCTCGAAATTGAACCTTCCAATAATTCATAAAAACATCCAATTTCACTAATCCAACTTCAAGTTTTCCAAACTCGACCAATTGGTACTCTATTTCAGTCCAAACTTCTTGGTAATTACCCGAAACAACCTAAAAATGGAAAACTAACCAAACGACGTCCAAAATTCACAAACCATATATCAATGGAAAGCTCAAGAGAGAAGGAACTCATCGCATTCATTACCTTGGTCCAACGCTTCGCCGTGGTGGCCTGGAAACTCGATCCAACCGCGCCAACTTCTTTGTTGGTCAGAACTTTAAACGATGAGAAAATCGCAAAAGTGACCAAGGGAATGAGTTCAGAGGGTCCAAAATGGTGGGAGGAGGCAAGGGTTGGCCTGAATGGCCCGAAATGGCCTGAAAACAAAGAAAACCAGGACCCACTGTACCGCCGCCGCTTCGGGCCAAATTTGATCCGAGCGCCCGGCCGAAGGCGCCGGCAGGAATTGCACTAAACAGGATCGTCCGTGAGGTGGCGCACCCCTGACGGCGGCTGCGGTTGTGGTGCATGGCCGGTGATTCTTCCTTTGGTCCAAAACCCACAGCCGCAACCGGGTCAAAACGACTCCAACCCTGTTCACAATTCGAGCTCAAGATGGTGTTTGGGGCTAGGGCTCTACTTGGCCCAGTTATGTTTATAGGCCTAGGTCACTGATAAAAACACCGAAATAGCTTGACACCGCAAAACACTGTCGTATGAACTTACCGGGGTCATAACTTTTTATCCGTAAGTCGGATTTTGACTTTCAACCCATCTATGAACTCGTATCGACGGGGCCTACGAAGTGGTGTCTTAGTCAACACAAAATTATTCATCCTTGAAAAAGTCAACTTTGATCCACATACTAAGTGTTGGTCAAACCTAGTCAAATCTGGTCAAACTTAGTCAAACTTGAAAACGCGGTTACAAACTTGTATTGCCTGTGCAGTCATTACAATCTACGCCTTATTAAAGAAAAATTTCATCCACGAAATTGCACTGTGGTCATGGAAGAGATGAGGCACTGCTCCGCATTCTATCCTCCCACTCCCGTGCCGCCTCTCGACTAAGTGGCTTCTCCAACAAGTAATCTCTACTAAGGATATTATTCATATGAAGCTCCTTCTCTTCTACCCGTAATCTAAACCGTTTCTCCCTCGAGGATAAGCCATCCTCGCCTTGATCTCTCCGGCTGCCTCCAACACATGAGGAGTCCGGATATACTGCATGGAGAGCAGATGGGGAAAACATTATGGACTCAGAGTCCTAAAGTTCAATCTATGCTTCAATCGGACCTATCCTCTCAACAACTGTGCACACGTAGCGAGGGACTTAGCTTCCCTCGCTTCCCAAAACGTACCACGCCCTTCCAAGGAGAGAGTTTAAAAAACACTCGATCTTCAACCTCAAACTCAAGATCTTTCCTTCGCTTGTCCACATAGCTCTTTTGGGTCACCTTAGCCGCTTTCAACCCGGCACGATAATATTAACCTTGTCTACTCACATTTCTACAATCTCAGTGGCCTAGTAACTTCCCTTTCGCCGCCTCATTCCAACATAATGGGAGTGCGACATTGTTTCCTCATACAATGCCTCATATGACATCTCACGCTCGAAAGGAGGCCAAGTATTATGCGAACTCACAAAGGTAGACATTCATTCCAATGTCCCTTGGGAATTGGCAAAGACGCATGACCTCAACATATCCTCTAAGGTCTGAATAGTCCTCTCCGACGCCCATCTGGCCTAAGGGTGAAAAGCGTGATCAAATTTAACCCGACACCTGGGGCTCCTTCATCAATCTCTTCCAAAACTCGAGGTGAATCGACCCCATTCCGAGATGATCGACACCGCACCCCATGCAAACTCACAATTATATGATTCAAGAAGAGTCCGCTTAGTTTCCTCTGGGAGAGGGAAAACTTCTCACAAATAGGTAGGAAATGTGCTGACTTGGTGAGTCGATCAACTACTACCCAAATGTCACATGTCTCGAGTCAGGAGGGAGCCTGAATACAAAACTATCGTGATGTGCTCCCATTTCCATTCCGAACGGCAGGCATGGTAGTCCGTGGGCTTTTGTCTCTACCTTACTTATCGACAAACTAAGCACTCGGATACATACTCAAGAACCTCTCTTTCATCCCCGACCACCACAATATTCCTCTCAACAGACGGCACATCTTTCTTGGTACCACTCGGTGCATAGCATAAGCGGAACTATGGGCTTCCCCCAATATTTTCCCTTTTAACTCTCCAGCTACTGGAACACAAAGTCTAGAACCAATCACCAAGGCTCCATCGTCTCTAATAGCAAAATCCGACTGTTCCCCTCCTTCGACCTTCCTTCTCATGCTCACTAAATAGGGATCTTCTAGTCAGGCCTCGAGAATTTGACTAGCAAGTATCGTAGTCAAGCCAGCAAAGTGCCCCAAACATGCATCCCCAACTCAACACCCAACCTCGCACCAATCAACGGAAGTTGTACTGTCCGCCAAAGAGCCCGTACTTCCCCGCTTCAAGGTCCTCGCCACTACATTCGCCTTTTACCCGGATGGTAGTCAATAGTGCAATCATAACTTTAAGTAACTCCATCCACCTCCTTTGCCTTAAGTTTGAACTTCTTTCTCCGTAAACAAATATTTAAGGCTCTTATGGTTGGTAACACCTCAAAAACGCCGCCCCGCATAGCAATGCCCATGTCTTCACGCAAAATTAATAGCAAAGAAGTTCTAAGTCACGGGCAGAATAATCAACCCGGGTTTCTTCCAATCCCTGAAGCATACGCCACAAACTCTCTTATGTTGCATCAACACGCAACCTAACCCTGATATGAAGTATCAATGTAAACCCGAACCCCTCTGCTGTCTCTCCTCTGCAATGTCATCAGGGCCGTATGTTAACTTTCCTTCAAGCAGCCTAAGCCTCACATCTCGCTGTCCACTAAACTTACCTTTCCTGTCAACCATAAGAATCCTCATTTTGAGAACTTCTATGAACCTGCAGCACTCCCTAATCCTAGGAACCTTATCTCTCACAATGAGGGTCAAGCCCCAATTCACACTAGCTTCCACCTTCTCGAGGGTCCAGCCACAATGCTATCAATGACACCACATGCCCAAGAAATCCACTACTTTCAACCAAAACTCATGATTAGTTAACCTGGGATAACTGATGCCGCCTTAACGCTTTGTAACACCAAACCTAAGTGTCTCTTTATGTTCCAACTCGTCCTTCGAGTGTACACCAAGATATTGTCAATGAAGACAATGACAAACCCATCCACATGAACGAAAGACCCGCCCATCAAACCATGAAAGCCGGGTCACTGTGAGTCCGAAAAGACATCACTATTTAGAACCTCTATAATGCCCATATCTCGCTCACGTCAGCCTTGGGAACGTCCGATTCTCAATCCTTAACTAATGGTACCACTCAAGTCAATTCAGAACACTTGCACCTCAGAGTCGATAAAATAAATCATCAATCCGAGGCAAAAGTGATATTTATTACGAATGGTGACCTTTATTCAACTATCTATCATTCACACAACCTCTAAGTACCATCTTCTTCACAAATAACACCCCACTTCCTAAGGTGTAAACATCGGGCCTAATAAACTTATCCACCAACTTCAGAACCGCGCTCAACTCACAACTCGGCCTAAGCATTCCCACAGGTAAGGAGATAGGAGTCGTTCCGTGAACTAAGTCGATGCATCTCTGTCTAGAGTAGAACTAAAGATTCGCCACCAGCACATCTAGGACTCCCCACTTCTCCAAAACACCTCCAATCTTCACATCATCGCTACTTAGCCAACTATTTAAGATAAATTCTTACAACCTTTAGTAAACCACTCAAGAAAATGGTAAATCAACTCGAGGGCGTCGTCCGCTTCATGAGATTACTAACGGGTCCCTGCTGTTCATATCACCTCCTTATGAAACAATCCTCGGCTAGTTTGAAGCAAGCCAATCCATCCTAAGAATCACATCCAACCCCCTTAAGATCTATTACATCAAATCCGTCCATATCTGGACCCTCACAGAAAACATGCTACTCCTTACATCCGGGCTAGGCCATGGACTCTCCAAGGCAGCAATCTCCCAAGCCACAACCCAAAGGAACCGAGTCGCTCAACTCGCGGTAACATACCCGGAAATAAAAGAGTGTGTAGCCCCGGATCGACGAGCACACGTGCATCGTCACCAAAATAGATAATGCAATTGCCACCACGTCAGGGTGGGCCAAGGCCTTCCGACCGGGTCAACGCATAAACCCCGCTCTCTAGTGTGTGGTCGTCCTCTCCTGGTCCCCCGCCCTAGCCGCTGGTGCAGACCGCTATCCCAGATCGAAGGAACCACCCGAGGTCCGCCCCGCCCGCGCATCCGGGCCCCCATGTCCACTGGCTCGCCGGAACCGAGCACCCGATTCCGAGACTCTAGTCCGGGTTCGACTGATAGGCGTCCCTCTTGAAATGTCCTCACCATTCAAGACCAGCATGGGAGAATCCCACCGCGTGAGTCCATCATGAACCTTGCCGCAGATACGCCACAAGGCGAACCCAAACCGCCTCGTCCGCAACCCCGAAAAATAACTACGCCACGCTCACCGGGTCGAAACTGCATTCCGTGTGTGTCCACCTTCCTGGGAGCCCGCCACCGCTGCACCACATCCGGTCCCCACCGGATCCCCCCGCCGCCCAAAGTCCCGCAGCCGAACCACTCCCTCTGGATGGTCCCCGACCTGTGGCTCCCCGAAGACAATCCATCAGATGACCGACGCCCGGTCCGGCGCATCAAGGTCCGTCTCTACCTCTAAAGCTACGCTCTCATCGACCGGGTACGTGGGATGATCTGATCCTCGAGAGGCCCAAAGTTATCTGCCTCAACCAACCCGCCGAAACCTCCTCTTTCACTCGACTTCATCCAAGCAACCACCCATGCAGAACTTCCTCTCGAACCCGGCGCTCGACTAAACTCCAGCCGACCACCCCTCCGAGTGAGTGTCTCAACTCCGTGCCTCTCGTCTCAACAGTTACCGAGGGACAAAACCTCAAGCAGAAAAGCAATTGACCAGGCCTGTGTGTGACGCTTTCTAGTCCTCTCATACGCCCACCACTTCCCTTGCATTACTCCCCCGAGCAAACCCAAATATCCCGACTCGTCCCCATCCCACACCGGTGATACTCGCCCGCACCTTCTTCACAGGTCATCCAGCCAGATGGCTACCTACGTGGATCCGCTGGCGCATCATAACTCATCATCTAAGTCTACGAAAGCCCGATCAACAAGATTACCGTTGAACCCACTTTCCAGCTGACGAGCCAGCACTAGTAAAAGATATTCCTGAAGCAA
This sequence comes from Tetrastigma voinierianum, assembly GCA_016808115.1. NCBI lineage: Eukaryota > Viridiplantae > Streptophyta > Magnoliopsida > Vitales > Vitaceae > Tetrastigma > Tetrastigma voinierianum. The sequence goes on along the minus strand of JAEQBH010000033.1, from coordinate 681,634 downwards.
TAGGTGCACCCGAAGCTTCCACCGAAGCTCAAGCCGGGACCTACGCCACTGGGGCGCCATCCTAAGGAGAACTGTTCCCAAGAATCAAAGAACAGAATTAGTCCCAATGATAAGGTTAGGAAGGCATACAAAACATTGGATGAGTCGCACAGCGATGTACAACCCCAAAGAATTTAGAAACCTAGAGCTCTGATACCAAGCTGACAAGGCCCGACCCGGAAACCCTCCCAAGATTCCCCGGGTGGTCCCGCCTAGTGAAGTCCCATTGTACAAACCATAGGGAATGCACAATGGAACCCCACGTAAGAAAGAAATAAACACATGCAGTACCACAATACCTCAATTACATAGAAATCCACGAATCGTCCTATCCAAATGTAGGCCATAACCACATCATACAATACCGACCCATACGAAGCTCAATACTAATATCGAGCATTCTAAGAGAATTTGCGAATTTAGGGTTACAAATGAAAATAAATAGGTCCAACAAAACAAAGACAGATGGATGGGGTAGAGTACTGCAGTTGTCGCGGAAAGAGCGGTGTTGAATCCGGCGCGAGGTAGGCCCTACGAACTACCTGGACCTAGGGAATAGATTTAAAACAATGAACGTGAGAAATAAATCTCAGTGAGTGACATAATTTATATGGAAAATAATGCTTTTATTTTTCGAAAATTTCTTCTCTCAAGACCTCGCGTCCACTCTTTTGTAATGTTCCCCGTTTAGCAAACATTTCACAAAACCCAACTTTACCAAAGCCCAAATATATGTAAATCATGCTCAACAATTTAGCCGACACAATGTTAAGAGAACTATAATCTGAACTATACACAACATAAAGCCAATCATAAAGCATGTATAGCCACCATGTAATAAAGTAACCATGAAATGCACCACAACCACAAGTACTAAAATAGTTAAACCATATTTAGAAAATCAACAGCGTACCAAACCCTGTACCCATCATAAACCGTCAAGAATCCCACCTCGCTCTTAATAATCGTGGCAACTAATAAACCTGTGGCTACACACGACCATCACATGGCAACTAATAAACCTCCAGGTAGACCCGGCCATCACGTGGCAACTAATAAACCTCCAGGTAGACCCGGTCATCACGTGGCAACTAATAAACCTCCAGGTAGACCCGGCCATCACGTGGCAACTAATAAACCTCCGGGTAAACCCGGCCATCACGTGGCACCTAATAAACCTCCGTAAACCCCGGCCAACACTCCAATAAACCCGGCTAAACCCGGCCATCACGCGGCACCCAATAAACCTCCGGTGAACCCGCCATCAAGTGGCGACCAATAAAATCGCTCTTCGCTTCATTACGTACTCCTCTCCCAACATCAGACGTAGTCATTCCACAAAATCTCGCAAGATTCATTTTTTAAAAACAATAGTTTTCTAAGGTGGTTTATTACAACCTCAATCCACGTACCAAAATATTCAAATGCCACGACTCATCCACGAACTCGCACAACTTCAAAACAAGCTTAAAAATGTTGACAAAACTACATTAAATGATGAGACTTGTTTTATATGAGATCATAATCACATTTCAGAGTAACCAACCATTTGATCAAAACAGAATATATGTATAGTATTTAATCACAATAGATAATTCAACATAATACCCCAAATCATTTAAAAACATATAAACCACTACTACGTGACTATAGACGCCGCCCGCCCCGCAAGATCGTCTCCTACCGGGCGGAGTTCTAATATAAATAAAACACCACTTAGGTTCCAATACCGAACCAACAACATCAGATGCTCCAAGGCCTTGTATCAACTTTTAGAACTATGAACCCATCCAAATTGGACTCCAACAGGTTCAATTACACAGTGTCCCCTATAGGCCAAGTACCCAAATTTGGGGCTTTTCATCCGGGAGCTAATTTCTCGAAATTGAACCTTCCAATAATTCATAAAAACATCTAATTTCACTAATCCAACTTCAATTTTGCCAAACTCGACCAATTGGTACTCTATTTCAAGATAAACTTCCTGCACTACCCGAAACAACCTAAAATGGAAAACTAACCAAACAACGCCCAGCACCATAAAACCATATATCAATGGAAAGCCCAAGAGACCAGAACTCATCAGCATTCATTACCTTGGTCCAAAGTTGCCGTGGTGGCCGAAAACTCATCCAACCGTCGCCAACTTTGTTTTCGCCAGAATCTCTCTGAAACCCGGAGGAATCAAAAAAGCGACTGTGGAATGAGTTCAGAGGGTCCAAAAATTGTGGGAGGGAGGTATGGGTTGGCCGGAAATGGCCTGAAATGGCCGAAAAATCAAGAAAAACCCGGTCACCCACGGCGGCCGCCGCCTCTGCTTCACCGGCCCGATCCGGCACGCCCAGGATCCGCCGGTCGGGGAAATTTTACTCGCGTGATCGCTCGAGGTGAAGCACCACCGGCCTACGTGCTGCGTGTCCGGCCTGATGCCTCTTCGTCCAAACCCACGGCCAAGAATGGGTCAAACGACCCAACTCCTATGGTTCACGATTTCGAGAGTTTTTCCCTAGGGTTTTGGAGCTCAAGATGGTGTTTTTGGGGTCCAGGTTTCCATTCGCACCCCAAAGTTATGTTTATATAGGGCTCTGTGGTCTCTTTCGTATAAAACACCGAAAAATAGCTCGATGACCGCTAAAACACCGCCGCATGAACTTACCGGGCCATAACTTTTATCCGTAAGTCGGACGACGCTCAACCCGCCTATGAACTCAGATCAACGAAACAAGAAGTGGCATCTTTAGTCAACACAAAATTATTAATCCTCGAAAAGTCAACTTTGATCCACATACTCAAGCGTTGGTCAAACCTAGTCAACTGGGTCAAACTTTAGTCAAACTTGGTCAAACGTGTTACAAACTTGCATTATTTGCGCGGGTCATTACAATATGTGACTTTTTTGGTTACATCAAATATCAAGCCACGCGACCCAAAACTCGATCATTAAACGTACCACTGTTCTAATTTGATGAAATTTACCAATACTAGATTTTAGAGATGATTCCAACGGTGAAATCCGTTTTTTCATCCGAGATCTAGAGAATAAATTTCAGATTTTTGATCGAAATTACCATTTTGCCATTTTTTAGAAAATTGGAATTTTCTCGGGTCTTACATAAAGAGCAATCACCTAGGGGTATTTTGCATGGATATTTAAGGAACTAATACTCTAAGTGTAATTTTGATAATTCACAATTGTTGTTCCTACCTCTGTGGGACTAATTGATGATTCATCATCTTTCACCCTTAGAGGTTTCATCTCAATTTAGTAGAATGATCTTAATCCTGTGTTAACTTAGATTCTAATCAAGGAGAAGAAACATTTTAATGAATTGCATATTGAGGTACTGATTGTATTGGAGAAGGCTTGTGTTACTTTGTCTAGGGGAACAAACAGTTTCGAGTCCTAAGAAATGGGTGTGAAGTACTGGAAAGGAAAAACAATCAAATCTTGAAGAGGGTCAATTGTTAAAAGTAAACCACTGTAATCACCACCCGGTTTAGGAATATGGTCTCCTAATTAGTGAAATGTATAGTGTCAAGAGGTTTCAAAGGCTATACTACTTTGCTCTCGATTGTGTCCAAAATTCAAAACCAGACTAATTTGTTTTTTGAACCTATTATACTAATCTATTGTGAGCATTTGTTCAATTCTCAGTGTTGTTTCAATTTAGTAAATTCTTTTATTCATTTAATTTTTAATTTCTTTTCAATTGGATAAAACCAAACAAAAAGTAATTTGATTATAGTTTATTCATTTAGTTTACAAATCCTATCAAAACAATGGTTCAAATAGTGACTATCTTGAGTAACACAGGTAGTTGATCTTTAGATTTCAATCAATCATCGTGGAAATGATAACTGGACTTTAAATCCACTTTATTACTTGTATGACCTGTGTACTTGCAGTAATTTAGACCAAAATCAATTTTAAATTCCAAATTATTTTATATTCAGCAAAAAACAGTATTTACAAATGTAGTCAAACGAGTTTTTGGCAAAACTACTGGAGATTGAAGAGTTTTGGTAGTGATATCAGAAAACAGTCAAATTTTGGTTTATGTTAAAAGCCAATCAATCAAGTTTTTGGCGCCATTGCCAAGGAGTGGTAACTTTAAGTTTTTTACTCCAAAAATTTTGTATAAGCCCCCCCATCAGACTGATTGGCCTAAAGGCGTTTATATCCGCTGCATTCTTGTTTTTGGAAACCAACACTAGAGGAGTGGAGTTAAGGCTTCTAACAAACATGTTATTCTCATGAAATTCTTCGAAAAACCCTATAATTTCCTCTTTCACAAAATCCTAGCTGAATTCGTTTAAAGCTATGGAAAACCATCCTGCCTCGGTGTTTCATCCCCATTCAGTCTGATAACGTTTTTAAAAATCCTCTTATAGTGAAAGGGTCTTCCGCCTTGCGTGCCCACATCTCTTCCAATTTCCTTAAAGCTCAAGCCTGATATACTCGGGCGCCAACCACCAGGGTCCAAAAGGAAGTCTTTATAGGCACGCGCCACCTCCCTCATAATGGTTGTTTCCTTTTCAAACCAAATTCCTTGATTTTGATTTTCTTAATAAAGTTTTTTCTCCTATGAGAGTTAGCCATTTTATGAAAAAAAAAAAATTTGTATTTCTATCTCCCTCTTTTAGTCAAAGTTCTATGGACTTTGCCTCCATAAAAATTCCTCCATATGATACCAGTATTTGTAGTCCTCCATAGCCAAGTTTCACTCCTCTGTTTCCTTTAAATTTAACAAGTTGTCCTTCTCTTTAATATCCAAGTGATTAATTTTGCTCAAAGCATCGTTTTTTTTTTCACCTCAACTCTGCCATAAACATCCTTGTTCTAGATCTTTAGGATTCCTGTAAGAGCTTTTAAATTTGATAGTTCAATACGACTTAGCAGCAACCTAACCAAGAAGAATATGGGAGGTTGAATTGGTTATCTCAAAAACTTTTCGCACCAGTGATTGATTCTACTCAAAGCATTGTTTTTTTTCACCTCAACTCTGCCATAAACATCCCTTGCTCCATCTTAGGATTCGCTAAGAGCTTTAACTTGATAGTTCAATATGATCAATAACCTAAACCAAGAGGAGGAGGTGGTCAATTGGTTATCTCAAAAACTTTTCGCACAACAACAATAAATCTTCAATTAATGCAGTAACAATAAAGTAAGGAGATAAGGATAGAGAAAGTAAAACCCGGATTTATAGTGGTTCGTACACCCTTGCCTACGTCCGCTTCTCATCTACCTTCAACCAGTGAGGGTTCCACTAGTGACAAGCTCCAACCCGAACTTCTTTCTTTACACTTGGATTATGGCTCCAATGGGCACCTTTTCAAGCTATACACACTTGAAGTTCAAAGCTTCAATCCTAAGCTTCTTTACACTTAGATTATAGCTCTAATGGGCTCTTCAATATTCCTTCAAGCTATACACACTTGAAGTTTTCGCACTTAAGCACAATGAGACACTCTCTTTAGCTCTCAAGATAAATTACAACTCAAGCTTTTAATCAACACAAAGATGCACTCTACAATATGCTCATGTAATGAATACACTCACAATCTTAGTTTGAGAATTGATTCATGTAAGGAGACCAAATGATGTATATGTGAAAATATGGCCAAGGGAGTGAATGTGGTAAATACTCAAAAACTGATTTGAAACAAAAGTAAGTGTCACCAAAACCGAAATGAAAAAGTATTACTAACACTCAACCCCTTTCCGCAAAGTGCACGGTCATATGGTGCATAAAGTGACTCTAGAGTCCTGATATCATACCCACGGTGATCGGAGGTTCTCTAATTGAATTTGATCACCTTGATTACAAGGGCTTCACTATTTAGTATCAAATAGATGTGGAATAAAATCAATTTAATTGAAACAAAAACTGATTTAAAACTAATCCTAAAAATCTACCAAATAAACAACAACTACTTAATTTCTAAAAGTACTGCATGGTGCTGAGAGTCACTAGTGGATGGGGATAATTATTTAGCAAAAATCGCCAGATTTCTCAAAGTGCAACACGGTGAGTTGAATGCCGGATTTGTCCAAGAGCAATGTAGTATACTGGGATTTCTCCATACACCATACATTTCACTATCTAACACACCATATTCCTTTTCAGGACAAATGGTCTAAATAGCTACTTGTAAATTTGGCACTCTTAAGATTTGATTGTTTTTCTTTTCAATACTTCACAACCATTTCTCAGATCAAGAATTCTTCGTCTCTATAGACGTGAAATGCAAGCCTTCTCCAATGTAATTGGTATCTCGGGCCCTTCAAATCTAATAAAATTTTCTATCTCCTTGATTAGATCTTGCTAACACGGATCAAGATCCTTTTATCGTACTAAGGAGAAACCTCTGATCAACTAAATTGATACATCATCTAATTATTACTCACACCATGAGTAAATTAGTGATCTATCAAAGTAATTTTTCAGAGTTCATTAGTTCAAAGATATTAGTCTAACATACCCCTAAGTTACTGCTCTTTACTCTCAAGAATCTCCATCTCTGTGTCACTCGTAGGGCCTCCCGAAATCGAGCAAAGATACACTGGGTATAAGCTACTAATATTCGAACAATTAATTTTATGAATAATACCAATTATATAAATTCGCTTTCAAACCCATAAAATAATCAAAACGCAAACTGGAATAAACAATATTTAATCCCCAACCCTAGAGGTGTTTAATGTTCCATTACTTTTGATTCCAATCATCACCAATCAAAATAAAAAGTAAGAAAATGAAGAAAGAAATCAAGAGACAAGAAGAGAAAATCCGCATTTTGAGTTTAAATCTTCCTCAACGGTAAAGAAATTGAATATCCGAAAGGCACAAAGACCGAAATCTCTTCAATAGAAATAAAAATCTTCTAAAACTACTCTTGCAAGATCTATTAAAATAAAAATCAAGAATAAACTACTATGAAACGGTATTTAGAGAGAAAACCAATGAGAGAGAGAAAATCCATATTTTTAGCTTCAATCTTTGTCTGAACCTTAGTGAAATCTGAATCTCTGTTATACAGCACTGAAATCTCTTCAATAGAAATCAAAATATGCTCTAAAACTACTCTAAAATCTAAAACAAATCAAAATCATAAAACCTAAAAATACAGCCTGTAGAGAGAAACTCATGAGAGAGGCTCTCCCACCTTCCCTCTTGGCTCTTTACCTAAAAACGAGTATATATATGGTCCTAGGTGAAATGGGCTTGAAATTAGGGTCAAAATATCACTTTTCTACTTTTAAGTTTCAGCTGTTATCGCGATTAATGTGCTAGTCGGGTCGCAACACTGTTTTTTTAGGTCGCGACCAAGTTTCCTGGTCGCGACAGTTTTTTAGTAGCGACATAGTTTTTTGGGGTCGCGACAGTTTTTTGGTCGCGACAGTTTTTTTGGGGTCGCGATAGTTTTTTGGTCGCGACAGTTTTTTTGGGGTCGCGACAGTTTTTGGACAGCAACCTGTTTTTCTTCTCCAACTTGTCGGGGCCATAACTTCATTTTAACTTCTGATTCGGGCGCAGGAGTACTGCTGAAAGCTCTTTGAATGTAGAATGCAGTCATGAGGAATTGGAGCCGTTTGACGTTCCAGATGGTACATGTGGACCATCTTCCAAAGGGCGCGCCATGAGACTCCTATTGACTCTTCTTTGAAATATATATCGTTTATTTCTTGCTAAATCACTTTGCTTTTCATCAATAACTTAAAACCAAGTTTAGAGGAAATTTTATGAGTTTTACATGAATATGAATATATAAATGCACAAAATAGCATGTGAAATGAACTTTAAACATAGATGAGTTTTGCACTCATCAAACACCCTCTAAATTTGAAGTTTTGTCATTCAAGCAAAGAAAAGAAAGAAGCAGCCGTCCCCAAGCAGTCGGAAGAGAAGAGTTCATTTCACCCTTTTATTTAACCAAAACTGAGTAACTAAGCTTTGCAAGGGGTATGTGATATGTGTCTCAAGAATTACTGCTAAAGGAATATGTAGAATATGATCAAGATAATTTATTCCATTTTAATAGTGAATTAACTTCATAATAGACAAATTTAGATCATGGTTATCACTACTGTGTGTGTGGTCTTCCTATCCAAACAATTGCAAGCTAGATGAGTTTATGAGAATCGAGATAAGACGCGATCTCCTAAGATAATTTATTTAGGTTCCATAGGCTTGTTGTTCTTATCACTCTCCACTAATGTAGCACACACAACTCTCAAGATTAAATAGGTCTCTTATAAGCCAGTAATGTAAGGCTTTAGTAAGGGGTAGTTGAGTAGTCATTTTAGGGCTAAAACTTACCCAAACATACATATTTTTCTGTATTGACAGCTCCTACTCCATCCGGATTCTTACCATCAGCATAGTGACACTCTCAAACACCCCAAAATCTGTTTAGGTGCATCCTTTCATACTCCTTGTAAGACCCGAGAAATTCCAATTTCTGGAGTAAGGGTAAAATCGTAATTTCGATTACAAAATTGTAATTTCGGTTAAAAATTCGGAATTAATTCTCTAGATCTCGGATGATGAAACGGATTGCACCGTTGGAATCGTCTCGTGAAATCTAGTTAGCACGTAAAATTTTGTAATTTTCCGAGACAGTTGGAGTCGGCACGTTTTTCGAGGCATCGCGTTTCGGGTGCTGTAAATCGATTTTCGATGCGACGAAAGGCACATATAGTATGTACTCATGTACCATAAGTGGTATGAGTAGAGAAATAATGAAAATGGACGACCGAGGTAGTGCCGAATATCGATTCTGGTAAAAGAGGGACATAAAGGTCATTTTTTGGAAAGTTTAAGTCACTGCCGACAAAATGTGAATAAGGCATCTTCTCCACTTAAACACCAAGACCAAAACGTGGGAACCAGATGGGGAGATGCAGTGGCTTTCGTTTGAGAGGATTTTGCAGAGAGAGCACTTCTCTCTGTGATTCGCACACGATCCGACCGTCGTACAGGTTTCGACGTTAAGGAGAAACGCTCTAATGCAGAGTAGGCTACGCTGCGGACTCGGATCGGGAGTTTCTTTCCAAACTCCTTGAGGTGTGATTTTCCCTAGCTTCTGGGTTTTATCTCCATTTTTGCTTCTAACGTTCGAGCTGAATGAGACCGTGAGGGGTCGGGATTCTGGGCCCCAAAACTGGGACCGAATTGGATATAATTTTTTGGAACTAAAATGGAGTACCGCGGATCGCTTCCATGGCTGATTTGGGTTCAAAAGTGTGCCTTTGTGTGTTAAATTATGCTTTGATTGAAATTGGGCCGGGAAGGGCCGTGAAATGCGGGTTCACAAAGTGAACCGATGAATGAATGTGTGTTTGAACTGTAAAACCTAGGGTTTTACTGTTCCTAGGAATAGTGACCCGAAAATGTATTTTCGGGAAAATATGTGTTTGGATAACTAATTCGACGAATTGCTAGTGTTTGAACATTAGCCCAAGTGAGCTAATTTTAATGTTTGAAATGATAATTACATAACATGCTTGTGTGATTAAATTTTTATGCGAGTGTATTCATGTTTATATACTTGCATGTGATTAGACTCTATTGGAATTGGCATACATGCATTCCATATGCACTGGAACATCCTACGACTATAGGAGATAGTGCATGGTATAAGTCTAGAGAAATGGTTCGGAGGGTAGTCTAAAAATGTTAATCATCGGAGGGTAGCCCACAAACTAAAAATATCAATCGCCGTGAGCTACTAACTGGAGCATTCACCTGAGGGTAGTCCATTAAACAAGTAATATATCAACGTCTGAGCTACTAATTGATATATATACATCGAGGTTGTCCACTAATAAAAACAATAATTCTCATACAAGGCTTAGGCGAAAGTGTGAGAGAGTAGGTGAGGACTCTGGATCTCGAGTCAGTCATGCAGACATTCAAGTAGGATCATGCATTTGCTTCTTGAATGTGTTTACTTGAACATTGCACCGCACTTAGGTGGTGAGTAGCCCACTTAGCGATCCTCCTATCAGCTTTAAATTTCACCTACCGTGGATCCCCTATTTTACAGTACAAAGGGAGCGTGCGAGGATGGCTCATTCCAGAGATTATTGTGAAGCAAAGCTTGATGTGGCTTTCGTGTCACGTTACATACATGTATTAATGCAGCTACTAATATATGTCGATAAGAGTAGTTTATTAACTCTTGAAACTATTGGATATAGTTTGGATGTATATTGTGCTGAGTATCACATGGGCCCAAGTGACCGTTACTCATGGATCGGGATATACGTATATATTGGACCTGTTTGGGGACAGATATGTGTATTGCATTCAGTAGAGCCCCGCATAAAGGAGACTCCGCCCGATTTTCTAAAGTGGCGGTCTGCAACCCGAATCTCCACTCTGTATTCCGCGGCTGACGGTATCGAATCCACCCCTGGCTCGGGGGCGCTCACACCCCATATCACTCTTTCCGCACAAATTCTCGCATTCTTCAACAAACACCAAGAAGCCCCTTTTTCTCGGGAGACAAGGTTATTAGAGTGGTGCAAATGTCAAAACCCCTTAAATCCTACCAACCCTAGCGAGCTTTAAATCAATAGCTCCTGCACTAATTGACCTTGTGTGTTTCAGTGTCGAGACACCCCTTAGAATTTACTTCGCTTCTGCGGAAGGAAGGCCACGAGGCTAAAATTACTTCTGACTTTTATTGTATTTTCGCTTTACACTGATATTTTTCTTTTTTTTTTGACAACTTCTTTTGATTTTCAACTTAACTCATTTCATTCACTATTCTTGAGTTGGTTTTTCCTATGGAAAATAACTCCCCTAAACTTGCTCCTCACCACATTTCTCAATTATGTTCAAATCCTCATGTTATGGGTGAGTTTGGTTCTTTATTGAGGGATAGTGATGTATAGGAAGGTTATTGGCTTCAAACTTGGTTTTTTTTATAAACAGAATTTTGGCTCTTTAAGGCTCAACATCTTGGTACTAGAGGAATATGCATATGCATATTAATGGGATTAGCTTGAAAGGCACAATCTTTCCAAGGATGGCCCATATCATTTCTCAATTGTTGTGTTGCCTAGGATTTCTCCTCAAGCGATAATAAAACAAGTTCTAGAACCTATGGAGATCAAAATTAGATGGATTATCATAAACTTTCTCTAACCTAAGCAAAAATCGCTTTCAAGGGTACTTAGTGACCGCATGGATTTTGAGAAACCAATGACTAAATAGCCTATTAAAGTAGATAACTCATTAAGCATTAAGTCCTATTATCTCTAATATTATCCATATGCCAAGGGTTCATTTATGGTCCTTATTGACATCACAACAACCCAAGCAAAACTCAATTAACCTAATAAACTCTAACTAAAAAATATACCAAACTAAGATGTAAGTTAGGAAGCATCAAACAAAGTCATTATCCGTAAAGCACCAGAAAATTTCATCCTCAAAGTTGTCATTTGCAACATGGGTGTGACATGATAAACTAACAAAAATAAACACCCCCAAACTTCTTGGATGAACATTGTCCTAAATGTCTAGCAATGAGCAAAAGGAAGCACTAAAGTAAAAGGGTAATAAAGAGAGTTGGGAAAAGTGAACTCCCCTTTGTAGTCTTGGCCACTTTGAATAGGAACCTTGATGATTTTAAGACATTGACATTGGTGTACTACCCCTTGATACACTCTTTTGCTTCTTTGGATCCAGGAAAGTGGCTTTGGCATTTTCTCATACACTTGGTGTGCACCAACTTCCTTCACCTCAAATTAGTGAGTTTTGATTCTTCAAAACCTCCTTCAATACATGCAAATCACTCCACAATCAACAATGATCCACAAAGAACCCAAAACAAACAACCAAGCACAAAAATTTTCTTCCATTGTAACTCCTCTTTGATGCTTGGAATGATGGATGGAAAATTAGGTTCAAAGAAGGTAAGTCAGGGGTTTGTGATGGGTTTCGGGCTTGAAGATGATGGAGATGGATCGGGAGGAATGTGGATTTAGGATTTCGTGATGGGAGATGAATTTGAAAGTGGTTGGAAGTTGCAAGGGTTGGAGGAAAGAGTATGGCAAGATAGAGTATAAAGTAGAAGAAGATAAATGGTTTTAAAGGGTTAAAAAGCCTTGTTCGTGACTCCGTGGTGGCCGGGTCACACGTCGGCCAATTCAAGCCACAAGACCCCCGTTTTTTATCCAACTTGTTATACCTATATCTCCTTCATTTTAGCCTAATTGGATGTTTAAGGACTCGTTGGTGCTCTTCAATGGTAGAATGCTCATGGGCTGAGGTGAACCATTTGAGCCCTCAATAAATACAGAAAAATCACAATGTTCAATGCTGTCCAAAGGTGATGATTTCTTGACTCCTTAGGTTCTCCTCGCTTTGTCTCGCCCATATCACTTGCCATCCTTCAAAAGTCCTTCATGCTTGTACATATTCTCTCAAAATTCTCCAATATAACCCCTTAATGCTTTCATTCATGCTAAACTCATCTCTTTGTCTTCACCCTCCTCAAGCATGATCATGAACCTTCCAACTTTATATTTCGGGCTCAATTTGGTTCTTTCATCTTAAAACTCCAAATTTGATGAACATCTCCACTCCATTTTTTTCACACTCGCAAACACTATAATTACATCAACCACTTTCCAACTTCTTGCCTTCGCTCTTGCAAACTAGTCATGACAACATGTTGAGCTTCAAACTTATCTTATTCTGAAAACACTAACAACAAAGTTGAAACACTGCTGGAATTTTCATCCCAGCAGTAAAAAAAAAAAAAAAAAAAAAACATAATAACTAAAAAAATAGAAAAAGAAAAGAGAATGGATAGAATCCTTATAACTTAGCTTAGGTTGCCTCCCAAGAAGCTGCTCCGCTTTAAGAGTCCAAATTTTAGACTCATTGGAAAAGTACTATCGCTTCCATTTGACCAATCATTCATCTCGAAAGCACTTCCTCTTCATAAAACCATTCACTCAAGGATGTTTTCTTTCGTGACTTTGGAAGAGGGGAAAGAAAACTCAAAATCCTGCCATTACGGCTGGTGGTTCAGCCACACCTCTTCAAAATACCCCCGTATGTGATGTAGATGTAAATACATTTATGCATTAAGGGGGACTGTTCAAACTTGTGCCCTTTTTATTGAAGCAAGCTGCAGAATTTTCTGCACATGACTTTTTCTTGCTCCTTCAAAGGTAATGGTTGGTGAAGACTGAACTTTGCTTTCTCCTCACCCACAAGCAAGGTGAGCTCCCCCTTGTTGATGTCAATCCATGCTTGGCTTGAGGAAAGAAGTGGTCTTCTTAGTATATGAGAATTTTGTAGATCCCCTTCACCTAATTCTCAAGTCACAAAATCCATGGGGAAGTGCAATGTCAATCTTCACCAAATGTTTTCACAGCCACTGAATTTACTTCTTCAAATTTCAGTTTATCCAATAATGACTCTTCATCATCTAAGTTGTTTAGGAGTGCCTTTGTTCTCAATTTCCAGCTCATTTTCACCTTTCTTCCACATTTCGTGGATAGGAAATTCTCTGCACACCGCTTCAAAGGAGTATCACGCATTCATCGATTTGGCAAAGTGTTACTGGGGAGAGGTCCTAGAGAATTTTTCCTTGAATGCTTGGACCAAGTGTCCTATTTGAGCTTCTACATTTTTCAATCTAGCACTAGTGTTGACTTGGAAGGCATTTAAATATTGAAATTTATGCTCATGCAGATTAATCATCTTCTTATTCCCTTCCATGTAGATAAAAATCTGCTTCTTAATAGGAGACAACTCTTCTTCCTTCTGAAATGTGGGATTTGAACTCCTTGATAAGGCAATACTCTTGTTCCATATGAGTCATCATGGAATTCTTGGTCCAATTTATGAAGAAGTAGTTCAAGCTTGGCTTCTATGGAGGCAAATTTATCTTCTATTAAATGTTCCTCCATAAGTACCAACAAATAAGAAGAAAAACAAAATAAAATAAAGTACAAAATACTAATAAAAAAAATTAACTAAGAAACAAATCACAACCAAAAAGATAAAATAAAATAAAATTGCTCTGGAAATTAGCAAATTACTCGCCCTTCAAAATGTCAACTTCCAATGAGAGAAAGTGAACTCGCGCCAATCCACAAGAATCCGCGCCAAAACTCAGAAGGAGACCAAATGATGTATGTGTGAAAATACGGCCAAGGGAGCGAATGTGGTAACATCAAAAATGATTTGAAACAAAAGTAAGTGTACTCAAAAACTCGAAATGAAAAGTATTACTAACACTCAACCCTTTCCGCAAGTGCACGGTCATATAAGTAATAAAGTGGACTCTAGAGTCCCATATCGTATCACGAGGATCGAGGTTCTCTCTAATTGAATTTGATCACCCCGACATATGCGGGCTCTTCACTATTTAGGCGATCAAATAGATGTGGAATAAAATCAATTTAATTGAAACAAAAACTGATTTAAAACTAATCCTAAAAATCTACCAAATAAACAACTACTTAATTCTAAAAGGTATGAAGAGAGTCACTGTGGACGGGATAATTGTTTATTAAAAACAGTTTGCATTTCCTTGGAAGTGCAACATTTTTGAGTTGAATGTTGGATTTGTCCAAGAGCAATTTAGTATAGCTTGGATTTCTCCAGACACTATACATTTCACTATCTAACACACCATATTCTTTTCCAGGACAAATGGGTCTAAATAGCTACTTGTAAAATTTGCACCCTTTAAGATTTGATTGTTTTTCTTTCAATACTTCACAACCATTTCTCAAACGAAGAATTCTCGCTTCATAGACAGGAAAATGCAAGCCTTCTCCAATGTAATTGGTATCTCGTCCTTCAAATCTGTTAAAATTTTCTATCTCCTCTCGATTAGATTCGCTAACACTCGATCAAGATCCTTTATCGACTAAGGAGAAACCTCTGACAACTAAATTGATACATCATCTAATTATTCCTCACACCATGAGTAAATTAGCTGATCTATCAAAGTAATTTTTCAAAGTTCATTAGTTCCAAGATATTAGTCTGAACATACCCTGCCACGCTTCTTTACTCGTGAATCTCCATCTCTCGTGTCACCGGGGAGGGCCTCTCGAAATCGTGAGCAAAGATACAAATTTCTTTGGGTATAAGCTACTAATATTCCGAACAATTAATTTTATGAATAATACCAATTATATAAATTCAGTTTTCAAACCCACAAAATAACTGAAAAACTGCAAATCTGAATGTTCAACAATTAATCCCCAACCCTTAATGTTCCATTACTAGATTCCAATCATCACCAATCAAACAAAAAGTAAGAAAATGAAGAAAGAAATCAAGAGACAAGAAGAGAAAAATCCAGATTTGAGTTTAAATCTTCTCCTCAACGGTAAAGAAATTGAATATCTAAGTACAGCACCGAAATCTCTTCAATAGAAATAAAAATCTTCTCTAAAACTACTCTAAGATCTATTAAAATAAAAAAATCAAGAAAGAAAAACTAAGAAATCGCAGAGTTTAGAGAGAGAAAACCAATGAGAGAGAAAATCCATATTTTTAGCTTCACCTTTGTCTCGAACTCTTAGTGAAATCTAATCTCTCAAGAGTACAAAGACCGAAATCTCTTCAATAAATCAAAATATGCTCTAAAACTACTCTAAAATCTAAAACAAATCAAAATCAAGTAAAAACTGAAAACGGGCGCCTAGAGAGAGAAACCCCATGAGAGAGGCTCTCCAATCTTCTTCCCGCTTGCCTTCTTTACCTAAAAACGAAGATATACTTCATCCCTGTGGTGAAATGGGCTTGAAATTAGGCTTCTAAATATCACTTTTCTAGCTCTTTTAAGTTTCCTCGCAAATAAGGTCGACACGCTAGCCGGTCGTAACACTGCTTTTTTAGGTCGCGACCAGTTTCGGTCGGCGCGAGTAGTGACATAGTTTTTTTGGGTCGCGATAGCTGGGTCGCGATGCTTCGGGGGGGTCGCTATAAATTTTCGTCGCGGCGCTTTTTTGGGGTCGCGACGCTGACAAAGAACCCGTTTTTCTTTCCTCCAACTTGCTCAGGCCATAACTCTTCATTTTAACTCGGATTTGGGCGTGAGTACTGGAAAGCTCTTTGAATGTAGAATGCAGTCATGAGGGAATTGGAGCCGCTTGATGTTCCAGGATGGTACATAAAATTCATCTTCCAGTGGCGCGCTACGACTCTCTATTGACTCTTCTTTGGAAATATATTGCCTATTTCTTGCTAAATCACTTGCTTTTCATCAATAATCCTAAAAAACCAAGTTTAGAGGAAATTTTATGAGTTTTACATGAATATGAATATAAAATGCACAAAATAGCATGTGAAATGAACTCAAAACATAGAGTGAGAAGATATTATGGTTGAGAAGATATTTAACAAGTGTCTAACCTTTTAAGTGATCCTCCACACTCTATTTATAGAGTGAGAACTCGGTAGCATTTAAGCTACTAACCGATCAACCGTTTCCTATATACTAGTTGTTTATAGTCGTTTAAATCCAACCGTTATAGGAACTTGTGTCCAACTGGTCAACCGTTTCGCACAACCAGTCGATCGTTTCGCACAACCGGTCGACCGTTTCGCACAACCGGTCAACCGTTTTGTTATGTGCACTCCAAGTCACTATTTTCTAACCGTTGAAATATGACTATTGCACTAAAATGGTAAACCGTTTCCTCTTCTGGTCTTTAGATGAGCTACTGCATCCAATAGGTCGAGTCTTACAACTCATCTGATTCCCAACCGGTCGACCGTTTCATTGACTAGTTTCAGATGGAGGCTACTGGATCCAATCGGTCGACTTCATCACCTTTTGTGGTTAAAACCCATTGACCAAGCCACCTAAGCACACTCAATTGGCTCGACTCTGCTTCACAACACGATACCAACTGAGCCCCCTTTAAATGTTCACTTTTATGTGTTGTTGATTTAAAACACTTCTAAACCTTAGATGTTTCTTTAAAGTACATTTTGGGATTATAAAGACTAAGGTTTTATGCTTAAACTCATGTTTTCAAAAGATATGCAATTTTGGATTTGAAAACTGAGTTTGTGAGCGATGCATGATTAATGATGATATCCTAAAGTACATCAATGCATTCATCTTACATAGATTCCTAAGCTATCAAAATCGTCACTTGATGTTTGAGCTTAGAATCTTTGTTAATTGTCATCTTGGTTCTTTGATTTGAGTGAACTTCATTTCCAAGTGCTTGGTCAACTTCATCATTGTCATCTTTAGCTTGTATTATCTTCATTTGATGCTTGATCAACTTCAACTTATCACTCAACTTAATGTTAACCATTAGTAACCAATAACCTTGGTTTGTTATCATCAAAACCTCAACTAGAGGTACCTTTAGGCTAACAAACTTTTAAGCTAAAAGAAAACTAAAGGAGCCCTTGAAGTTCAGGTTCTGCCACCAGAGTCTCAGCATATCCTTGAAGCCCTCTGCTTTTAGCCACATATTTTTGAAACGAAAAGGTATCCCCCCCCTATTCAAAGATGATTGACAATGATTTAAGGTCAGCTTAGGCAAAGGTGGATTGAATAATGATATCAAGTGGTTTCCCAAATATTTGATACTAAAAACAAATAATTTCGACATCGAACAATTCTTATAACTCCCTCTAAGCAAAGGGCTCTTGCGTGGCCATATCACTGAGCTCTAATTCTTCTATGACTTCTGAAAAGCATCTCATAGATGAAGACATTCTTCCCCCTTTCCTAGCGTCATATCATTACTCTATATCTTCTTGCTTTAACTCTCTCTATTTAGTATTTTAATCTAGCTATGTTGCTATGTGCTGAATCCTATTATTATTTGTTATGTCCTTACGTTACCCATTAATTTATACATCAATTGCGTCGTAACGCCTTCTGAGGTGGACTTCAGAGTATGCTCCGTTTGCTTTATCTCCCATGCTCCAAGTGGCATGTTTACTCCAGTCTCCAATCTCATGGGCTTCGATGCTCGAAGTGATTAAATTGTATACTAAAGCTTCATGAGCAACATGCCCTGAAGTGACTAAAATGCATGCCCGAGCTTCATGTGCTACATGTCCCCAAAATAATTGAGATGCATGTCCGAGCTTCATGAGCAATATGCCCCGAAGAGATGATAGCATGCCCTAACTTCACGGGCTTCGATGCCCCAAAGTGACTGAGATGCATGCCCGAGCTTCATAAGCTACATGCTAAGCGAGTATGTTGAATTTGTGACTGAGATGCATGCCCAATATATATATATATATATATATACATTGGTGGGGCATGACATTCCATGTATCCTTTTAGTAAATAATTTGACTTCAGATCTATAACAAATTTTTAATTGAATGTGAATATTTTGTGATGAATATCTTAAATACTCATTTTATTCCCGTATTTTGCTTAGGTTTTAGTAGTTTTATGAGATAAATAAGTGTCCTAATGCTCTATTTTCTCAATTTTGTGATTAGGCCAACCATTGAGCAAAAATGAGCAATATCGAAGAAAAATCAGCAAAGTCATCAGGCAGTCGTAGCAAACATGTGATCATTTCGCCTTCATAATGTACTCATATGGCTCCCTCATTGAAGTGGGCATATTCTAGACTCTAAGAAATTTTCGTAGACACCAAGATCACATTATTCGAAGTCCAAATGAGCAAGATACGACATCACGAAGTAAAGGAGACAGTGTGATGCCGAGACCCATGTTTTTGCCCAAGCTCATCTGTTCTACTCTCTTGCTTTTGGCCATTAAACAAGAAATTAGGCATTTTTGGAGGGGAGTTCGCAAGGGAGAGTTCGGGAGCTAAAGAGGGGGTTCCTCTTGGCTAAAAAGAGGGAAGCCCCTAGGGTTTCTAAACCCTAGGACAAAGCTCTCTTTGGGGAAGAAAGAAGATTGAAGAAGAAGAGGAAGATTTGAAGAGGAGATTGAGCATCATATTTTCCATATAGGCTATTTATTCTCCTCTTTATGTTTTCTCTCTTTTCTTTTGTTGTATTTCTCCTCTCCATTAACTAATCCCATTTTCTAGGCTTTAGATGGGGTTACTATGATTATGTATTTGAACATTGATTGTTTTCTATTGGATATTTGAAGCACATTTCTATTAAATGCTCGATTCTCTTCTCTCTCATTACATGTTAATGTTTGTACACCATTGGCATGCAGCGCTCAATTCAAGATTTGAGAAATGAAAGTCAATCGTACATGTGTGGCATCACATTTCACCATTGATAAGTAGAGATTCTCGCGTTTATGCAGAATTTAGGCTTCTAGGTTTATTGCACTTCTAAGGCTTCTTTGGGGGTTGAGAGATGTAAGATATCTAAGTTCTATGGGTAGAATGTGGATTATCGAGAGAGATTCATATGTACAAAAGTGAGGCTTACCATTAATAGGTGATTAGAATATCAATTGGGGGTGAATTGGACTAGAATGCATAAGGATTAACCAAATGAAATCTAAACCCTAGGTTTTTCCACTTTATTTCTTAGTTGAGGATTTTAGTTTATTAGTTTTCATTTTTATTCTCATATCTTCCACCATCCAAATAAAGTTAGAATTATCCAATTTCAGTACGTAGTAACCCAATATTCGTGGGACAATACTTATACTTTCATTATATTACTTAAGACGACGCCTGCACTTATGCACATAGGCGTACTATTTTATATAACACATTTTCGCCTATCGTTTTTCCATTGCACAAACATTGTTTCTTAATTGATAGCGTTTCTGACATACCATCTAGGTACACATTTTTTGTTTCTCATTTGATTTTGTTTGATTATTTATTTATATACGTCTCTACACACAGATTATGCCATCAGATGTCTTTAGATCCACTTATCGATTAATAAAAATCATTTTTCTTAATAGTTTAAGGCAGATCCGACTTTAGGGGTTTAGAGTAAATACATGCCTTCTATCGTACCTTCGGGAGCAAGAACTCGAATTTCTGACTTCTGTGACTCGATTATTTTTTTCCAAACCTACTTTTTTCATAAGAAATCATATTTAAGATTTTTTATTTTATTTTATTTTTATTTTAAAATAAAATAAAAATAAGTGACGACTCCAAACCGTTTTTTAAAAAATAAAATAAAAATAAGTCTGATTTTTTTAATGAGAAACACATAATAACAAAAAAAAATGGATTCACACTTATCAGATTAAGTTCCTTGATTATTAATGTCTTGTTAGGTTCAACTACTTGATTTTAGCAAAGGGAGCATTGTGTTGACTATCATAATGATTTTGTTGACTATTGAGTCATTTTGTTGACTATTGAGGCCATTAATGTTTCGTGGTGTTTATCTTATTATTATAATGAAATTCGTCATTTCCAGGAAAGAAGGAAAATATCAACTATCACCTTTTCATTTTGAAATTTTAATTTTTATTTATAAATTATTATAAATAAATACTGGATAACGAATGTGAAAATTCTACCCATCCACCATTCTTTTTTAATTTATAGGGATAATTATGTTATTTTCTAAGTTAATTAACATTTATATTATTTTTAAATCAATTAACATTTATATTTGAATAACCATTTAAAAAAAACATTTATATTTGAATAATAATAATGATGTAATGTTATAATTCATATTTATTATAATGTTTTAAAAATTGGATTTGATCGGTTTGTTTGACCAATTCGATTATTGACAAGTGACCTCCATTCCGTTTTGATAATTGGGATTCAGTTTCCAAACATTTGATAATTTGTTATTCCATTTAAAACATTTTTTAGATTAAATATTCAACTAATTTATTTTTTTGGTGGTCGTTTTCAGGTAATCTATTCATAAGTGGGAACACTTTAAAGTTTTACTAAACAAGTGACTTGACCTGTCACCTTTTCTTTTCAGACTGGACAGGTGGCGGATTTGGTGACCAGAAGGTGTAGTCCACCACCGGCTAAGCCTGGAGAAAACCAACTTTTGTTTTCCGATACTACCCTTCGTGCTTACACTATAAATCCTCCAAAATAGGAAACGTAAGTCACCACAGGATCTTCCCAGTCAATCATTCACTTTGTTGGTGAGTTACTCTAATCTGTTTGGTTGTCGGGAAAAAGCAATACTTATATTACCATATCCTAATTTGTTTGCTTTTTCTTTAGTGATATTTTCCTAAAAGTGGACACTGAATTTGCACGGATTTTAGAATTTCTCAGTTAAGAATCTATGGTTTCCGCTCTTTGTCTTTTTGTGTGATTCTTTGACAGAGACAGAAATATAATATAAGGCTTGATTTTTGTACAAGAGTTCGAGGATAGAAATGGAATCTGGTTAAGAAAAAGTATTTCTGGGAGTATATTTGTGAGAATATCCTTTTATAAAAATGTCTATCAAAATTCAAAAGTACGATAATTAAATCCACAATCTGTCCCACACTATAACCATACCCTTTTGGGGCATTTTTGTTTGAAATGATGTATCCAAGGGCACATAGGGCTTAAATGGGGGTAATTCCCCACCCGAAAATTAGGAAAAAAATTGTTTTCAAAAATTGGCTATAGTTCTAGCTCCGCCACTGTAAATATGTTTTGGATTTGCTTGTTCTTTACTTTTAAAATACATTAAATAATCTAAAATTTATGAATTTAATATTTTTCATATTTTTCTTTAAATATTACCAATTTGGAATAACAAATTTTTCCCATTACATATATTTACATTGTCTTTTAAAAGAAATGTTAGTTTCCAAGAAAACAAGGAAAATATGGTTAAAATTTGATGAAGAGTCAAATTTCTAAAATTGAGTTTTCAAAATATCTTTTAATTAAATCCCCTTTCATCTAACTAAATATAGGGTTCCCAAAAAGCTCTCATGGAAAGTGGAAAGGAGATAGCACAAAGGGCTACTAGTAGTGGAGATGAACTCGTGGTTACAATTTGGAATGGTAAAGAAAGCTCTGATGCTAAATCTTCTATGGCAACCCAAGGTAATTACTCCGTTCAATTTCTACGGGCTCCCTTTCGAACTCAAAAAGTATTAAATAAATAAAAAAAATATCAAGAAAAAACGATTATTTCTTGTTTAATTTAAGTGTAGAAAATATGTTAAAAATTAATATAATAAAAAAATTTCAAAATTTTTGCATATTTTAAAATTTTTAATCCTCATATAATCAAAAAAATAATTTTAGAGAAACATGTATAGTATATATATATATATATATATATATATATATATATATATATATATATATATATATATATATATATATATATATATATATATATATAATTAATTAATTAATTTATTAAATTTAAACTTATCTTATGAAATTTTGGGAATTTGACCCTTTATTAATTTTTCACATAATTTTGAAAAAAATATTTTTTTTGTTTTCTTGCAAAACTAACATATTCTTTTAAGAGATAACGTAAATACATGAAATGAAAATAAACATTTTTGTCAAAAATGGTTGTTTTTTTAGGAAAAAATATATGATAGGTTAGATTCACAAATTTTACATTATTTCATGTTTTTTAACTAAATATTTCTCCAAATCTTCTCTCTATTTTCTTTCCTTTCCTTTGCTGACTTTTTAAGGGAGTAAAAAAATTAATTCTCAAGCTTCCGACTGAGCTGGAGAGGCTCAAATCCAGAGCCGAACTGACCCCAACGACCGCCGTATTTTCTCCAGGCATAACCAGCAGCCGCAACTCTAGCCAGCCACAAGAAGCCGCCACGGAGTCGGCGGCTCGACGGCAGTCCTCGGCATCTCCGAAACCAGTTGAAACTTCTGTTAGTGAAGAGAAGACCCAACAGGCGTTGACTTCAAGCCCTCCGAAATCAGAACCAATGACTCCACGAAATCCTTCGACAACCGCCGAAGAGGAAGAAGAGGACGAAAAGAAAAAGGAAGAATTAGTTTACCAGGCGTTTAATCTAGCACAAGCTGAGAAGCAACGTAAGAGATTAAAGTTCCTTTTGATAAAATTCATTGCAATGTTTGTCTGTATCATTGGATGGTTAATCGCTACCTTAACCACACACAAACTGAAATACACCATGATTTGGAACTTGGAAATCTGGAAATGGTCCGTCCTGGTATCTGCTATTCTCTGCGGGAGATCGGTGGCAGAATTGTCAATTACCAGCCCGGCATTCCTGACTGAACATGGAGTCTTGTTTGGACACAAGGTTTTGTTCTTCCTAATGATTGAAGAAAAGTAAGTAGGTGCTGATCTGCTGGGCTCTTGATCTGTAGCCTGGGAGGTTGATTGAGGACGGGATGAAGAAGCCATCAAAGAACAAAAAAATGGTTCTGAATCATGTGACGAGAGCTCTCGCTTCTTGTCTTGTCGGGGCTGCTCTATGGATGGCCAAGGATATGTTGGTGCTGATACTAGGTTATTGTTCGCATGTTTCTAGGTTTTAAGGACCGGATTCGGAAATCGGTGTTTGATCACATCTTCGGATGAAATCCCTTGGTGAGGATCATGGAAGCAGAGGAACAAGAAGTTTTGTGTGTGAGAAGGTAGAGATGATGTGGAAGCGGTAAGGGGTCTGAGGCTGTATACTGAGGTGGTCCTAAGATTTATGATGGAGAAGATCATGGTGAACACAGCTGATCGGATTTTTGGGGAAGTAGCCAAGACTGATTCTGAGTGAGTTTGAGAACATTTACTAATTTACTTTGGAAGTTTTCTTATTCCTAACTTATGTTTGTCCCCAAGATACTTTTAATACATTTCGTAGCTTAGTGGTATCTCTTACCGTTGGAAACTCATACATTATAATGCTTTAAACACTTCCCACATGTTAAAGTTTCTAATTCCATTGTGACTTTTTTAAAGATAAGGGCATGGTGAGTTATAAAGTAAATGTCGTGATATATATATATATATATATATATATATATATATATATATATATATATACTTGCTTTTGTGATGTATAGTTGTTTGTATTATATAAATTGTCTCACCTTTTTCTCTCTCACATGGATCGATTAGGTATATTCATGAAAAGGACCTCTTGCGGTACATGGAAAAGGAGGATGTAGATAATGCGATTCCATTATTCCAAGGAGCAACAGATTCCGGAAAGATTAAGAAATCCTCTTTTAAGAAGTGGGCGGTCAGTCAGTTTGCTTATTTTCTTTGTTTCCTAAGGTTATGTTTAGTTATCAGAAATGTTAGAGAAAAGAAAGGTTAAGGACATAGATTTAAACATTTCCTATTTTGATTATGCAGCAAAAATTTTAAGAGAAAACTTAATTGTCATTTCGCCAAAATTTAATGATTTTCTTAATACTATTTCATATTTTAGGAATACAAAAATATTATATTTATATATATACACACAATAATTGATTTATATATATAGAGAAAAAATATTTCTTCCCTTACCTTTTATCAGTTTCCTAATAAATTTCAAGGAAAATAGTAGAAAAATTATTGCAATATTTTCCTTAGTATTTTTCCCTGCACTTTCCATGTTATTCAAACTTTGAGAAAATGAATTTCTACAGTGTTTTTTTTTTCTTTCTTAGTATTTTCCATGAACTAAACATAGCCTTAATGGTTTTGGATTCTCAATCTCATCATGGTTTATGTTTGTTGAAATTAAAAGCTGATCATAATTACTAGCAGGTGGATGCCTATAAAGATCGCAAATCATTGGAAAATTCTTTTAAAAGCACTAAAACAGCCATAGACGAATTGGATAAAATCCTTACTGGAATTACGGTCATTGCTGTCATCCTTGTGTGGTTACTGTTGATCGGATTGGTGACTACCAAAGTCATCATCTTCATTTCATCGCAGCTTTTACTCGTGACGTTTATGTTTGGAAACACCTGCAAGACTATATTTGAATCCATCATATTTGTATTTGTGTTGCATCCATTTGATCTCGATGATCGTTGTTCCATCGATGGAGTACAGGTATTTAATTAATATGCATGATTTTTTTTTTTTTATCATCGAAACCAGTTGGTATTTAATTTTCTTGAAAAATTGAGGGAATTGCAGATGGTGGTTGAAGAGATGAAACTTTTGACAACAATCTTCCTAAGCTGTGATGGCGAAAAGATTATCTATCCAAATTCAGTTTTGACAACCAAACCAATCGGCAACTTTTACAGGAGCCCACCGATGGGTGATTCTGTGGAATTTTCTATTGATTTTTCCACTTCAACGCAAACCCTTGATGCTCTGAAAGAGAGAATAAAAAGGTAAGTGAAGTATATATATATATATATATATATATATATATATATATATATATATATATATATATATATATATATATATAATTGATTTGAGAATAATTGTAAAGAAGACATACAAAATGCAAGATATATGGTTCAATATGGTTTCAGAGAAAATAATTGTGTTTCGTGGATGGTAGTACCTAGATACTACTTTAATAAATTATAATTACTACCTTAGTAGTCCTAGGTACTACCATATAATGAATAGTGCCAAATAATATTTATAGTTTATTAAGGTAATAACTAGGTGCTATTGTACCTAAACACAATTGTTTTCTATGAAGCAACACTTAACCATGAGTTGTGCATTCTTTATGTCTTCTTTTCAATTATTCCCAAATTAATGGGATGAAATACAAGTTTCCCATGAATCTAATTTTGTGCCATTTCATTTTACCAACAATTGTTGTTCTACTTTCCTAATCGCTCAAGCTCGTAAGATATGAGTTTAATACACCCTCTCTCTGTGATATCTAAGAGCCCATATCCGTGCAGAAAGAGTGAAACAAACCAAATGAAGTCCATTATTAACTTTCAAATACACAAATGAAGATAAAATATTCAAATTTCATAAAGAGGTCAACTAAACTCTGCTTGTGGACCAACTTTCTTACAAGTTCAAATATATAGGATTTGAGTTTAATATGAATATCATGCTTCACAACAATTATCTTTTTATTTTTATTTTTCAGGCTACTAAGGTGGGGTGTTTGAGTATTTCCTGTGTACTTGAGAGCAAGCTCATCCAGGAATAAAGACCACAAAGTGTGTCAGCGGTAGGATATTAATATAAACTGTATGAACATTGGTGTTTATGTCACCCACACTATAAACTTCTAAAACTCCCGGAGAATCAACATCCGTAGATCTCGCCGATCTAATTTCGAGCTTAAGAAAACATTTGAAGAGCTTCATTAAGTATCACCTTCTCCCCCGTAGTTCATCTCAAAAGTATCACTCAAATTTCGCCAGATTTCCGATCACAAGGCGCTGACACTCACCCTTAACTTCTTTGTCGCCTTAAGTATGTACTTCTTGGTCTTCTACAACTGCTTGGAAATATTTGGTAGCCTAATTCCTATTAACAATTATTTTACTTTTCCGACCCTTTGTTTGAGTTGTAAACAGAGCATGAAGCAATGTCATTCAAGGAAGATTATCTAAACTGCAGTTTTAGTTCTAATTTTGAATTTAAAAAAATATTATGTTGATGTAGAAATGAAGTAAGGAGAATAGTAAGAGTTTGTGTTATAGTCCTGCTTTTCTTTATGTATATGTTATTGTACCTCTAGGTGATTTCTTGTGTATGTGCTTGATTGTACTCGTTTTTTCTTTCTTTGTCGTTGTAACTTTAATTTGGGTGACTTCTTTTATATGTGCTAAGACTAAATCCCATGGATTTCGCATTTTTCTCTACATATTTCTACAATGATGTTTTTATTTTAGAACAAAAGGATCTCCTCCATATAGTTTAAATATAATGCGTTGTCGTTTTCTTGGTGATAGGGATATGCTTAATATAAAAACCTTAATCAATTTTGTTGTCACATAAAATACTGCAGGCGGAGGGGTTGATTTTTCCTATGGATGGTAATTTTTTCATATACTTGATTAACCAGCCTTGTCCAATTTGGAATGAGCATGGGAATACGCTATCGGGTTTGGGAAGCTTTTCCAAAATCCGAGTTGGAGTCGAATATGAGATTTCTAATCACCTACCCCGCCTTGGATTCAATTTACTAATTAATATACCATTATTTATTGATATTACCTATAATGCCCTTTGTTTACTAAGGTTTGAGTTTTATCATCGTAAAGCCCTTGAGTCTACCTTTCATGTATGGGACAAGACTTTGGAGCCCAATCATGTGGAGACAAATTCGAAATGTTCTTGCATCAAAACATGTTTAAATGATGATGGAGAAGATAGTTGTTCGAAGATGAGTCTCGTCGTCACCATGGAGCCACTTTGAGGTCCATTAGCTTGGAACGGTGTTTAGGTGTAGGTGATTTGGGTATTAATTGTTTTTTATTCAAAATCAATCCCAAAAGAAAAACTAACATTTATATTGGGTAGATAGTTTTTGCATCTCTTTCTTGGAAGACAATAATATAATTTTTTATATGTAAATAAAATATTTAAAATTTTCCAAATATTGTTGTTCATAAGATTCAAACAAAGAAATAATTTTTTTATATATTCCTCTTCAATGTTGTTGTTAATTTCACCATGGCGGGTCATGAACCAAAAGTTCCTCTAAAGATAACATATGACAATATTATTTGTATTATTTACAAATGTGTACCACGGGGTGACATGAACATAATATTGTCCAATGTTATAACTTATGAGGGTTTAGATTTATAATTATTTGCTTCTTCTATCTTTTTAAATTGCTTTATAATGATAATTGTGATAATACCCTTGAGACCTTACTCAAGTATTAAAAGGGTGGGATGGGGTAACCTCTCGAATTCTTGTAAGAACATAATTTTACAACATCATATATATGCAAAGTGAATAAATGTCAATAATAATAATAATGATAATAATTAATAGCTTGCCTATGATATTTAATTTAATTTGTTCTTTATTAGGCTTCATGAAGGTCTATTTAGCTGGTAAGTATGATTAAGATGTAAGCTAAATTAAAAATTTGTCTTTAGGTATTTTAATATTTTGCATCTCAAGTTGTAGGTCTTTTAAACACTTTCTTCTAGTATATATTATGTAGTTCAATGGTATGTAAGATCGAGACTCATGCTAAAAATAAATTTAGAAATTGAACAATGCTCATTTTAGAAAACTATGTTGAAAATTTGTTTCCATTATTTAATATTATGCATCTAAATGGTTTGTTTAGCTTAGAATTACTTTAACTTTAATGAAGTGAAACATGCACCTTAAATTTATCGATCAAATTGAAGTTTATGACATGATTAGTATGAGGGTTATTGTAGGGAATAATTATACAAATTATAGAAAAAAATATGTTTTACATTATTTTTAAATAAATGAATATAATATTAATTTAAAATTTTTGAAGGTCATTTTTTTTCTTTAATTTTCCATGGAGTGGTATACCTTCCCCACATTGATTATTTCGTAAATGGGATGGGATGAGAAATTATTCAAACAGACGGGATGAGTTGGGATGGATCCCCATCCAAAACGACCCCATTGTTATTCCTAACTGTAGGCATAAAAAATTTGGTGATGTTCACTTACCTTATGTTCTAGAAAACAAAACTTTTTACTTTCCAAAATTACATTATACTTAAGATTTGATTCAAATTCCAAAATTACCCATGATAGAGTATATCATATTTAAAATGTATTATTAAATTTAAAAAATATTTTAAGAAATATTATAAAATTGAAAATAATTTTTAAGGTTATTTTAAAAATATTTATTTAAATTACTATATTCTAAATTGAAGTGTGATCTTTATAAAAATATGTTTATCAAAGCATAATATTTATTTAAACTATTTTTGGTAACTTCTAATTTCTAACCAAAGGCCATTGAAACTTGGTAGAATAAAGCTTTCTAATTTGAGTAAAATTAGGATTTCAAAGTAAATTTAAATAAAATTTGTTCAAAAAATAAAATAAAATTTGTGTCCTAAAAGAAATAAGGAAAAAAAACTAGTTTATAAATAGACCAAATTTCATAGTCTTCATGACTCTTTTTCCTTTCCTTTCCTTTCTTCTTTTCATCTCTTCTTCTTCTTCCGTTGGTTTCTCTTCTCTACACCAAAACGGTATATTTATTTTCGTCATCCTTATTCTGATCTTTATCCCCTTTTTATTTCATCTTCCAGCTTATGAAACTTCCTCCATCTTTCCTTCCAAGCCACTTATTTCTTCCACAATTTTTCTCTTCCTTATTTTATTCTAATATATTTCTTTTATTACTCTTGGTCCTCCAACTCTCTTTACTCTTAATTTAACTTATGCATAATTCCTACTTTGGCATATGAACTTATTAAATTATGACCCTTAAGTCCCAATGGTAAATTATTAATTTGTTCTCAATCATTGTATTAATTTAAGTTCTTCGCTATTTTATTTTTTATCTTATTTATTCAGCATAAATATACTTTTACTTTTATTATACCCTAAACATGTTCGAAAACTGTTAGGATATATTTCGGGGTGTTACAAGGCAAAATAACTAACACAAAGAAAAATAAAATTATCAATAAGTAAAAAGAAATAAATAAAATAAAATTGATCCAAAGTAGAATCTATAGCGTTGTTGTCAATATCAACACTAAACAACTCCCCGGAAACGGTGCCAAAAACTTGACAGGCTGATAGTGAGTGTGTGCAGTTGGCAAAACGTAGGGCCCGTACGCGCAAGTATATCGAATTCACGTAGTACGTGGCTCGGGCGTCGCTCTACTCGAAGAGAAATATTGTATAAGGAGGGTCAACCCCAGATCCTTGTATTTTTTTTAATTGGCAATTTTTTTAAAAATATTTTTCCCCTTTGCCCCTTTATTTTGCTTTTTCTTTTTTGTTTTTTCCCCATTGCCCCTTTCTCTTTCCCCTCTTTCCTCGACACCGCCTTCTTCTTCTTCCCTTTCTCTTCTTCTTCCCTTTCTCTTCTTCTTCCCTTTCTTCCACAGTCCCGATGCCCACCCTTTGTCCTAGATAATATTTGGATCGAGTCTTATAATGAGTTATGACTAATTTAACTAATCTACAGAAAACCTAATATTAAAATATTGATTTAAGACAATGATGAGAAACCAGTGGTTTTGCCACACCGCCACACTGATGGATTTTAACCTAGATAGAGTATTTATTTAATATTTCATATGATTTATGTTAGCAGGTTAATCATGCCTACAAGATATTCTCTCTCAAGATATATCTACCTATCTCGCCAGTGAGGTATTTTACATCTGTGCCTCGACCCCTCGACTCCAAAATGCATTAATGTGCAAACCCTAATGCCACACTTGGAACCCGGGGTGTCTCTATTCCCCAATTGACCAAGTGTTTTTACCCATGTCCCTAGGAGTCATCTTCTCGATCTCGCACTTAGTAATAGCATGCCAAATTGGCTAAACAATAACATGTGATTAATTTCCCGTGAGTAAAGCAACCATATAAATTCATACTAATATCAAATAAAACTAAAATTAATACATTAATCCATAATGGTATACAGGTTTATAAACCGTAGAGTACAGCAGTTCATGGTGATATTCATTACAGACTAAAAGATTTTTAACATAAAATAAATCAAGGAAAGAGCTACAGAAGACGCCATCTTCGCGATCTCTTGGAATCCGTCTCCGTCAATCTTCCTCTGTACGTACGTCCTTCTCTCTCTGTTTGCCTCTGAATGCTCACCTCTGAATGTCCTCCGCCTCTAGAAAATTCCTTCCTTTTATGTCTTAGGAAGCGAGCCCATCATTGGCCCAAAATTTCCAATCATTTAGTGCTCAACCGTTTCTGAAAAACCCTCGCTACGCCATGGCAAAGAGGTCCTACGCCGCAGCGAAGAGGTCCTACACTGCGGCGAAGAGGTCCTACGCCAAGGCAAAGAGGTCCTACGTCGCAGCGTACCCAAGACCACTGAATGTCTTCCTTGCTGGTCCACAGTGGCTATGACCTCCACGCTGCTGTGAAGGGCTACGCCGCAACGTGGAGTGCTTCACCGTTGCGTGAGTGCTCTGATTTCCTTCCTCTTTTTCTTCTCTATTTCGGGTCTTCCTTCACGTTATTTAGCTTAGGATTAGCGCAATATGAGTGAATATGAATGTGAATCATGCAATTGAGTTATAAGAACACATAGAAATCTTACTAAAACGCATGCATAATTCACACCGATCATTAACTGTAGGCGGGTTCCATTGGATATGATGGATTCAAAAAGGAAAAAAAAAAGTAAAGTAAATATTTATTGAAATGAGATATTTATACAATTGATTTACACATTGTATTTGAACTATATCTGGAAACATTATTTTCCTATAAACTGTACTCTCACTAAGCTCCTTTAGCTCACCCTCTTTCTAAATGTTTTATAAAATGTTTTGAGGGGCAAAGACTAACGAGCAGTTCAAGCATCCTCAAGCTCGCAGAACACTTCGCCTCACGCGACTCCACCACTTTTCAAAACGTATTTAATCTTTCAGAATAACTACTATGCATCTTTATTTTGTAATGTATATATGTTTTAAAGAAATGAACTATGAAAGCTCTGATCCTCTATGTGGTAGAGGTACGTAGGCGGTTGGGTGTAATCCCCGACTCGAGCCCAATGGTTATAAAAATATTGTTTATATTTCTATGGTGTTCAGAAAATGATTTAAATTTTGATTTGAAATTTCTTGTGGTGAACTTGATGTCCCATAGTTGGATGTGGAGTAAATGAACATTATTGGGAGTGTAAAATGTTTTATTACAGGTGTTGTAAAATTGGGAAATGTCTGAAAAACAAAGGAAACTCTGCTCGATTTTCTGCCAAATGTTTAATCGTATAAAAAGGGTTTAATGTTTAAAAGAAAAGAAAAAAAAATTTGCCACCATGTTTAATAAGGTTTTAATGGAAAGTATAACTCGAGTTAAATGGGTTCAAGCCTACGTGATCACTTTTTAAAAATGATTTAAAAGAAATAAGCTTCACATCTCGTAGGAGTAGGGGTCCCTCAAAGTTAGGAATAGAAATCCTGTCATCCCTTTATCTCTACATCCGATCGACCGAGTGTCACTCTACCCGATCCCCAGAACCTTTATCTCGATCTCAAATTCCCAAGCAAAGCAAGCTGGTGTCGTCAAATTCACCAGAAATGTGAGCAAGTCGACACTGGATCTATATATATACCGACAAACTCGAATTAAAACTAATCCATATGAATATAACAAGAGTACATCAAAACCCTAGAAATAAAGTTAGAACATCTTTTTTATCATTACAATCATTTGGTTTTAGTCAATAGGAGTTCTAGAAAGAAAAAACAAATACAAGAATTACACAATCTCTCGAATCTTCCTATGTCGTCTTCTCCGTCCTCATACCCCGTTCTCCCTTCTTCTTTTTCGTTCTTTTTGTTATATCTAAAAAAATTCTCGTTGGGTGAGTCCCAAAGACGTCGCAACGTCGCTACGTTGGCTGATGTAGGCTGCACGTCATACGACCTCAACGTCACGACGTTGGGACATCGCGACGTGAGAACGTCGCGACGTTGGAATGTCACGACTTTAAGGCTAAGCTCTCCTCAAATCTCCTTCTTCAAATCTCCACGCTTCCAAAGCCATTGCCCGAAATGCATAAAAAAAGGCATCGATATAATGCATAAATAAACACACTTATTATAAGATGAAATAAACCGAAACGTGATCAAACGCTGGGTATAGATGAGTGCTTTGGCACTCATCGCCAAATTACCCGTAGCTGAAAGATCCATAACGTTTTCCACGTTTCAATGTTAAGAAGGTATAGGTCAGACCCCTCACATGTGGTCTCTTCAGAGATTATTAAGCTTCGCCCGAAATTGACTTACAAAGAGGAACCCGTAGAAATCTTGGCTCGAGAAGTCAAATAATTGAGGAACAAACAAATTCCATTAGTCAAAGTATTGTGGAAGAACCACAAGGCGAAGGAAGCCACGTAGAAAAGTGAAGAAACTATGCGTCAGTAATATCCGCACCGTTCACCGGCTGTACTCATGACGAAATATCCTGGCGTGGGAGTTAACACCTCAAATTATACCCTAATAATTTTATAACATGTATAAAATAAGTTAAATTTGGGTTTTTTCCAAAATTAAATACTAAATGAGAAAAAATGATAAAACCGGAATTAATACAAGAGTCAAGAGTAAAATAGAAAATGTCACATTAAGGACCTGGGGCGTCATAAATCTAGAAGAATACACTAAAGTCGAGTATGGGATAAATGAATTCAAATATAAATGAAATGAAAGACTTTAATGCAAAATGGAAAACTTACAAAAATGATTTTCCAAACTGTGCCTTATTCATGAAAATGATAAGACCAAATTCCGTCTTAGAATTGGGCATTTCACCTGGGAGCCTAGGTTCACGTGAATGAGAAGAGAAGCCACTGAGGGTTTGCCAGCTCTCCCATCTAGTTCAAGGCTTCGCTTTGATCAAGAGAAGGAAAGGAAGAGTCTCAAGCACTTCAAGGAAATCAAGGTTAGAAACCATCCTAACTCCCTATTTGTTCATGTTTGAGGTTCGAAAGAACCCTAACTCTTCTCATTCATGTGTTATACTTGTTAGAGTTGTGTTGATGTTTGTTTTGATTTGGATTTGGGTTGATTCTCCCTTTTGATTGTTAGGAAAGTCCTAACTTATTTTCGTTTTTTATCTTAGGGAGAACCTAACTCTTCCATCTTTGGGTATTTTGTTTTTGAATTGAGTCAGACAGCTGGTCAAGTTTACATTGCGGGGGTCTTAAAGACCAAGAAGTGTAAAAATGAGATGTATAGGTTTTGAAGGAAATTATCAAGCCAAAGGTTTTTTCAAAACCCATGTTTTTGTTCTTGCACACTGTCTTCTGACTTCCAAATTGGATGATTCCAATCGAGATGGTGCATAAGACTCATGGCTGAAAATTTATAGAAGAAAAGAGACCTAAAGTAGTCCAAAACTAGCATCCATGTTGGTGTTTCCGAGATGGACCAAAACAGAGTCTAGAAAATAGAAAATTTATGGGTTGTGTCATGCTTTTGTTTTAGCCATAACTTAGTCATTAGTCATCCAAATTGAGTTATTCTAGTTGTAAAAGAACCCTAAGAGGTATACCTACAAAAGTATAGCAGAGGAAGCAAACCTGACCCTAAGTCTCCTATTTTTGAGATTGAAGTGAAAATACGGGTAAGTTGCTGGGTTATCTCAGTTTTGGTGTTTTGGCCATAAGTTAAGTTGTAATGATCCAAATAAAATGATTCCAATTTCTACTGAAAATATACTCATAGAGCTATCATTTTATTAAATGAAGTTTGGTTAAAATATAGCTCAATTGTTCCCATAAAAAATTTTAAGTGAAGGTGTATTGGGTAGAAATCAACCCTAACCAGAAACCTAAGCATGCACGACTAATTTTTCTTTGTTTTTTCTCTGATTGTGAAGTATTTGTGGTGGATTAGGGGCTGGTGATGATAAAACCCGGGCTAAGATCGGGATTTAAGGAATAAGAATCAAGAATCGACAACCCTTTTAGTTTGTTCTTCACATTTCTCTTCTTGCTTTGGTTTTGTGTTTGCTATGCCATCAAAACTGAAAGGTTTTATATGAAATATGCATATGTGCTCTATTTTGAACCATATATGAATTGGTTTGGGTTTAGTTAATTGAATTCAAGTGGATTACCATGAAATCTGCATGTGTGTTCTGGTTTGAACCATAAATAAATTGGTTTTAGTGTTATGTAATTGAGTATCAACTTGTGTTATTGTGGAAATTATGTGTTTAATTGCCCTCTTAAATGTGTGGAAAGATCATTGATAAATGATCTATCAAGTGGCAAACGTAACGGATGCAAGTATGTACAAACGAATCCGTCGAATATGTGAATCGTATTGTGAAAATGTGAATATAGGGGAATAGAGAATAAAATCTTGTAACTACTATGATAAATTATTAATGCCCTTAAGAGAATGTTATCCGTCATATTCGAGTTAGGGATGAATTGGTATACCAATAAGGATAAATGTAGTAGTATTGTGAATGATATGATTGATAGTGACATACCGATCCGTAGCTTAGCGGGACAGTATCGGTAGTATACACAAAATGCAATGTAACAACTACCCATAGCCTACTGCGACAAGATCGAAGTTATTAAAGTGTTAAATCGCCAGCAACTGCGTCTGCGTCGTGATTTCTGCTATCTTAGATCTGCTTTATGGGCAAATGGTTAACAAATGTGTGAATTGTGAATTGAGTTGTGACAAAAATACTAGTATATAAACATGAAAAGTGTGAATCTTTGTGTTTTATATGCAAGATAAAATGAATGTATGTTAAACTATTATAAAATCATATATATATATATATATATATATATATATATATATATATATATATATATATCATCTCACTACATCCAATATGTTTTCTATTTTCAAACAACATTTTGACGTTTATTATGTTGTATTGGATTGTGATGAAATGAGAATAGAACGTAGAACCACTAAGCATGAAATGCTTAGCGCTGATTTCTCATACGCACGTGCACCATGTAGATAGTAGCAAGACCGAAACCAAGTACATAGAGTCACCGTCATACGGCCGGAAAAGTATACATAAATGTCTGCTTTCATGGCTGCTCACTACATTTCATGATATCATGTAATTATTTTATATAGAAATCAAATATGTACAAATATTCATGGAATGTATTTTACTATTGGGGTGAAAAATAGGTGAACTCTTATAATATTTTGTAAATGTATGTTGCAAAGGCATGGAATGACATTTTGTATCAATATGTTGTACTAAATAATAGATATGGGTCATCTTGAAATGATATGATGTATAATCAAATCTTTCTCTTCTTTCTTCCCCATAGTAATGCACCACTGCTATAATTGTATTACATTAAGGATTAATGTGTTACATTAGTGTTATAACAATGGTACATTAGTATGGGAAATAGAGAATAGAAGATTTTAGGCCCCATATATTTGCCACATATGAAAAAGAAAATCATCAAATTAAATCTTCCTCTTCTCTCTTCCTCGGACTAATGTACCACTGCTATAACTGTGTTTCATTAAGGATAAATGTGTTATATTAGTGTTATAAGAGTAGTACACTAATGTTGGGAATAGAGAAAATGGAGATTTGATGATTATCTCTCATGTGTTGCAAATATATGGGGCCCACTTGTCAACTCATTAATGACAAAATGGTCTTCTAAAAAATTCATATTTTTTAATACACTAAAAAATCATACAAAACCCAAAACATCTTTTTTTTTCCTTTTTCAAAAAGTCTTAAAATAATAATATGGATGTAAAAATGACTAAAAGTAAAGTATAATTTTTCACTTTTCTTTTCAAATTCTTTTTTAAAAAATATTTGTAGACCTTCAAGCTTGTTCATGGAATGAGTCTTTTAGGCCCTGTTTAGTAGGTAGAAAATTTTCTGTTTTCTCTATTCAAACTTTTCGAAAACAAGGAAAACGCGTTTAGTTACGAGAATAAGACGAAAACAAATTTTGAAAACAAAGAAAATGAATTCACTATTTTCAACATTTTATATATGAATCGAAAAACGTAAAAGCTGCTTTTCCTTGCTTTTCAAATTACCCAACCAAATGGGGTTGAAAATGAAAACGTATTTTCAACCAAATTCAAGTACGAAACATATTTTCGAAAATGAAACTAAAGATTAGAATACATTGAAAATTTTCATATTCTGAATTTTGGATAGAGTTGAAAATTTTCGTGAACTAAACGGGGCCTTATTTTTCCTTTATGGGATGTATAAGTGTTACACATTGGAAGTTTAGGAAGGGAAAGAGGTTTGGGGGCCTTTCACCCTTGGTTGAGGGATAGAGAGGCATTTGAAAGTTTTAAAAAATAAATTTTTGGTTATGTAAAAGGCCCTAAGTGGTCTTACTTTTTGAACTTTATAAAAAAAGTTCCAAATAAGAACCTTAATATTTTCACAAAATTATTGTATCACCTACACTTTTGCTTATTTCATTTCATATATATATATATATATATATATATATATATATATATATATATATATATCAATATCTTTGGTATTAATTTTCAAGACTTTGATAACTGTTGAACCAAAATTTGAGAGTTATATAATATGTTGTTAGATTTTGAGGCCCAATCATCGGTAAAACACAATTCTTCATTTCTTTTATCTATAAATAACTTTAAAAATTAACAACAACTCTTATTCATCAAATATTTAAATTAATCTGAAATTAGCTTGACATATAAAATGATATTTGAAAATGTGAGGGGTCAAGAAAAAGTAAAGTGGAAAAGGTATTCATTTAATTTCTCTATGGTCTTTAAAATAGATAATTAATCCAACTACCATTTATGCTTAAAAATAATTGAAAATAATTTTACTTGAATGAAATCACCCCTCTTTTTTTAATATAAGAGAGTATAATAAAACTTGAAAGATAGATTAATGTCTTAAGAACTTAGAAATGATGATTAAATGCAAAATTTACCATTATAAAATTTATAAACCAATATGATGAGATTCCATCTTATTCTTAAAGTATAGTAATATGAATCTTTTATTTTAATTAAGTCCATCCCACATCGTAATTTGGGTTTGTATATAGAATTCCTTTTTAGTCTTATCGCTTTCTTATTCAACCCTAGTCGTCTTAGCAGTTAGAAGTCGAGGTCATTCTAAGCCTTCTCTTTCCAAGCAATATTCAATCAAAGTATCTCTATTTTCTTCTTTATTTTTTTAGTAGATTTTTCTTATGCTAACTTTATATTTTTTTTCTTATTTCCTAACTTTACTTTGTGTTCTTGTACTTTAAATCTTAGTAATCCTATGAATCTAGTTTGATGCATCCATGATTTACTCCTATCTTGATATCTTAAAGTATCAACTTTCATACTTGTTTGCACCCGAATTGAAATTTAGCCTAATCCAGTAATGAGTAAGGTTTAAGCTCAAGCCCATAGAAAAGGCCAACGGTATTTTTGAAATTTTTAAAAAAATTTGGAAGTCAAACGAAGTTTTATTATAAGTGGCAGAGATATGGGGTAGTTATGTGCTGATGTGAAATTTCCTTGAAGAACAAGACTCCATAATGAAAACGTGGAATTTCCTTGAGGAACAAGACTCCATAATGGAGACATGGAAGAATTCTTGAGGAACAAGCCTTACTAATGGAGACGTGAATGAATTCTTAAGGAACAAACTTCTTTAATTGAAGAAGTGGAGAATATTTTCAAGAAGTGGAGAAAGTGGAGAAAATTGAGACTTGGGCAACAAGTCATCTACATCTATAAAAGAAGCAAGGGAAAATCAACCAACAATCAACCAATCAATCAATAACTCAACAAATCAATCGATCCAATGTTAATTTACTACAACAAATCCTAACTTTTCAAAAAGCTTTCAGCAAATTCATCATTATATTTCCTAGTTTTAGCCAAGTTTCTTTCAATTTTCTAGCACAGTCTTATTTTCACAAAGAAATCCAATGTTTATTTCAACAATTCTAACATTTTATTTCCAAGTTTCAGTAAAGTTTGTTAATTTTCAGCACAGTGTTATTTCATTCCTTCCTAGGGAAATCTAACATTTTTCTTCAACATTTAATTCCTACATTATTTCCATTCGGTGTTTTCTACTTTGATTCTAGGAAACCAAAGGAACCAAGGAGCCTAGTCTGATTAGAAGTTTGATCTTACAAGTCATTTCAGTTTGGAAACACTTTAATATCCTGGCATGCCCGCACACTTGTATTTTGTATGTTTCGTGTGAAATTCAAAAATCACCACAACATATTTTTGGCATGCTCAGTGGGACACATTTGTGTGAAACATCGCTCGGGGGGACACATTTGCATGAAACATCGCTCGGTAGATTCATCCTTTTCTAAAGATGCCACCAAAATTGAGAAGTAAAACCATTTTAGAGTCTCATGACTCAATATCTGATGTTGTAGAAACAGCATATGAAGGACTCATTCCAGCCATGGTGGAACAATTTGAGAGAAATAAGCAGCCCATATTTTCTCCAAGAAGATTATGCATCAAACAGCCCATTCGGCAAGAAGCAGGCATAGGTATTGTGGATGATGATGATACTCATGTTCCTACTGCTACAGAGTTTAAGGCAATGATCGACGATCTACAGAGATTGAATGCATTGGTTAAACAACATTTTGATGAAAAAATGGCTGCTCAAGTAGAGGCTGAGTCTAAACAACTCAAATTTCTGGTTGAGAAAACTAAATCCATGTCTAAGTATGCACAAGTCATGATAGATGTGGTTGATAAACAAGCCAGAACAACATCCAAGCGAGCTAAGGTCGTTGTAACAAAGCAAGAAGAACAATCTCGGTCATAAGGGACTATCTTGAAGGCAATCTCAAAGATGGTTGGACAATAGAGGCTAGAAGTGGCTTCTCTATCTACAAGGCAACTATCCAGTGAACTTCAAAGGCAACTGTCTATTGAGCTCAGGGGGTAACTCCCTAGGAATTTTCAAGAAGCAGGTGGATCTCACTGCTCCCCTAGATAGGTTGAAAGTTGATATCTTCCTCCCCATAGGAGAGAAGATAGAACTTCAAAAAATTTCAATGGAGAACGTTCTAATCCTGTTAGAACAATGGCTCCTCAAAGTGTGTTTATTAACATCAATCCGGTTACATATCCTGGAGTTATAATGAGCCACTTCCTTTAGGTAGAGGCACGAGGGCACCATTCCACCACCCTTAGGGGTAGGTATTAATAGAGGGCAGCAACTTCCCCAGCCTTTGACGCAACCACCTCCACCACCATACTTGGAGGCAATAAGGGAGGCAGTACAGGAACTATATGGGCTAATAGACAGAGAGAATCCTTACCCAATGAGTATAGAATTCTTGAATTCTATTTATTTTATGGAGAAAATGGACAGTCTACCTTAGAGAATGTGGCTAGATTCATAGTGCAGTGTGGGGAATTAGCCAACTATGAAAATTTCCC
Organism: Tetrastigma voinierianum; assembly: GCA_016808115.1. Classification (NCBI taxonomy): domain Eukaryota; kingdom Viridiplantae; phylum Streptophyta; class Magnoliopsida; order Vitales; family Vitaceae; genus Tetrastigma; species Tetrastigma voinierianum. The sequence goes on along the minus strand of JAEQBH010000033.1, from coordinate 641,655 downwards.
CTATCTCAAACTCATGTTATTTCTTAACTCACTAACAAGAATTGTTTTTACTTGGTATGCAATATTGCCAAGGAATTCCATTATGAATTGGCAAGAAATGGAGAGACAATTTCCACACACAATTCTTGAGAGTTGAACATGAGATTTTCATAGCATAATTATCAAGAGTAACACAAAGGGGAGGAGAATCAGCATAATCATTTATTACTCGTTTCAAAAGAAAGAGGAATAGATGTAAAATCCATCTCCCATAAACAAAGCATGTGAAGATAGCCTAAAGGGGACTTGATATAGAGCTGAGGAAAAAGTCTCAAGGTATAGAATATAGAGACTTTTATGAGCTTGTTGCAAAGGTAACAGAGTATGAAGAATTATTTAGGGAAGAAAGACCTCCATAGGAACTTACTGTCAGGAGGTGAATTTTGAAGAAATTGCAGTAGCAGATCTCCAAAGTACATGTTCATTCATCTGCCCTCTATTGGTGAAGAAAGCACCTGACTTATGGAAGAAGTAACAGACCTCATATACACAAGTACATTATACTTTTGATGTGGCAAAGATCGAGGAAATCTTTTGATTTTCTTATGAAGGAGAAATTCATCACATTTCCCCAAGATCACCAACTTCCCAACAAAGAAGAAATTAAAGGAAAAGTATATTGTAAGTATAATAACTCCTTGAATCATGGGACTAATTTTTGTTGGAGTTTGAGAAATATTATCCAAGACAATATCAATAAGGGAATACTAAAGTTCCTAGAGAAAAAAGGGGCAATGGTGATTGTTGAAGATCCATTTCCACCAGTGGCTTCAGTTAACATAGCTGCTACGAATTTGAGGGCAGTGCTAAATGAAAATAAGGATGGGAGATTTTCTCCTAATGTCAAGATAAGAAAGGTATGGATTCCTAAACAATATCTAGTTTATAAGGATGAATTGGAAGTAGAAGGAAAAGTATCTACAACTAAAGAAAAGGAAAATAATGGAAGGTATCCATATCATTATAAACAGGAAATCAAGGAAAAACCCTCTAAAACAATAATGTTTCTCCCAAAAATAGACATACTTTTCTAGGGGGAAAGGGCATGAACAACTCAAAGAGAGAAATACATCCAAGGTTTGTTGTCCCTCATCCTATCTCACCTGGACAAAAGTGGCATGTGGTGCAACATAAGAAATTTCCCCAAAAGCTCACCATAAATAAAAAAAAAAATGATGCATAGACTGAGAGCTATAGAGAAAAGGCAATTACCTGAAAAAATGCCACAAGGAAAACCAAAAGAAGTAGGGAATTTGAGATAAGAAATGAGGCCTACTCCAAAGAAAACCAAATTTTGAAGGAAAGCTACAGAAGATAATGAGTCTACTGAAGAGATTGATGAAGAAATGGATTTGAAAACTATTCTAATAGGTACATTTCCTATTTCTTTGAAACGTTCTACCATTTCTCTAACTTTACCATATTTTTTCAAATCAAAAGAGATAAAGGAAAGCTTAGTGGAGGTAGAGAAAGAACATTCTCCAGCAGAGGAAAAGTAGCATAATTAGAGGGTAATCACCATTGAATCCTTTCAAGGAAGCAAGGCCTAAAAGGTGATACTGGAAAAACCTACTGTGGAGATGACAAGGCACATAAGACCTCTCTATGTGAGAGCACACTTTAATGGTAAACCAGTGTCCAAGGTAGTGGTGGATAATGGATCCGTAGTCAATTTGATGTCATTGAGGATGTTAAGAGCACTAGGAAGAGGCATTGGTGATAAAATTGAAACAGAAGTGTCTGTATCAGCTTTTACGGGGGAAATCTATAAGACTCTGGGCGTACTCCCTATTGACATCACTGTGGGTAGTAAGACTTCCTTATCAACTTTCTGTGTGATTAATTTTACTACTAATTACAATGTTTTTCTAGGAAGAGACTAGATTCATGTCAATTGATGTGTGTCATCCTCCATTCACCAATTTTTACTATTTTGGAAAGGTGATGAAGTAGAAGTAGTATGGGAAGACAAAGAACCTTTCATTTCAACTTTAGATTCTATAGAGGCCAATTATTATGACCAAGAGTTTGGTCCAATAAAATTCAAAGGCAAAAAGAATGATGGTGCTCCAAATGAAATATACATGGAGTCAAGGGATACTGGTGACATTCAAGACCAAGCTACCAAAATTTTTAAGACAACTACTATCGTGCCTTTCAAGCCGATAAAGGATCTGATCATTGAGGAGATCGATGACTAAGTATTCTCATGAAGAGAATGCGGCCACTACAGTCGAGACATTCAAAATGCAAATGTAGCAAGTTACTGAAAGAATTGCATAAGAACATTTCCAAGACATTTGTGGAGCTGAAGTGATTTATAAAGAAGAATCAAATGAAGAGAAGGAAGAAATTCATATTGAATATTTGGAGCAAGCTCCTCCTAATGGAAGAGGTCAACCTCAGCACTATGGAAGAGCCAAGGATTACTTACATCGATTCTCTCTTACCCTCTAACTTGAAGGAACAAATCATATCACTATTACAGAATTCAAAGATTGCTTCGCTTGGAATTATGACGAAATGTCAAGATTGGATAGGGGCCTTGTGGAACATCGCCTTCCTATCAAGCCTGATTCCATCCTTTCCAACAACCACCTAGAAGAATATCCAAGGAAGTAGAGTTGAAGGTGGAGGAGGAAATTGAGAAACTCTTGAAGGCCAAATTCAGCAGGCCGACAAGGTATGTTCAATGGTTAGCAAATATTGTTCATGTGATGAAGAAAAATGGAAAACTTCAGGTATGTGTGGATTTTAGAGATCTAAATGTTGCTACTCCTAAGGACATGTATGTAATGCCTATTGCAGACATGTTAGTTAATTCTGCTACTACGAATGAATTTTTATCCTTTATAAATGATTTTTCTAGTTACAATCAAATTTTAATAGTAATAAAAGATATACCTAAGACCACCTTCATATGTATTGGCTCCATATGGACATTTGAATGGCTGGTCATGCCTTTTAGTCTCAAGAATGTCGGTGCAACTTAGCAAAGGGCAATGAATGCCATTTTCCATAACATGCTAGGCCACCACATGGAAGTATACATTGATGATGTTGTGGTTAAATCTAAAAGAACCAATGAGCATGTGGATCATCTAAGGAAAAGCTTTGAAATGATGAGACACCATCAGTTAAAGCTTAATCCACTCAAATATGTATTCGGAGTTCATGTTAGGAATTTTCTTAGATTACTAGTTCACCAAAGAGGGATAGAAGTGAATCAAAACAAAGAAAAAGCTATTGCTTCAGCCAATGCTCCACAAAATAAGAAATAACTCCAAAAGTTCTTACGTCGTGTAAATTATTTAAGAAGATTCATCTCTAACCTGGCAGGTAAAACCAAAGAATTACCTAACTTAGTGAAGCTTAAAGATATGGAAGAGTTTAGGTGGAAGGAACGACATCAAGCGACCTTTGACAAGATCAAAGAGTACCTCTCTAAACCTCTTGTTTTAATGCCTCCCATACAAGGCCATCCACTTAAATTATATTTATCAGCCACAAATGAGTCAATAGATTGTCTTTTGGCCTAAAAAAATTCTAAAAGTCATGAGCAAATTGTATATTATTCGAGTATGGTCTTAAATCCAATAGAAACAAGATATACTCCAATTGAAAAATTATGTTTGGCCTTGTACTTTGCATGTACTAAATTGAGACATTGCATGATCAAGTCTCAAGTCTATGTGGTTTCTCAAACTGACCTTATGAAGTACATGCTTAATCGGCCACTGATGATAGGTAGGATTGGTAAATGATCTCTTACTTTGTCAGAATTCGCTTTGGTTTATTTTCCACAAAAACTGGTCAAGGGACAAGCATTGACAGATTTCCTAACTAATCATCCTTCCTTAGAAATTGGAACAAAGCAAAGTGTGGAGCTAGGAATTTATGGAGCATAAAAGAAACCTTGGATCCTCAAATTTGATGATTCAAGCATAGAGAATTCAACTAGTTTAGGAATAATGATTATTTCACCAAGGGGAGAAAATGCTACATTGTCTTTCAATATAGGCTTTGAATGCATCACTCCCATTGTACTTTCAACTAATTCTTAATATTTGTACTTTGTGTACACTATTGTCATTTAGAAATAACGTTAATAATTTGTTTTTATATTTTTGGCTCCAAATTGTTTTTTTTAGATCAACATGAGTGGGAACACCATAAGGAAAGCTCATGAATTACAATGAATCCTTCTCGGCCTCTTTACTCCATGCATGTCTTGAAGGAAATTAGGCATGATATCAATAGGGGGCTTTGTCCACACCACCATCTCCCGAAGACGTGAGTAAGTTATAGTTACAATTTTAGTTTTGGCTCCTACTAAAGGTGGTTCATAGTTAATAAGAGTCTATGGATGGGGTTATTTCTTGCCCGCGACTAAAAAATATAACTATGGATGAGGTCATTTATTGGCCGCAACTAAAATAGATTATTATAGATGGGTCATTTCCTAGTCGTAAATGTGGTCTCCTAATTTCTCAGAGTCACTGAATCGTCGAGGCATTCACTAGTTGTTTATGACACATAAAACAAAGAAGAGCGGTGATGGTGTTGAGTAAAGATCCGCAGCCGATGGCAAAGTCGAGTCTTTTTTGGAGGGGACTTTGAACTTGAGCGATAGTAATCGATTAAATCGTACCTCGTTTTGGTGTGACATACTCTTTTTATGGAAGAAGGAAAGAAGATCGATCACTTTTTTTTTTTATAATTGGGCGATTTCTTCTCATAATGATAGGGGAAGGTGAAAGCAGGTATTTCGGAAGGTTGTAATTGCTTCCCTCAGTAACTACCTTCCCAGTTGAGACGCCACCCTAAGAGGACTTCCACTATTTTATCGGGGCCCAGGCGAGTGGGTTCATGTAGGTGAACTTATGCTAGTAAAACAAAAGGGAGTCGGTTAATGACTTAGCAGGAGAGTTGTCGCTTTGGGAAAATAAGCGCTCTAGCTAAACAAGGCGTCCGGGCTATGGGATTCCCAAGCGCCCGGGCGGGAGGTTGGCCGGGCATTTATGGGCCGGCTAATGTTTGGGCCTCATCCGTTTGGGGTATCCAGGTAGAAGGTCGGCCCGGTGTTCCTGAGCCGGCTGTTGACTGGGCTTTTAAGGATATTGAGATTGCTGGCCATGGGTGTTGGGCCTGGATCCAAGGTACCCACAATGCCCCCCTTTTTCTACAGGGAGGTGAATATCATCTTTGGTTGAAAAATAAGTTTAATTAGAATCATACCGTACTGGAATAGTTTACCATTAATCTTTGCTTAATTTTCGATGTAAATTTTATAACTTTTTTTGTGCATTGCATTAGTTGTTATTGGGTCATCTGGATCGGTCCTAAGATATAGGAGGGAAGTAGCTATAAAGCGGCGAGGATGGCCGAGGTAAAGGATATCCTAGCTCGTCGTGAGAGGAAAAAGAAAAGACAATTGATCGTCGACGGGCCTTGCGAAGTGAGGGGTTGCGAAATGGGGATGGATTCACGACCCGATTTGCGAAGTATGCTCTTTCCCGGGCATGGAATGATCGAAGAGCAACATGGTTTTGGCGGTCGAAAATATTTGAGGATGGAGTTTAGGTGGTTAAAACTTGAATGCCCGACCCTCTGCATCGAGAGCGCCCTGCTTAAATCTGCAGGGTTTGGTCGACCCTGCTTGTCCTCATCCTCTCATTTTCCTCCTTCTTAGCCTTGGTGGCAGCACGGGGGCTTTCTGCTTCTCGTTCAGCCCCATCACCATCTTTGTCTCTACGGCGGTTCACCCTCGACCGGCTGCGATTGTTTGTTCAGGCGGGTATGGCAGAACGGGAGATGCATGGTCTTCCAGAAGAAGCGGTGACATGTAGTCGCGGAGATTTGGAGGCTAGAGAATCTGCTTGGGAGAGGCTACGGACGGTGAGAGAGATCTGGCATGCCACGAGGCAGCGATAGGCCTCTTGGGGAGCCATTAATATCAGGCCCGAGGATAGAGTCGAGCTCGCTCGGGTCAGTACTTTAGGCGCTTGCGGAAGAGGCGCTGTAGAAGGGCGAGGGGTCGAGCATGGAGCCGCTCAGGAGGTGTTGGCCACAGTGGGGGAGGCTTGTAAGAAAGCTGAGGAGGAGAATAGCTATTTAGCAGACAAAAAACTCGCCTTGGTCCTAGAGCTCGGGGCTTTGAAGGATGAGCTTTCTGCAGCCTTCAGGGATAAAGTAGGCTATAGGCAGAAGCGTTGGAGCGGGTGATTAGTGGCGATGCGCTCTTGATTATGGCTAATTTGTTGCGCTTTCACATACAACATATGTGGGGCAAGCCTGTCAGTCGGACGGATATCAAACCCTTATTCCATTGTTTCTGGAGTTCTTCGCTAATCCAGCCCAGGGGCGCGTCGATTCTTGCCTGCTCACGGATCTGATGCTTTGTCGATAGGAAGGCAGATTCGGAGAAACGATCCGGCCATGGCCGGAGAAGGAGAAGCGAGTTCTTCCAATGGCTCAAGAGGAGGCTATTCTTTCGACGGATCCCCCGGTCGAGTCGAGTTTAAGTTCCTTATTTAGGCGAGATTTGTTTTACCTGATGTTGCCGTACCAAACAATTTACTTTTTCTTTCTTGCTTTGGTTATTTTGGCACTACCCCATATGGTTTTTATCCGTTCTTGTTTTTAGTATATAAGCAACTGGTAGGAATTACTTGTAGTGATCCAGACTTGTGATGTCGTGCCGGGCTAGTCAGTTAGCTATGCCACTCGGACTGCAGAGATTGGCAGGGCGAGATGTCGATGTTGGGCGGGGCGGTCGGTGTTTGCGCCGCCCGAGACTTTGAGATTGGCTTGACGAATGTTATCTATGTTGGGCAGGAATGGTCGATCTTTACGCCACGAACACTGAATTGACCAGCTAAATGTGCTCCCACGAAATTTGGGCAGGCGGAGTCGATGGCTGCGCCGCCCGGACTTTGAGATTGACCCGGCGGATGTTATCCCGAGCTGGGCCAGGGGCGGTCGGTGGCTGCGCCGGGACTTTGAATTGACCCGGCCGGATCGTGCCACGGTTGGGCCCGGTGCTGAAGTCGGTGTTTGCGCCACCGGACATTGAGATTGACCGACCCGGATATTGTCCCATCTTTGGGCGAGGCGGAAATCGATGAAGCTAACGCCGCCCGGACCTAAATTGACCCGGTAGGATGTTTATACGAGTTCGTGAGGCGGTCGAGTGGAAGCTGCGCCGCGGACTTGAGATTGACCGACCATATGTTATCCCGGTGGGCGGGCGAATCAGTGAAGCTGCGTCACCGGACTTTAAGATCTGACCGGTATATAGCGTTCATCTTTGGGCGGGCGGAGTCGTGTCAATGTGGCGGACTTTGAAATTATTGACCCGGATGTTTATCACATTTCAGGGCCGGGCGAATCGGTGGCTGCGCCACCCCGAACTTTGAGATTGACCCGGCCCGGATGTTATTTGAGGGCGGGCCGGAATCCCGGTGTTTGCGCCCGCGGACTGAAATTGACCCGACCAGTGTTTATTTGAGCATTTGGGTCGGGCAGGTCGATGGCCCAGGCCACCGGACTTTACCGATTGACCCGACCGGATCGTTATCTAAATTTGGTAGGAGGCGAGTCCAGGTGAAGCTGCGCCACGGACTAAGATTGCTTTTAGTTTGGATATGTATTTATATGTGAAGGCATGCCAGCAATAGATAATAACGACATTCTCTTATTGATAATGCCTTTTTAAGTGCATAGCATTCCACATTCTAGGTACAGGGGTTCCATTGGTTTTGTATGCGACATAGGATCAGGAATTCCCGGCCCAGGTGTAACTACATTCGGTCCCCAGTTTGATTGAACTTTCTACTTAGTAGGGTGTGGTGTTCTCAAAAACTCTTCGCGGGGCGGTCGTCAGGTTGGAATACAGAGTCTTACAGTTTGTTATAAAGTTTACTTGATCGGCGTTGGTAGGATGTCAACCGGTTAAGTAGCTTCCCGCCTTCGTCACTTGTGTCTAACTCTCTAATCATAGATCCCTCATTCTCTTATTCGGGCGTTGTTGTCCGGATGGTAGGTAGGCCGATTTCCGTTGGGATAATAGCTTCCATCCCGTAGGTGAGAGCGAAAGGGGAGACGCCGGTTGGCTTTCGGGCGTGGTCCTGTAAGCCCAGAGCACCCCTGGCAGTTCTTCCACCCATTTCCCTCTAGCGGAGTCTAGCCGCTTTTTGAAGGTCGTTAACAGGGTTTTATCAGCTTGGCCATTGCTCTGGGGATACTGGGGGGTAGAGTATAAATTTTGTATTTCGGTTCTTGACGAAGTCGATGGGCGGTATGGCTGTAAACATTATCGACCACGATTGATCTCGAATCTTGCGAGGCGGCGACGATATTTCTCCAGATGAACCGGGTGACATCTTTATCTTTAATTGACACGAAGTCATCGACCTCTGTCCATTCTTGAAATGTCTGTAGCAACGCGGTAATGTGGTTGCCCAGAGTGGTGCGGTGGGAGCGGGCTGCGATGTCGATCCCCATTAGCGAGCGGCCATGGGCTAGAGATGGAATCAAATCTTGCATGGGGTACAAGATAGGGGACGTCGTTAGCGGTCGGCGTTTCTGTAGTGACGACATCTTATTTCATATTGACCCGTTAATATCCTGGCGTGTGAGCCGGGTGGGCTGGTGTTCTTCCCAGAGTGATTGCATATGCCTTCTTGTAATTCAACCCGACACATCTTGGCCTTTCGGGAGTTAGACATTTCAAGTATGGTCGCCTGGTTATATTTGTCGATCTTATGGAGAGCAGGCCAGGCGATGCGTCGTGGATCCATCGAGATGGGGAGACACTTACGCTGACACTTGGCAGGCATCACGATATGAAGTCCGTTGATAGTAGATAGGGAGATATATAGTTTATTATTGGCAGAGCGTAGCGGCCCGCTGCGTGAGGCATCGGCCGATCTATTGTTTCTTGAATATGTTCGAGTTTCAGTCGCGAGGGTGCACCGATTTATGTTTAGTTGAGGCGTGCTTGGCCATTTGGGGTTCCACGGACTCGGGTCACCGTTGACTTGTCCCGACCAGCGCGAGTTATGAGATCAAGAGGTTGTTAGCCCTGCAATGATCTGCGAGTTCAAGTCCGTATCATAGCTTCATATTCGACTGCATTCTTTGGGCGAAGCCTAAGCGGATAAGCGTTCAATCCTTTCCCCGATAGAAGCAGTGCCAGAGACCAATCCAGGCTCGATTGTGGAGGCAAATCAACGCAAAGGTCTGGCCTAACTGTTGGGCATGTCTTTGAGCCGCGGGATTTACGCGAGGAATTGACGGCACGCGGCACGCGAGTCTGGAAGCATCGGGCTCGCCATATTCTCTTAGTTGGAAATGACCCGATGAGTTCATTCTTTCGGATGATGGGTTTGTGAATCGTGCCGGTGGAGATGGTTAAGTACTACAATGGGGATGAGCCTTGGGTATGGTGGAACTACGGGCGTAGTTCGCGGTAGCTTGACAGTTCGAGATGGGTGTATCTAGTTTCCGCATCTGTTAAGGACAGCAGTGAGAACGCCGACCTTGGCTTTGTATCTCACATTCTTAGGCAGTGCTTTGCTGTTCAGGAGGCTGCGATGCCAAAGATAGAGTGTGTCTCCGGCCTCCGGGCTCGCGAGGATTGGGGGCTCTGTCAGGTAGTTCTTGGTGCCCGACAACCAGTGCGTTCTGGTACCACTCTATTAGTGGCCCCCTGGGGTGAAAAGGGTTTCCAGCGGTCGATAAAGCCCGGAAATAAAGCGCGGCATTGTCGACAGGTGGTCGTTGGATCTCTTTCTTGAAATGGGGGCGGGTGATTGCAAGTCGCTTTAAGTTCGCGTGGTTGCCTCTATTCCTCTTTGTGTTACCATGAAGCGAGGAATGCGCGCTAACCCCGAGGCACATTTGAGGTTTAGTTTCATACCATATTCTCGGTCGAAAGCCTGCTGGAGATGAGTGACATGATCTGGGCGTTGTTTTGATTTTAACCATATCGTCGATATAAACTTCGTAGTGCTTTTTTTTTGCCGTGGGCGCAGCGTTTTAATGCCCCAACCTCTAATAGGTAGCCCCGCGTTTTCTCTTTAATCCGAAGGGCATCACATTGTAGGTGAGTCCGTGGGTGGTGAAAGATGTCTTTTGCATCAGAGGTGTGTGAGGGATCTGGTGGAGTATCAGGCGTCCCGGAATGATAGCATCTGCAGGTGCGCCTTTGAGCATCCACGATTTGATCATGCGCGGTGAGGGAAGCTATGCTGGACGAGGGCGTCGTTGAGGTCTCTGTAATCCACATACTCTCGCTTGTTTCCCTTTGCGGAACCCACCACTACATTGGCTGGCAGCCGGGGTATTTCAACGCTACGATGAATCTATTACGTGAAGGTTATACGACCTCGATCGATGACGGTGGCGGTCGAGTGACGTCGGCTTTCTGTCCCCGATCCCTGTTTATGGAGGCGACATTTAGCTTGTGTAAGGGGCGTGAAGGCAAGTTTGATCCCGTTATATCTGCGTGGGTCAAGCAAACATGACATTAAATTATGCCTTGGCATAAGCGGACCTTTTCCTCACCGAGGAGAGAATTTTCTTCATAGATGCATATGTCAGGCCAGGTAGGACATGGTTTAAGGGATCAATGGCGGCGGCTCTCTCTTTCTACAGGGCGGGTGGTGGATGGTTGTGATGTGATTGCTATTAGGGCATTTGGTCCTTAAGGGGCGGTTCCCCAGAGTAGTGGGTTTGTGCGCGTTCCGCTGGTGAGTTGATAGCAACGTCGCGGCCCATTCTTCCACGAAAATCAACTTGCTGAATCAGTTGGTAACTTATAGTTTGACCGTATGTGGATGGTATTGCTTTCATGGCATGTAGCGAGGCTCGGCCAGTGCATTATAGGCCCCAGTCCTCTACCCGCGGAGAATGTGCCAGTGAGTTCTGGGACTGCACTTTTGTGGAGAAGGTGATGTCCCCAGGCCCCAGCGATGTGGTAGCTCGGATTGAAACCCTAACGAAAACCACACTTGTTGGGATGGAGATGATGATGGGGACTTCCATCGGTTGAAGTGCGGGAGAGAGGAATGATGGAGTCAGTATTGCCTACCCGGGATCGACCGAGACATGTGTACATCAAGTCAGTCAGTATACAGTTAATCTGAGTCTGCGTCGTGATGTGGCGTGATGACCCAGTGTGTAAAGTTTAATAGGTGGAAAGGATATAGGGTTGTCCATAGGGTGACGCAGGACCATCTCCGTTCTTGATAGTATTCCTCTGCTTTGGCTTTCCGCAGAAATTTGCCGGGCATCCTTTTCCGTGTTTCTTGAAGCCCGGTATTGATTTGTGATTCGATTACACTAGTATGAGTTGATGGTTGGTAGGAGTTGGAGGCGAGTTCAGATTTGCGGCCGTACTATTGGGCGTAGGGCGGCCGTGGCCTTGGGTTGATTACTCAGTATCATAAAGGTGGTAGCTGAACCATCTTTTCTACCGGGAACGTTTGGCGGTTATTAGTCTCATGACCATGGTGCTGTGATGTCGCATCGTTTGGACCAGTTCAACCAGTCGAACCTGCCCTCATTAGTGGCGGCCATTTGAAGTCGGGGAGGTCTCGGATGAAGGCGGGAGCGGTCGCGGCGATGTTAAGAGCGGTGAAGTTGGGGGTCTCTGCCTTCTCGGGCACACTTTGTCGGGCGCCACAGGCTCTTACACTTGGTTTGCTTTTACGTTGACCAGTTTGCCGTTGCTTTGCTTGTTGATCGGTGGTTATCATGCTTCGTTTGCGAAGCGGCTCGGATATTATCTTCCAGGGTAAAGAATTTATCCGCCCGACGGTACAATTCTTCCATGGTTACTCGCGGGTCTAGTGATAGAGATCGGAAGAATGGGGTGGTCAGCCCAAAGCTTCTTCTAAAGTTTTTCGAAACCGCGTCCATACTATATACGTCAATCTGCTGAATAGCCTGCCCCGAACCTGCGTGTGAAGTCCCGGATGGACTCGTCTTCTTGTTTGAGGATGGATTGGAGGGAGCTGATGTTCCCTTTTTGCCTGACAGAGCATAAATATTTAGAAATGAACGCGACCCATGGTTGTTAAGGCGTGTTTATTGACCTAGGGGTTTATGGAACAGACGGCGGGGTATAAAATTTGGTGGGAATACAATACCATAGAGTCGGTCATCCGTGTGAGATCATTGCTTGATTTGTAATGTAACATTGTGATCATCTGGTCGGATGAGCGAGTCGTACATGGCGAAGGTGGTATGAAACTAAAGCGCGGGGATCATAGTCCCGGAATATGTTGTCCGAGGGAGTGGAGCATGTCCTAGGGTCCGTCTCTGTGTGAAGAGACCATCGTTTGTAACTAGGGCGGCCCCGAGATAAGCGGTGAATAATTGGCAGCGGCGGAGGATGCCCTCCCCCGTGTAGACGATATTGGGGAGGGTGGTGTCAGGGTCGTTGATCAATTTGGGTTCTCTCTGCCCGATGCCTTTGCGACATTGAGTGGGGCCACCGGCCCCAGGCGCGAGGTGGCCTTTTTCTTGAGTGGGCTTCCACGGCGTTTGGAGATGGTGAACTGCGCGGGAGAGGGGAACTGCCGGAGGACAATTCATCATCTGTCGGTAGATCGATATCGTCAGGCGCAGCGGCCTCTTTACTAGGACGGGAAGGGAAATGGGCAGGGGAGGCTCTCGCGGTGCTCGACCTGCGTTCTAATTGGGTTGCGAGCGCTCATTTTCTTACGACTAATAGCAGGTTCACTATATACGCGCAATTCGGCCACACGCTTTGCTCCTCTTGTCTTACTCTCGGTTCTTAGCGGAGGAGGCGGGTCTTGAGCTAGGTTCGCTAGATTTCTGAGTGCTTGGTACACTCAGATTAGGGTTACGTGGGATGTTTAGAGTGTGACTTTGCGGATCGGGGGTCGCTTGGGAGGCGGGTGTGCCCACGCTCTTGAAGTACCACCCCTGGCCAAACTCTTGCTCGGCATTTCCCACAGGCGGCGCGGTGTGAATCTCTGATTTCCGAGTCAGCGAATCGTCGGGGCATTCACCGGTTGGAACATGACTGAAACAAAAGAAGGCAGCGATGGTGTTCGCCATCCCTCAGATGCAGCGAAAACCAGATTTCTAGAGGACTTTGAAATTGGAGCAATAGTAATCTCGATTAGAAATCTCGTACCTCATTTTGGTGTGACTTGCTTCTCTTTTATGGAGGGAGGAAAGAAGATCCGTCTTTTTTGGATAATGGGGCGTTTCTTTATAATGATAGGGAAGGTGGCTTCGTGTTCGGAAGGGTGACATTCATTACCTCTAAATAACTACCTTCCCAGTTAATTTGCCACTAAGAGGACTTCCTATTTTATTGGGGTGGTCGGTTCATAAGTGAACTTATCTTTGGTAAAATGGAGTGGGTTGACCGACAGCCCAGAGTTATCGGCTTCGGAAAATAAGGCTCGAGGCTCGCGAGCCATCAGGGCGGTCGTGAGTTCCCAGGCCGGGGCGGCGGAAGGTGGTCGGGCATTTATGGAACGGCTAATGGGCCTGTCCGTTTGGGGTGTATCAAGGCGGAAGGTCGACCGAGTCAGTCTGGCGGGAGGCTCTTTAGCCCAGGCTCTGGAAGGATGTTAGTCGGTGGCCCCGTGGTGTTGAACTGGATCCGAGGTACCTTATTAACTAAAATAGATTAATATAGATGAGGTTATTTCTTGGCCACAACTAAAAGAGATGACTATGGATGGGGTGGATGGGGTCATTTCTTTGCTGCAACTAAAAGAGATGACAATGGATTGAGTCATTTCTTGGTCGCAACTATAAGGTGACCATGGATGCGGCTATTTCTTGGCCGCAACTATAAGGATGACTATGGATAAGACTATTAATTTACTAGCCACAACTATAAGGGTGACTATGGATGAGACTATTGATGGAGTTTTTGTAAAACCTAAGAAAATTCTAATTTTCTAAAAAAAGGTAAAATGGTAATTTCAGTTAAAATCCAAAAATTTTCTAGATCTCGGATGACGAACGGACTTGTTTGGAATAGTCTCGTGAAATCTACATTTCATCGCGTCCCAGAAATTTAGTCTGGAAATACGATCGATCGAGTACCGCGTTTCGAGGCAACGAGGGTAATGCGGGACACTTGGCACATTTTGAGTATGGTTGAGGTGCCTTACGTGTGGCTAATCAGGAATTGGTCGGCCATGAGCTCAGTGTGGGCCATGGGTGGACACATGGCATGATGCCATTTGATGAAAATCCCAAAGTAGAGGGATAAGTGGTTGAGGAAATCACATGTAAGACGATGGTAGAATTTAACATGTGGCGAGAAAGACCATTCTCTTGACCCATTGCTTGACAGACCATCTTGGGAAGGGGATAGCAAGGCGAGAAAAGGAGAGAGAAAGAAAATAGATTTTTAAGAGAAAGAAGTTCACCTTCTCTACAGAATTCAGAATTGATTGGATAGTCGAGATCTCGGCAAGCGAGAGGCAGTTGCTCCCAGAGGCTATGCGTGGATACCGGTTTTGTGGAGTTTCGACAAACTCCGGAAGGTAGGGGTCTTCTCCTACTTGATTTAATCCTTATTTAAGAACCTTGTTAATGGTTGGAGTGTTTAGGACCGAAATGGCCGTGAGTTCTCGTTCCTCAGTAGTGGGACCGAAGGTTGGAATTTTAGGCGGTTGGGGCGGCGAAGTTGGTTTGGAGGCGCCTTTGGGTGGTCTATTTGTGTGTTGTGATGCTTTGGGCGGTACGATGAACTATCGGATTTTTATTGGCCCATGTGAGCCGATTTTGGTATTATTACCTTGAAGAATAACATGTTGTTGTGTGTTAATTTTTGTTAATATATGCATGCTTGATATATTAACTTGTGTTATATGGAAATGGCATAATGCATTTCATGTGCACCGGGGCACCCAAGAATAGTAGGTGTGAGTGCATGACAAATAAAATCGGAGGGTTGTCCAAACAATGAATTCTTTTGTAAACTTATAAAAATAGAATTTTATTGGAAAGTTATCGAAGAGTACATTTGGGGAAATCGTCAAACAGAAATTCATGTGAAAGACCATTAATTGTTTCGATGCAAACAAATTCACCTCAGAAGGATTATCCAACGTATTTATAACCGAGAAGGGTTACTTGCAGGTCAAAACCAATATTTTGTTTGAAGACAATTTTTCATACATGGCATAAGCATGTGAGGAAGTCAGTGAGGACGAGACATCGGGATTGGGCATGTAGACATTAGTAAGATCAATACATTTGCTTGAATATGTTTGGTTGTCATTACATATTGCATGGGTGGAGGTAACCCGTATGAATGATTCGACTACTAGGCATTGTTCACCTGTCGAGGAAAATTATTTCAGGTACGAGGGTGTTAGGGAAAACGGCGCTCGTGCCATTTGGCACCAGGAAAGCGGGCAGCGTATGGCGGCTTTTATTGCGTTTTTGTAAAACATGTATGAAATATTCTGATTGAAACATGTGTATTAAGGAGATGATGTAACAACTCTTGGCCCCATTGTAATATAGTTGGATATATTTTGGTGAGTATGATGTGTAGGTCAATGTGACCATTTTTACTCATGTATGGGTCTCATGATATGAGACACACAGGTTTTCCGTAGGTTGACGGTGGTCAATGGGACCCCCGGGAAATGGGGCGTCACAGTTTTTCTTTTGGCTGTTACTAAAAGGTTTAATCTCAATATGATAGTATTTTTTGAAACGAATTTTTAAAAACATTTCTCAAAATGGTTATTTTATGTAATAAGAATTGCACACATTTTTATGTTTAACTTCCCATTATTCATCCTAACCAACAAATCCGTCCTAGTTAATTTGCACTTTGAAGAGTTTAAAACTAGTGTGATGGCTCTTAAAAGCTAGAAGATTTCAATGAGCAATGCTCGATCCTTTGGAATTTATAGTCCCCATTGAACGAATCTAATCTTTGAAGATGCATATCCTAATCAAGCAACCATGATCATGGCAATGAATATAATAAATATTATTTGATAACTCATTTCTTACTGTATTTTCTTTGTCTTCCTCATATGATTCAAAGCCAAGTTGGGTTCTCATCCAATCAAACAAAAAAAGGCATTCAAAGGTAAACACAAAATTTCTCACTTTTTTAATTCATCATCTTTTGACATTAGATCAAAGGAGCGTGCGCCTTGGTCCCGACTCAAGCGCCTGCCGAGAAACGGTGGCGAGACAAGACTTCTCACTTGATTAGAGTGACTTATAATAATAAATGTCACACCAGCACTAGCGGCGGGTATGCGACCACCCCTGGAGACTGACCATTACTTTGATGACTGAGAATCTGTGAAGCGAAGCGTGTTGCTTCTTCGAAAACAGTATAAAAATTTTCTTTCTAAACTTGTGATTTTATAAAATTTGACGACCTGATCATTGCATCTGGGGACCTTATCCCAAGCACATGCTCTGAGTTTTACACTTTCCAAAATATAGCCTTAACCTCTTCCAAAGAGCCTCGGGTTCATCACATTTTACCCAGAGCAAAACTATGTACATACATATGCTCAATTGTACCAAATTCAAGTATTTTTCTTTGAAAATTTACTTAATACAACACTTATACTAGAAGTGGAAAACTAAAAATGCTCCGGCGTCAGGCGTGCTGTGCAATACTGGAAAATAGTTTTTAAAACGAGGAAAATAATAGGCTAAATGAGCTCAGTGAGTGTATGCTTTATAAAATGCTTGCTTTTTCTGAAAATATCTCAAAACTGTAAAACTATATTTTACAAGACATTTTCCAGAAACCTTGCTTGCTTTGCTATAAAAGTTTCTAAAACATTTCATGATATGCTTGCTTGCTTTGCTTTAAAAGTTTCTAAAACTTTTCATAATATGCTTGCTTGCTTTTGCTTTAAAAGTTTCTAAAAACTTTTCATAAAATGCTTGCTTGCTTACCAGTGGTTGATTTTAAAACTATGTGTAAAATGCTTACAAATCAAGATTAACCATTGGAGGCATTTCTTGCTTGTTGTACCCTAGTAAACACGGGGCACAGGCCAATGGAGTGCCGGTGGAAGGACACGGGTCCCACATCGCGCTGGGTGGAAGGGCCTTGGCCCATCACCTTTCGGAAAATATGGTGGAAAGACCTTGGTCTCGTCACCATAAATCTAATAAAGCGCGCTAACCCCATATACTCGATGCGTGCCACGGTCTCCTTTAAATTCCATGATGCCGAACTTAGTTTGCGTCGAGCCCAATCTAAAATACATAAAATGATCCCCCAACACCACACCAGTGCCGCATGCGGAATACCTCGTAGGTATGCTTGCTTAAAACTAGGGATTTTTCGTTAGGCATGTTTTATATAAAATATGCTTTCTTTGGCTCAAACATGGTTTAACAATTCAAACCGTTGTTTGATTGAAATATAGTTTGATAATTAGTAATTCTTTGCTTGAAATATGGTTTGATAATTCCAATGTTTAGCCCCCTTCTTAAAACTCATTGCTTGCTTGTTTTTCAAATATGGTTTAAAATCAAACCATTGCTTGTTTGCTTACTTTCTAAATCACATTGTTTGTGTGCTTTTCAACTATGGTTTAACAATTTAAAACCATAAACTTTAAATATGGTTTAACACTTTAAAACCAAAACATACCAGTGTAAAATGATTTATAAATAATACACTAGTATTTAAAAATAGAGTTTAGAACACTCACATTCCTTTTACACTAATTGAGCACGACTCCACAATTTCTCCCGCCTCCTACACATTCGATGTATTAGACCACACTTTCGTCGCGTGAAAATTTGCAGCGGTTTGCTCGTTATTTTGAGAAAATATGTGAGTCTGAATGTCATTCTCAGGCATATGGTCAGTTTCTAGACTCAATGGGCTTATAAATGCAAAAACAAAAAAAACATTACGAAATTCTATCGGGTTATTAAAGATAAAATCACAAGTACAAGCTGAGCAGTCAGAAAGCAGTCCACGAGTGGCGGATGTCAGAAAATAGTCCCAAAATTCTAAAAATTCTATAACTCAATCCAAAATTTTTGGACTGAAATTCACGACATCTCATAGCTCAAGAGAATTTCTAAAATGCCCACACACACATAGCCTTTAGGCTCGAAATAACACAAGTAAGAAAATTTCCTACCTCTTGAAGTTTGACAAAATGCTAAGATATTGGTACCTACGCTTAGCTCTCGTCGCGTAGTCCAACTTTGTCTTCTGCTTCGATGAAAATCTATGGTGGAGTTTCCTTCGTCACGAGAAAGAAGCGAAGAGAGGAAAGAAAAATTAAAAGAATTCTTCCTCTCTCTCCGCTCTCTCAGTCAGTCCGGTCTGATTTCCTTTTTTTATCCTTTTTTCTTTGTGCAAAGTGTCACAATGCTTTGAAAACTTTATAATTTCATCCTTAAAACAACTTTCAAAAAATACTACTATGGCACTCAAATAATTAAAAGAAAGCCCTTGGTACTGCATGTCGACCCTACGGTTACACATACTGTACACCCTCTTGGGACGGGCGTTACAAAATAAAATAATATTTAATAAACTATAAATACAAAAAAAGTCATATTAATTGATAACATTGTAATCGAACACATATTACAATTGTCCTCGACGAGTTTTCATAAACTATATATATATTCATAACAATTCAATATCTACATAAAAGTTACCTAATAGAATTCATAAACAAATATATTTATAACATTCAAAGTTCAAACAATAATATATTTAATAAACATTTTATATGTATTTCTAAATGCAGCCAATATTTTAAGCATATTTATCATTATATTATATAAAAATTAAATAAATTAAGTACATGATATATCATATGAGTATAAATAAAATAAAGGTTAATACAAATTCCTATAAATACATGTTTCAATATACAACAAACTCTATATTGAGTATTAATCCAATAAAAATATAAAATATCAACTTAATCATAAATATATATTCCAACTTCCACAAACAAAGTTTGCTAATCATATTATCAACTTAATAAAATATAAAATATAAATCATCAACAAAATATATTTCTCATTCCAATTACATAAATTCTCATGATATTAATTTTAATATATGAACAAAAATATAAAGTACCAATATAAAATTTAATAAAAAACAATTTAAAATATTCATCAATCATCATTCATAGCATATCTGGCCATGCAATATTAATATAGTATATTAACATCATAACATGATTGTTTAACAACACAACATAGATTCATAAACCTATTATATAAAATATTATTATCAAATATCAATAATAAATTCTAAAAGATGAACAAAACATAGATTCATCATGTATTTATATAAACATTTCAATAAAATTTAAGAAATATAAAAATAAAAACTTTCATAAACTGGATTTCACCGTTTGGAATCGCCCCGCGAAATCTGGCGCTAACTGAATTTTCAGTTTTGAATTCGGCAGACGTTTGTTCTACACGTCTGTGTGCATCGCGCTTCTGATTATAACAGATATTCGAGTGTAGACAAAAGTCACATATAGCACGTACTCATGTGCCATAAGTGGCATGAGTAGAGAAATGATGAAAATGGACGGCCGAGATAGTGTCGAATGTCAAAACTGGGAAATGAAGGACAAAATGGTCATTTTGGAATTGTTTTAAGTTAGAAAAGGACAAAAGAGGAATAGTGTCATCCTCTTCAAAATGCAAAAAGGGAGAAAAACGTGGGAGGAGAAACAGGGGAGTTGCATATTGGTTTTTAGAGAGAGAACATCTAACTTCTTCTAAAAATATCGGCGATCCGACTGCTGAATTTGCTCTGACAAAAGCCAAGTTGCTCGCACACGAGGCCTACGCATGGGTCCTGCCAGAGTTTTTGACAAACTCTGAGAGATAGGGGTTTCTCCTTACTTGGGTTTTATTCTTTGTTTAAGAGCTATGTTAATGTTTGAGTTGAATGAGGTCGTGAAGGGCCGTTTGATCGGTCCCAAATCTTAGGACCGAATTGTTATAATTTTTGGAGCCATTTTTACAGTTCACGGACTGTGTGGGCTGTTTGTGTCATGATTTATGCATTAAATCATGTTGTGATGTGTATGAGGCCTTGAATGACCGTTTGATCGGTTCCAAAGCTTGGAACCGAGGTGGAAAAATGTTAGAGACTCAAGTGGGCAACCCGTGACTGTCCACGGGCTGATTTGGGTCATTGGTTGGGCAATTATGTGATAAATCATGTCTTGATTGGAATGAGGCCGGAAATGGCCATGAAATTTGGGTTCACAAAGTAAACCGACGCGGATTTTTCGGAATAGTTTCGAGGTTTCACTATTCCCAAGACGCGTTCACAAATAAATTTCAGAATTAACGTGGTTTTTGGTCAAGTAATTCAAGTAGAATTGCTCGGTGTTTGATCATTAGCCCACGTGAGTTGGTACTCTTGATGTGATGAAATGCGAAATTACATAAAATGATTGTGTGATTTAATTTTTATGTGAATATATGCATGTTTATATTTGCATGTGTTATAGGATCGTAATGGAATCGTATCACGCATTCCATATGCACTGGGACACCCTAGGACGGTAGGAGTGAGTGCATGAGATGAGTCTAGAGAAAATGGTTTCGGAGGGTTGTCTAAAACTAAAAATGATCTGAGGGTAGTCCATACTAAAAATATCAATCGTCGGAGACGGCCCAATTGATATACACGGAGTGGGAGAATCCATAAATAGTCAATCATTTGAAGACGACCCAATCGATATTTATACATTCGGAGGGTTGTCCACAATAAACATAATAATTCTCATACGAGGCTTAGGCGAGCGTGAGGAGCCGGTGAGGACTCAGTACGAGATGACTGGGCTTAGACATTCAAGTAGGATCATGCATTTTTCTGAATGTGTGTTCTATTTTAGAGCATTGCATATACATCCAGGGTAGAGAGTAACTCCACTTAGGTGATTCCACTACTAAAGCATTAGCTCACCCCGTCGAGGGATATTATTTTACGTGCAATGTGGATCGTATAGAGACGCTCATCCCAGAGATTGAGCTTTAAAAAAGAAAGTTTGATTGTGGCTTGGGGTTATAATGTATGACATGTATTAGGAATTCTCTAATTTTAATATATGTGTTGTATAAGAGTAAAATTTAAACTCTTGAAACTATTGGATATAGTTGGATATAGATATGGTGATGAGTATTGGTTTATGAGCCCAAGTGGTCGTTTTAATCATAAACTGTTATATTGGATTGTTTATATTGTGTTTTATATTATAATGGTTTTGTATTCGGGGTAGAGCCTCCCGCATAAAGTGAGACTTGCCCGATTTTGTTGATAAAAATGTTTCTTAAATGTATAATTGATTGCCTTGCATTACCCGAAATGCAAGGACAATGTACACACCATTTATATGCATGATTAGTAATCTCATGCCAGTGTTTTCCTTATGCCTTATAGATATCCGTATTCAGAATTGTCCTTACTATCAACTGTATAGATGGCTAGTCGAGGACGAGGACGTAGGCTTTTCCAAGAGGCATCGTCGACACCACCGTTGTTTGATCACTGTGCTTTCGTTGAGGTTGTAGGTATTGCGGCACAACAATCCACGTGCCAACGAAAGGTAGTCGTGGAGGTCCTAGTAACCTCCTGTGAGGCTTAGGCATCATCCTCCGACATTCACAGGGGGAGGGGATCCGATGGTGGCACTATCGTTCATACAGATTGAAGGTGTTGTGAGGTTATGGAAATATTACTCCTCCACACTACTAGATTAGACTAGTCAGATTCCAAACCTAGAGAGTGAGGCCCCAAATACGGTGGAATGGGCAGACCTCTAGAGACCTTGAGAGTATCATTGTATGTGAGTTCTCCCCTAGGGATTAAAGATGCAGAATGCGGACGTATATGTCGAGGTCGCGAGCCGGAGATCTCTAGACTCTAATTGCAGTGGACCCGAGGACCGCGGATGGATTGTCGACAGGTACCATGTATCATATCGCATTGTGAGCATAGGAAGGTTACCGCCTACACGCCAGGATTCGCATCGTGGTGGTATCAGGGGGACAAGTATGACATTTTCCCATATATAGTATACTTCAGTCCAGCGTGTCATACGCTATGTGTCAAGCAATAGCCTTGACTCCTAGAGGACGAGGAGAGACCAGACTTAAATCTACCTCGAGTAATTTGCGAGTATGTGGATGTTTTTCCGTATGAGCTTTCACTTCCAGACTACTCCACAGAGGGTCCTAGGCTTCTGTGATCGAAGTTACACTCGCATTTCACCCATCTCTATGACTCCGCACAGATTAAGCACCAATCGAGTCAGCAGGAACTCATAGTCCGAAGCATGAGCTATTGGACAAGGGGTTCATTGGACCGAGCACTTCACCATGGGGCGCCCGGTTCTATTTGCAAAGAAGAAAGACAAGACCCTTCGACTATGCATCGACCAGGCGTACTGAACAGTGGTTACGATAAAGAATCGGTAACCATTACCGAGGATTGATGATTTATTTGATCAGGTGAGAGGAGCGCGAATCTACTCCAAGATAGACCTTCGCACTAGTTACCATCAACCGAGGGTTATAACAGACAGATATCCTAAGACAAATGCTTAGGATGCGTTATGGTATCTTATTTGATTGCGATGCCCGAGTTAATCAACATCGCGCCTGCAATGATATTCACGGATCTCATGTGCCAGGATATTCCAACCCTATTTAGACGATCGCTTGTCGTGAGTCTTCGCGGATGACATTTTTGATCTACTCCCGCCGAGTGGGAGCATGAGTATCACTTGAGGATTGTGTTACAGTGGTTGAGAGACCATCAACTATGCGCCAAGTTCGCATGTGAGCTTTGCCGAGGTGAGATTTTTGGGACACGTGGTGTCAAGACGCGTGTCGCCCACTTAGAGAAGCGTTGGAGGTCGTGATGAGTCAGAGAGATCAAATGTCAATTCGAGATACGACTTTCTAGATTGGATGGTATTACTGCAGATCTGAGAATGGGTCGTTGTCCATTCGCGTGATCGTAGACTTCGCCACGCGGGGACAGAACTCCATGGTCGACGGCCCGACCATGTGAAGAGATCGAGGATGCCTGAGCACTAGTGGATGCGAGTGTTAGTGTCAAGAGGGAAACAGATCAGCCTTCTTCTAGTCTTCGGGAAGAGGCAAAAGACTTTTACTACACGAGTCCGTGACCAAGGCCAGATCAAGGTTAGTCAAGGTAAGTGTTGATATGTTATTTCTCGCCGATACCGGGCACGTGAGACTCCGATCGCCCCGCAGACAGGATCCGGTGGTTTCGGGACAACACGCCTGGGCCGGTAGACAAAGAGAGGATACAAAGATATTCCTCCACAACAAAGGTACAGCCAAAGGAGCCAGCCGCCGAGGTGTTATACAAGCACTCCCAAGAATACGTGACAGCCGTAGGGGCCGCAGTGTGGGTCGTAAGTCGTGACGATCGAGTCATGCTAGCGGAAGCGCAGGACCTTAGGGGTGGTAGAGACATATTGGTTGTTGATGTCAAGCTTGACATGGATGAGTTGACAGCCATCGGGTTGTCAATAATTGGGACCTTAGCCGGGTTGTCATACCCGACACCGCCTCGATTCGGGGCTAGAGGTTGGCGCCTTAGAGAAACCAGATGCCATGCTCCTTCCCTAGGATTTGGGTGAGATCCGACCCGACCTAGCCGAGATTACGAGTAAGGGATCTCCCGAGATTCGCCTCATGGTGGACCCCCGCAGATGTGGTGTCACAACTCGCATTATTAGCGCTCGCGGACGGTAACATCGCGTCAAGTCGGGGAGGGTGCACTCAGACGATCATTCACCACTCTGTGAGTGTGGGTTGAGTTTGTCTTTAGGACTACGCCCAATGAAGACTCATAGTTCATTCAAGAATGAAGAGCAATTAGAGTGTGTTGGACAAAGCAAAAAGGGGGCCGTTAATCCCATATAAGGTGAGAATTCGAGGGGTGGTGTAAGAGACCCGGGAGAGATATCCCTTAAATTTATGTGAATGTAAGAGTCTTAAGCGTAGTCAAGAGTTATGTTAATCGAGAGATGAAAACACACGGTCGTTATCACGCACACTTAGAGTTGGAGTGATAGGAGTCGGGAGTGACTGAGATTGACACTCCCTTTGGCAATGGCATCGGGTGTTGTCGATTCGGTAAGTGGCTGTATATGGATGTTCACACACGATACGACTAAAGTCACCATTCATTGGATTGTCACGATTGGCAGGACTGGGAAGCCGCTACACACAAAGTAAGGGCTGCGGTAGGTTACGAAATGTATGGATTATATACAGATATTAGAGGACACGCTGCGAGCACACATCCTGGGTATTACAGATATTAGAGGACACGCTGCGAGCACACATCCCGGTATTATGGTAGAGGAGCACTGCTCTTAACGGAACTGGCCCCATAACAACGCGCTATCGTGGAGAGTATACAGATGGCACCATTCGAGGCATTGTATGGGAGGCCATGTAGATCACTGCTATGTCGACCGAGGTGGAGAGAGCTCCATCACAGTCCCGACTGACAGAGACACCTCTAAGAAGCGTGAGCTTCGACACGACAAATGCCTTCACTACGAGCCTAAGAGCTTGCGTCGATGTGCGACGTCAACCCTTAGAGTTCGAGGTTTGGGATCACGTCTTCTTGAAGGTGATGCCTAAAAGTGGAGTGGTCAGGTTCGGTAAGCGAGGGAAGTTATCGCCGAGGATCATTGGGCCTTTCGAGAGCATCCAGAGGATAGTGTTAACCACAGAGCATACCTGGCTGGTTTCTACCACCCAAAGACATGTCAGGTGTCCATGAGGTATTTCATGCCTCCATGTCTCGAAAGTATACTCTAGATCCAAATTTCATGTAGTGGATCGGGGATAGATTGAGGTTGACACCGATGGGACCTCGAGGAGGGTGACCAAATGTATTTTGGATACCGCGGACGTGCTTTGCGACGCAAAGACCGTACGCCACGAGAGTGCTATGGCGGCACTATGGAGTGGAGGAGTCAATGTGGGAACGCGAGGACACAATGCGGGCCACCTATCCCTTCTTGTTTAGGGATAAAGGTACGTGGTTTAGTCGTTTAAGATTTAAATGACTGTTTATATGCATGGTAGAGTGCACGTTGCATATGCATGTGAGTGATCATGGATTGCCCTGAATTTCGGGACTAAATTCCTCTTGAAATGAGGAGAATGTAAGATTCGAGAAATTCAATTTCGAAAAAGGGCAAATCGTACTCTTCGTTACAAAATTGTAATTTTTGCTTAAAATCAAATTTATTCTCTAGGATCTCGATGACAAAACGGATTTCACCGTTGAATCGCCTCACGAAATCTAGCTAATACGTCGACCTCGAGACAAATAAATTTACACGCTTTCTAGGCATCACGCCGTGCCATAAAACGATATTCGATGTGACAAAAGTCGCATATAGCATGTACTCCTGTGTCATAAGTGGCATGAGTAGAGAAATGATGAAAATGGACGGCCAAGATAGTGCCGAATGTCAAAACTGGGAAATGAATGACAAAATGGTCATTTTGGAATTGTTTTAAGTTAGAAAAGGACAAAAGAGGAATAGTATCATCCTCTTCAAAATGCAAAAATTGAGAAAAACGTGGGAGGAGAAACAGGGGAGTTGCAGATTGGTTTTTAGAGAGAGAACATTTGACTTCTCTCTAAAATACCGGGCGATCTGACCGTTGGAATTCGTCGGGACAAGAAGCAAAGTTGCTCTGCGCATTGAGGCCTACGCGTGGGTCCCGGTTTTGTGAGCTTTTGACAAACTCCGAGAGGTAGGGTTTTCTCCCTACTTGGGTTTTATTCTTTGTTTAAGAGCTATGTTAATGTTTGAGTTGAATGAGGCCGTGAGGGTTTGATCGGGTCCCAAATTCGACCGACCGTTATAATTTTGAGCCATTTTTACAGCTCACTGACCGCGGTCGCTTTTCAGGCTGGCGATTTATGCATTAAATCATGTTGCGGATGTAATGAGGGCCTTGAATGGTTGCTTGATCGGTTCCAGTTTAAACCGAGGTGGAAAAATGTTAGAGACTCAGCTGGCAACCCGCGACCGCCCACGGGCTGATTCGGGGTCATCAAGCTGTGCAATTAAGGAGCAAATCATGTCTTGATTGGAATGAGGCCAAAATGGCTATGAAATTCGTTCACAAAGTGAACCGACGATTGGTGATTTTTCGTGAATAGTAATCGAGGGTTTCACTATTCCCGAATAGTGTTCACAAAATAAATTTTTGCGGAATTAACGTTTGGTCAAGTAATTCAAGTACACTGCCGTTTGATCATTAGCCCACGTGAGCTAATTTTTGATAGATTAGAAAACAGAAAAAATTACATAACATGATTGTGTGATTTAATTTATGTGAATATATGCATGTTTATATATTTGCATGTATTATAGACTGTAATGGAATTGGCATCATGCATTCCATATGCACTGGACACCCTAGACTGGTAGGGAGTGAGTGCATGAGATGAGTCTAGAGAAAATGGTTTCGGAGGGTTGTCTAAAACTAAAAAATGATCGGAGGGTAGTCCATACTAAAATATCAATCGTCGGAGACGGCCCAATTGATATACATCGGAGGGTAGTCCATAACACATCAATCGTCAATATCACCCAATTGATATTTATACATCGGAGGTCATCTACAAATAAACATAATAATTCTCATACGAGGCTTAGGTGAGTGTGAGGAGCCTAAGCGGAGGACTCGTACGAGATGATCGGGCTAGACATTCAAGCAGGATCATGCATTTTCTGAATGTTTATTTTGGAGCACATATGCACTTAGGTAGAGAGTAACCACTTGCAGGATTCCACTATCGGTAGCATTAGCTCACCTGTCGAGGATATTATTTTACTGTATTGTGGATCGTGCGAGGAGACTTAGCTTCATCCTAGAGAGATCAGCTTTAGAAGAAAGCCGGATTGTAGCTTTGGGTTATAATGTATGACATGTATTAGAATCCTCTAATTTTAATATATGTGTTGTATAAGATTGAAAATTTGAACTCTTGAAACTATTGGATATAGTCAGATATAGATATTGTGACAGAGTATCGCTTACAGCCCAAGTGGGCCGTTTTTTTAATCATAGACTCATATATTGGATTGTTTGAGACAGTTTTATACAAGCTTCAGACTGGGGTAGAGCTCCCGTACAAAAAGGAGACTCTCGCCTCGATGCCGTGAAATGTCGGGTTACCCAACATTCATGAGTATTCCGTTGGTCGACGGTAGTCAACCCGACCCCTGATCGCGCCAAGGACTTCTTCCTTCTTCTTCCTCTCTTTCTCTTTCTTTCTCTTCTTCCTTTCTTGGTTTTTCTTCCTCATTCCCTGCCTTCTTAAAATTGATCTTAAATATGAGATTTGACATTAGGGGCAAAGTGCCAAGAATTTTGACAAATTCTTGAGTTACATTTAATAGATATATATTATATTTTGTCTTAATTTTAATCAAAAGAGATCTCACCAGTGTTGCTTCCTCTGGCAAATCAAGAAAGTTCAAATTTTACATGTGGTCCATGGTTCAACACCTACTGAACATGAAATTTTTTTTTTTTTTTTTTTCAGTGGGGGCAAGCTGTCATTTTAATTAAAAAAAATAAAAAAAGTCAATGGGAGCAGTTGCCCCCACTAAGCCCATGTCAAATCCGCCCCTGCAAGAGAACATGGGTTGCTCCTAGCATGCATTGGTGGAGCTTGAGATCAAGAACACATGGAATTGAAGTTTTGGATTGAAATAGCATAGAGCATTCATGTGCCAACTACAATGTTTCTAGTTTAAGTGTACCACCCCAACTCAGAACCAAAGGCATTACTGTTCATTCACATATAGGGCTCTAAAATCCCACATTTTCAAAATTTCTGTTTATGAATCTTGTTTGTCCTGAATATGCTCACAAGAAAAATTAAACTAATTTCATAAAATCAAAATCTCCCAAAGGCATAAAACCTTCCAAAGTATAACAAAATGTCATTGAACCAACGTCTTCCAATATGATTAAATTTTCTCAAAACTAATAATCTTAAAATGTAACATTCTAGCAACATAATATCCTTCCAATGAAAGTTTGCAAACATTAATTCTCAAAGCATTAAAGTAGTCCAACAATTCTAAGTTTGTCCAACAAATACCAACTCAAAATTATTTATCAACTTTCATCCATGCCTATCCCAAAATCACTCTTCGCCAAGATTTAGGACACCTGAAAATGATCAACAATAAAGAGTAAGCTAAAAGTGTAAAACCCTAGAAAATTCTAATTTTCTGAAAAATGGTAAAACAGTAATTTTGGTCAAAATCCAGAATTTTTCTAGATCTCGAATGATGAAACGGACTTCACCGTTGAAATCGTCTCACGAACCCAGATACCACGTCGATCTCATCGACCCGAGACAAATAATTTCACGCTTGAGGCATCGAGAGCTGGGACACTTCTCACGCATTTGAGTGGCTCAAGATGAGACACGTGTCAAGTGGAGAGCTAGTCAAACAAATAGCTTAAGTGAGACCCAGAAGAGACATGTGGAAACACATGATTGGAGGGAAATCCAAGGTAGATGGATAAGGGATAAGGTGTAATCTAAGGTGGCCACTTAGAATGTGACATGTGGCAAGTGAGAGGACAAGTTCTCTTGACTCATCTTGACTATATGGGTTGGGAGAAGAGAAGGTGATGGAGAGAGGAGAGCAAACTGAGAAAAGAGAGAGAAAAGATGAGAGATTTTAGAGTGAGAAGCTCTCACTTCTCTCTAGAATTCCCGGCGATTTCAGGCGGAGCAAGAGGAAGAGGTCATCCTCACGACAAGGGCTTCTCATATAGACCGGAGTTGGAGAGTTTCGACAAACTCCGAGAGGTTGGGATTTTCTCCTACTTGGTTTAATCCTTGTTTAAGAGTCATTCAAATGGCATGGGTTATGTGAGGCCGTGAGTGGCCGTGTGAACCGTCCCAAGACTTTGGGACAGTCTGTTTTCGAACAGTCCGGGGACTGATTTTTGGACTAAGTAATTGTCCTTGTGTACCATTTTTATATGTTAGAGTTAAAATTAATAATGGTGTTGGTTGTCTTGCCCTAAGGAGAATGTTTGGTTGCGTTTTGAACCATAGGAAGCTGCCATATTGTGATAGTACGCATTAACCAGACCATAGAATTGGTTTTTGGGTAGGGAATAAAGGGAATTTTGCATTGAGTCCTTCAGGTATATTGTAGCCACATCAGTGAACTTGATGTTAGGCTTTTGAATTTCTCAATTCGACCTCAGAGACCAAGCCATGGTCTTTACCCCAAACAAACCTAAGGAAAGCCTGAATAGGAGGCTCCATTACAGGTCTCAATGGCAGAAAGGGGTCAATTCTGCTAGAGGTCGGGGGAACCCGCTAGGAGGTCAACCTGCTAGAGGTCAACCTGCTAGAGGTCAGCTGCTGAGGTCGGGCTCATCCGCAGGTCGCCGACCATAGGTCAGCTCGGCCGCATCGGACTCATGCGAGGCCCAACTCTGACCTACCATAACTTCTTTGTCCAAACTTCGCTTCGGGTGTTCTTGGACTCTATGGAAAGCCCATTGAGTCCAGATTCCAGCCATGTGCCTGTGGAGGGCATTAGGTGAGCTCATCCAGGTCAGCTTAGCTTGGCCATTTCAGGTCATCTCGGCCAAGTCAGGTCAGCTCGGTTGAGTTTGACTACATGTGACCTTCAACTTTGGAAGGTCATAACTCCTTCGTCCGAACTCCGTTTTAGGTGTTATTAGACTCTATAGAAAGCCCATTGAGTCAAGATTCCATTTGTATTCCTATGGAGGAAATTGGGTGTCAGTCTAAGCTCAGCCAGGTCATTTCAGCTCGGCCAAGTCAAGCTCAAAACCGGCTTGCTTGACTAAGGTGACCTCCAACTCTAAGGTCATAACTCCTTCGGTCCGAACTCTGTTAAATAGTAGTACCATTGACTCTATGGAAAGCCCATTGAGTCAAGATTCCAGCTATGTTCCTGTGGAGGGCAGTAGGTGAGCTCATCCAGGTCAGCTCAGCTCGTCCAGTTCAGGTCATCTTTGCCTAGTCGTCACTGGTCAAGGTTTGACTCCACGTGTGACCTCCAACTTCTAAGGCCTAACTCCTTCGTCCGAACTCCGTTGGGTGTTCTCGACTCCATGGAAAGCTCCATCGAGTCAGACTCCATCCATATGCCTTTGGATAGTCAGTGGCCCTGGAGCAGTCTGGCTAGGGAGGTCGATCTCAGGACAGGTCTGGGCAGGTCACCAAGGTGGCTGAAGATTCATGTGTGACCTCCAACTTCGGACGGTCATAACTTCTTCGTCTGAACTCCGATTCAGGTGTTCTTTGATTCTATGGAAATTCCATTGAGTCAAGATCCCATCTATGTGCCTGTGAAGGGCAGTAGGTGATCATAACCTTGCTGAAAACCTATGTTTTTCACCAAGTTTGTAGGCTATTGTATTGGGTATGAATTGCCATGAGTTAGCCTAAGGAAGGCTGTATGACATTATTTGTTTAGTCATAGAATGATGTGTGGATGCATGGGACTAAACTTGGTTCATGGTTTGAAGGGACCATGAGGTACCCTGTTGGATGGGTCCGTGATTGGGGCCATGTTGGATGTTATTGCTATGAATGAATAACATGCTTGAATTGATATGTGGCATGAAAGATATGATGGTTTGGAATTTGTATGCACTTTAATATAAATATTCATGTGACATAAGATAATGCATTGGCATCCTGCATTTGTATGCACAAGGACATCGCATGACATTGGGTGTGGTGCATGTTTAGGTCGATTCTATGTTTAGTGTTGACCTTGGTAAATCGGCACTGTGTTTGGTGTTCGATAGGCTATTGTGGGGACATGGTAAGATCGACATTGGTTGGTGTCGATGGTGAGCTCGGTAGCATGGGACTTCGTCCAAACTGAGCGAATGATTTTAAAGAAATCAAAGAATGTCTAGTGTTGAAATAAAAGTTTTATTGGGAATTGTCCAGTGTTTGGAGGATGTCCAGTATTTGGAGGATGTCCTGTGTTCGGAGGATGTCCGTGATTCGAGATCCAAAGGCTCTGAGGATGTCCAGTATTCCACGAAGCATGTCCAAGTATTCAAGGATGTCCAGTGTTCAGAGGGGGTCTAATGTTCGGAGGATGTCCACTGTTCGGAGGATGTCCAGATTCGGAGATTTCCCATGGTCGGAGTATGTCCTAGGGTTTCGGAGGATGTCCAAAGGATTTAAAATGTAAAACAAACATTTTTGTTTTGAAAATAAACTTTCATACATAGCGAGTTGCATGTGTGAGGGAGTCGATGAGGACTCGGGGCATTGACAGGGCATGTAGACATTCGAGTAGGATTATGAATTTTCTTGAATGTGTTTGGTTGCCATTACATATGCACTTAGGTGGAGAGTAACCCTTGTAGGAGATCATCACTACTGGGCTTTGCTCACCCCGTCGTGGGATTCCCCTTTGAGGTACACGAGAAGACGACGCTCCTTCGAGGTCGTGAGTACGAAGAAGACCGGGTTATGGCCTTGAGAAATATTTTTGTAAAATATATCATAACAATATAGTTTTATATATTTTAGCATGTAAAAGAGTTGTACATCAAACTCTTGTATTAAAGGGTGTCACAAAAAGCCCAATAAGGAATGTTAATACATTTCAAATATTTTAAATTCATAAAATTGGACATATAACATATTTTTCTTTTCCTCACAAATTTCATAAAATCCTTGAGTACAAATAAATAATATATATAAATATATTTCAAACTGATGTTTATCATATTTCCTGTTTCTCAAACAATTTCATATCATAATCAAATCCACAAATATTTTAAAACACATATATTCATGGTTCTCAAAAGATTTGTTTCAAATAAAATGTCAATTATCCTAACCCTTTGACAAGGGCGGTTCCAAAATACTTATACTCTTGGTTCTCATAACATCTTTCTTTCAAATAAAAGGCCAACTATTCTAACCCGTTGACAATGGTCATTTTGTCAACTACTATAATCTATTGACTAGAGTCGGATTTGTCAAGTTTATACCCATTGATCGGGGTCATATTTGTCAAATTTATACCCATTGATAGGGGTCGTATTTGTCAAGTTTATACCCATTGACATGGACCGTATTTGTCAAGTTTATACCCATTGACATGGGCCATATTTGTCAAATTTATACCCATTGACGAGGGCCATAAAAACCAAAGTCAAATATTCTCTTCATGTTTCCAAATTCATAAAAATACAAAAATATATCTCCATAACTTTCAATCCTCGCTTATGAACATTTCAAATCCATTTTCCATAAAAACTTGTATTTGATCCATGGCTATAATTTAAACAAATACAAATTATCAAAACTCATAATCACATATAATAGCAAAATATTTTGTTTTATAAGCAGTGTTTTTATTAATCTTCCTTACCTCAAAGCAACTCAAAAGTCTCGAATGATACCACTCCATAATTAAACTCAGTTAAGAGTCTACGTCACCTAAACAAATAAAAGGGAAAAAAACTCATTAATTATCTGAATTATTATTTCTTTTTCTTTGATGTTATTTTAATTTACTTAGCACTAGATATTCCTAAATCCTCAAATGCTATAAGATTTAGACCTAGACATTCTAGAACTCCAACAGCAAGAGGAAATGCTTCTGTTTTTGGAGCTATAGAAAATGATTCACCAATGGATAAATTAAGGCCAGAAAGAATAAACCCTTTTGGTGTATACTTAGATCTAGATTGTAACTCTGATATATCATCTACCTTGGATAGATGGGAAACCTCTATAAGATTAGCCATCGTAGTCAATCGGATGACTAACGATGATGCAAAAAGATACATAGGAATGGCCATGATTAAATCCGGGCCTTTGCAATTTCGCAAAATTTGAAGCCCGCATACAAATGTCTCGCGCCCTTAGATGGTGAAAACATCACAAACGTTGTCACAAAAGTTGTTATCTATTAAGGATTGAATTACTTGGTGAAGGATATATTGATAGAGATTCACCTCAATATGCTGAAAAATATGTTCATGCTTTATTAAAGTTAGAACTAAATAATATATGTCTTTTAGACAAATATATTTGTATCTTTTATTATTATTATTATCATATATATGGAAATATTAGAACAAATACAATGTATCTAAATATGTTCTACTCAAAAATACCAGATCCATGGGGGTCTGCACTTATTAGAGATTAACCCTTTTGTGAATTCAGACACTTTAGGAAGAAGAATTTCTTTTTTAAAAGAAAAGTTAAGTGAATGGTGTCATCAAGCATACTTGATTAAAAAGGCTAAAACGATTAGAAGAGATAATGTTTTATGTCACAGAGGTAAATGCTTTTAATCATTAAGTATGAGATTCTAAAAGCCATATAAACAAAAGAAAAGAGAAATTCAATAAAGATTTAGAGGATATAGATTTAAAAGATATTTTATTAAAAGAAAACCTAAATAATCTTTACCAGGGAAAATTGAATATAAATAGAAGAACGCATTTATAAGGAAAAAATCCTAAAAAACTAAAGAATGTAAAGCATGCCTCTAATCAAATTAAACATTATGCTAATGAATGTCCTAATAAATTTAATAAAAAAGAAGACTCGAAATACTCTTAGACATTGAAAAGATGAAAAACAAGAAGAATTTATAAAAGGCCACAACAACCAGTAAGATCTAAATGAGCTACACTGGAGCAAAAGACATTCTATGAAACAAATTTAAACTTAAAATGTCCAGTTCTGATGAAGAATATTCAAAATGAGTGACATAATTGATAACAAGATTATTGAAAACTTAGGAGATTTTTCTCAAGATATATTATTTGATAGTCATCTATTTAAAAAGATTAAAAAAGCGGATTATAATATAACTGAATATTCTGGATTTAATTGAAAATTTTGGATTAAGAAAAAACATTATGTATTACGGACTTAGTTTAAAAGAAAAAGCTTTAAATATAGAAGTTACTTCTAATAAAACTGAAATTCCTTTATTAGAAAAAGGAGAAATGTTAAAAAGGATTCAAAAAATTGATGAAAAAGATTGATGCAAAATAGGATGGATTTATATGGGATCTATACAAATGATTATTAGTGCTACTTTTAGGGAAGGCATAGATACTCCAATAGTTATAGCACTTTTAGACAATAGAATTGTAAACAAAAAGGAAGCAATTCTAGGAATAATTAGAGGAAATTTAAAATACCAAAAGTTAATATTTAATATCTATCCAAAAATTGCCTATGGGTTCGAGATAAAGATTTTGATAAAACTTTAAGTTTAATTCAAGATTTTAAAAGAAAAGATATTATGAGAGAAGAAAATAAACCTTACCCTATCACGTATAAGATTGCTTATGCATTGTCAAATACTCATCATATTGAGTATTTTGCTCAAAAGGTTTATATTGATTTACAATTATTATTCCATGATATTGGAAGAATTTTCACCACCAAAAAATTCTTCCATAACTTTTAAGGATAATTTCCTATTAGATATAGTAGATAAACCAAAATATATCAATTATAGATCCTGTTCACTTACTTGGTCCTCAAACAAATAATACCATTCATCTTAGTAAAAGAGTTGCCGCTTAAAAGTCTCGAACAAAATAAAAATATTACCAACTATAAAATTAAAGACGATTATTTTGATGGCCTTAATTGGAAAACTATTGATATCTTGATTGATACTAGTGCAGCCTCAAGTTATATATCTAAGAGTCTAACATTCATGTTAGAACTCAAAGAATTAGCAGAGCCCGTAAAATATATAAACTTTAATGGAGAATAATTTAGAGTAACTAAATTTTGTACTGTTTTAATAAGATTAGCAAATCAAGAAATAAAATTACCTTTAATGATTGAAGACGAAGGGAAAAATGATACAATAAGCATTATGCTAAGAATGACTCTTTTAGAAAAGTGTATGTGACGCCCCAAATCCCGGGGGTCCGTTGACAACCCGTCAACCCACGGAAAACATATGCCTCATGTCATGAGACCCATACATAAGTAAAAATGGCCACTTGGGCCCATACATCAATACTCACCAAAATCTAACCAACTATAGCGTCTGCTGGTTAATAGTTCAATAGAGTTATTACATCAATTTAACACAAACATATATTAAAATTTAGGAATTCTAATACATGTTTTACGTATTTACATCAAAGCCACAATCCCGGCTTTCTTTCTCAACGGCCTCTAATGAGCGCCGCTTCCGAACACCAGACCGAAAATAATGTTCCCCGACAGTAAGTGAGCAATGCCCAAGAGTAAAATTATCCCACATGGTTGCTCCCCACCCGCGCACATGCACGGCAACCAAACACACTCACACAAATACATGATCCATTCTGAATGTTCACAGCATGATACATATGATGAGAATGCGACCACCCTTTCCCACTTCTCGAGCCCTCACCGACCTCACGCACGCCAAGCCAAATATGAGAACACTGTTTTCAAAACAAAAGGTTTTTGTTCTCGAAACACACTACCGAAGCTTCGATAAAAATCTATCGACAACCGAGGCGCATAATTTGCTGGATAACCCTCCGAAACAATTCATGGGCTCCTCCGACGTAGGAATGTTGGACAATCTCCCAACCCAATTCTTCGGAAAATCTTCCATTGAAATTCCTTTCACAACCATTTTCCTTTTTATTTTCTTTCATGTCATGCACTCACACCTATCGTTCTAAGGTGCCCCAATGCATATGGAATGCATTATGTCATTTCCAAACAATTCATGTTAATATATAAATCATGCATATACTAACCGACCGAACTCCTCACAACATCATGTTATTCTCTATTCATATCAATAACATCTAAATTAGCTCATACCGGGCTAATCAACAATCCAATTTAATTCCAATGGCTCTTACACAATTATTTTTTATATAATTCAAGCACTCATGTTAACACACTAAATTTTCATGCATTAACAATTTCTTTCTATACACACTCCAAGCCATCCATCTTAAGAAAGTTTTTGCTTACAACACACATGGACCATTTTCGGTCCAACAAGCAAACCGGGACTTTTTTTTAACAGTCCCATATCCATGCAGTGGGTTGTCCGTGGGCAACCCTCTTACCAAGCATAGGTTCCACTTTGTGGAACCAAAATCCATGGTCATTTCCGGTTCAACAACACCTAAAACCATAGCCCTATTGCATACAACCAGCACAACACAAGCCACACAAACAATCCGTGGACTGTCCAAAACGTGTCCCAAATTTCTAGCAATTCAGTCCCAAGTTTCGGGACTGATCAAACGGCCCCTCACGGCCTCATATCATCTAAATCATTAACAAGGCTCTTAAAAATGGATTAAATCAAGTAGGAGAAAACCCCTACCTCTCGGAGTTGTCGAAAATCCACAAAACTGGTACCTACACGTAGCCCTTACCGTGGGGAGCAACTTTGCTTCTTGCCTAGCCAGAAACCGACGGTCCGATCGCCTGAAAATTTAGAGAGAAGTTGGAGCCTCTCTCTAAAAATCCCTTCCTTTCTCTCTCCTTCCTTTTCTCTCTACAAATTTTCCTCCCTTTTCCCCATCCAATCCAACAGAGAGCTTGGGTCAAGAGGATGGTCCCTCTCATGCCGCATGTCATCCTTCTATCATGTCGAGAGGATTACACTTATCCTCCTATCCACCTACTGATTTTCTCCTCTAACGGCATGATGTCATGTAATCCACCCAGGTCACACTTCTTGAGCTCATGTTTTTACTTTACCAACATGACACACACATGCCACCTCTCTGGAGCCTCACTAAAATGCTGCCAGGTTGGCCCCGTGACTACCCCCGCTGGGCTGGGTCGGTAACGTGAAAATTCCGACCGCTCCTGAATTCAACAAAATTCGACGTGGTAGCAAGATTTCGCAAGACGATTCTAACGATGAAGTCCGCTTTGTCATCTGCAATCAAGAAAAATTCCGGATTTTGACCGAAATTACCATTTTACCATTTTTCAGAAAATTATGATTTTATCGGGGTTTCACAGTGTAAACCTTGGCAGATTACCTCTGAAAATCTAATAATTACCCTCAATAACAATGAAATTATCATTCAAAAATGACCAGTTCATTCTCTATATACATATTAATAGGTTTAACCTACTCTGATTACAAAGCAAAACCTTTTGTTGCTTATATTGATTCCGACTCTGGCTTGTGTCTATCCAAACCTGATTGTTTTCCTCTTGAATATCATGAAAATAAATATATTTCAAATAAATATATTATCCTTCAGAAAGGAATAAAGCACCCAAAGATTATTATTGACAAATATATTGTTAACCTACCCTCACTTTATTTCCATGCTACTAGATGTGATATACTCTTAGGAAATAATTTTCTTCAACTCTTTAAGATTATTATCCAAAACAATGTTTCCTCATTATCTTCGACCAAAACTCCATGTAACCATTGGATTACCGCCTCGATTAAAAACGAGCCTTGCTCGAAAAACTTTATATTTCTTTACCACGCAGTCCTGCGGTGATTTCCCAGAATTTTCTTCCCAATAAAGATTTTGATCGTCATCACCCCTTTATTAAAAACTTGAATCTCAACTACTTTATACAATTTGATTTAAGTCTATAAGTCCAGAAAAAACTCGAATCCCTTTATGTTGACAATCCTTTACAATTCTGGGATAATAATAAGATTTATGCTACTCTTAAATTAAAAGATCCAAATAAGATTATTAGGGTAAAACCCATGAGACATAATGAATTAGATTTTCATGCTATTCAAGAGGAAAACAATCAAATTTACATAGACACAAGCCAGAGCCGGAATCAATATAAGCAGCAAAAGGTTCTGCTTTGTAATCAAAGTAAGTTAAACCTATTAATATGTATATAGAGAATGAACTAGTCATTTTTGAATGATAATTTCATTGTTATTGAGGGTAATTATTAGATTTTCAGAGGTAATATGCCAAGGTTTACACTATTCTAAAAAAGTCATTCCTAGCATAATGCTTATTGTATCATTTTTCCCTTTGTCTTCAACCATTAAAGGTAATTTTATTTCTTGATTTTCTAATCTTATTAAAACAGTACATAATTTAGTTACTCTAAATTCTTCTCCATTAAAGTTTATATATTTTACGGGCTCTGCTAATTCTTTGAGTTCTAACATGAATGTTAGACTCTTAGATATATAACTTGAGGCTACACTAGTATCAATCAAGATATCAATATTTTTCCAATTAAGGCCATCAAAATAATCGCCTTTAATTTTATAGTTAGTAATCTTTTTATTTTGTTCAAGACTTTTAAACATAACTTTTTACATTAAGATGAATATTTAAGTCTGTTAGGGACAATCGTGAACAAGAAGGTCTATGGTCAATATATTTTGGTTTATCTACTATATCTAATAGGAAATTATCCTTAAAAGTTATGGAAGAATTTTCTGGTGGATAAATTCTTCCAATATCATGGAATAATAATGGTAAATCAATATAATCCTTTTGAGCAAAATACTCAATATGATGAGTATTTGACAATGCATAAGCAATCTTATACGTAATAGAGTAAGGTTTATTTCCTTCTCTCATAAAATCTTTTCTTTTAAAATCTTGAATTAAACTTAAAGTTTTATCGAAATCTTTATCTCCAAGAGTATAGGCAATTTTTGGGTAGATATTAAATATTAACTTTTGGTATTTTAAATTTCCTCTAATTATTCCTAGAATTGCTTCCTTTTTATTTACAATTCTATTGCCTAAAAGTGCTATATCTATTGAGCCCATATCTTCCCTAAAAGTAGCACTAATATCTATATAAATCCATCCTATTTTGCATCAATCTTTTTCATCAATTTTTTGAATCCTTTTTAACATTTCTCCTTTTTCTAATAAAGGAATTTCAATTTTATTAGAAGTGACTTCTATATTTAAAGCTTTTTCTTTTAAACTAAGTTCGTAATACATAATGTTTTTTCTTAATCCAAATTTTCCCCAAAGTTTTCGACATTAAACTGCACATTCGCTATATCATAATCTACTTTTTTAATCTTTTAAATAGATGACTAATAAATAATATATTCCTGAGAACACCTCCCTAAGTTTTCAATAATCTTGTTATCAATTATGTCACTCATTCGAATATTCTTCATCGAACCTGACATTTCCGCTTTCGACCAGCCTCATAAATATCTTCATCAAGCATCATTTAGATCTTCTAATTTATTTCCTTTTATAAATTCTTCTTGTTTATCATATTTTCAATGTCTAAATTATTTCAATTCCTTTCTTTTCCTTCAATTTTGGGCAAATTTATTAGACATTCATTAGCGTAAGACCCGAGAAAATTTCCACTTCGAAAAAGGAAAAATCGTATCGTCAAAATCTGAAATTTATTCTCTAGATCTCGGATGAAAAAACGGATTTCACCGTTGGAATCGTCTCATGAAATCTAGCCAACACGTGGAATTTCGTCGAATTCCGAGACAAACATAATTTACACGTTTTTCGAGGCATCGAATTTCGGGTGCCGAAAAACGAAATCTGGAGGTGACAAAAATCACCTATAATATGTACTCATGTGATACATGTTGTATGAGTAGAGAAATGATTGAAACGGATGGCTGAGATAGTGCCAAATGTCAAAAATCCAAGCTTGGGGACATAGATGGCATTATGGAAATTGTTTTAAATGATAATAAGACAAAACATGCATAGTGTCGTCTCCTACAAATGAGAAATTGAGACCAAAAAGTGAAAACCAGAAAATTAGATGCAATAGCCGATTTTGAGAGTTTTAGTGAGAGAACATCCAACTTTCAGATTTGCAGGTCATCCGACCGTCGAAATCCTTCTAGCCAAGAAGCGAGTGCCGCTCTACGCTGAGAGGCCTACGCAGACCCAGCTTTCTTGAGTTTCCTCGACAAAACTCGTGAGGTAGGGGTTTCATCCTACTTGAGTTTTACACTTTGTTTAAGTGTATTTACGATGTTTGAGCTGATTGAGGCCGTGAGGCCGTTCTTTGATCTGGTCCCAAAGCTTCAACCTAATTGTTAGGAAATTTTGAAACTCCATGTATGCCGCCCGTGATCGTGGCACGGGGCTGGCTTGTAAATTGTATAAATTGTGAAACAATTTGTGTTGTGATGTGTAAGGAGGCCTGAATGGCTATATCAATCTTGCTTCACAAGGTGACATATATTGTATGTTTGGATGTGAAACAAGGACCTCGAGGGTTTCACTGTTCACGTGAATAGTTACACGAAAATAAATTTTTGTGTGAAAACGTGTTTGGTCGAGTAATTCAAGTTGAATTGCTCGTGCTTGATCATTAGCCCATGTGAACTAATTTTTGGATGTAATGGATTGTGAAATTACATGACATGTTTGTGTGATTTAATTATGTGAATATATGCATGATTATATATTTACATGTGTTATAGAATTGAATCGAATTGGCATCAAGGTATCTCCATATGCACTGGGACACCCCAGAGCGATAGGAGTGAGTGCATGAGGTGGTTTATTGAGAGAATGGTTTCGAAGGGTTGACTAATAATAATAATAATTATCGGAGGCTAGTCCATATAAAATATCAATCGTCGGAGTCGGCCCAATTGATATACATCGGAGGGTAGTCCACTAAATATAACATCGGAGTCGGTCAACTACTTATATCGGAGGGTAGTCCACAAATAAAAAAAAAATATCTTTGTTTAAAATAATGTTTCTCATACGTGGCTTAGGCAAGTGTGAGGGAATCGGTGAGGACTCGGGGTATGAGTTGTTCATAGACATTCAAGTAGATCATGCATTTACTTGAATGTGTGTTTTCTTTTCTATAATCCAGATATGCACTTAAAGTAAGAGAGTGAACATTGTCAATGCAGCTGTAGGGTGATTCCACTAATGAGCATTAGCTCACCCCGTCGAGATACTGTTTTCGTGTGCGGTGGAGCGTGACGAGGAGACAACTCGCTCCTGTAGACCGAGTTTGAGAAGAAAGCTTCAAGTTGTGGCTTGGCTTTATTATGTATGCATGTATTAGAATGTTTTTAATTTTAATATATGTTTGTATAAGAGTAATTTCTAACTTTGAAACTATTGTATATAGTTGGGAATTATTAGGATGAGTATTGGTTGTGGGCCCAAGTGGCCATTTTACTCATGGATTGTTATATTGAATTGTTGGGACAGGTTATATACAGGTTATGTATCCCGGGTAGAGCTCTCCGTACAAAGGAGACTCTGCCCGATTTTCATGAGAAATGTTGGGTCACTCGACCTTCACGAGTGTTTCCCCAAGGGCTGATCTGCAGTCAACACCTGGCTCTCAGGGCGTCACCAGCATAATGTCCAATTTGATTACCATAAAAGGTAGCACTCCACATTCTTGGCTTTTTAGGATTTTTCCTTATAACTGTTCTTCATTTATATTCCAATTTTTCCTAATGTTTTATTACAGTTTTCTTTTACTAAAATATGTTTTCCATCTATATCCTCTATAAAATCTTTTTTTATTGAATTTTTCTT